>VZQC01010507.1:386103-443830 GCA_009823505.1 Rhizomys pruinosus
TAATTAAAAAAAAAAAAAAGAAAGAAATATTTCATGGTAAATGGAAAAACAGAAAAGGAAACAGCTACTGAGACCCAACTAATACAGGAGGGAATTTGCCAATCTTTTGCTTTAAGGTACATTTAACTTGGTGCTGTGCATTTGTATCTGCTGTGGCTGCACACACAAAGAACATGAAGAAAAGTGAAATAGATAAAATTGAGTGCAAAATTTGGTCCCAGAAGTTGTTGTTAGCTGATGTTGGGAAAACTAAATGAAAAAGGAAATTGTATGTAACAGTATAAATTTGTCTTCTGAGTTGTTTAGTTTTTTTTTTTCCTCTAATCAGAATTGCTAACTTCTACACTTAACTTTACAAGTTATTTGTAAAAAATAATACAAAGCATAGATATTCCTTTGAGGTTTGTCCGGGTTAGTACATTAGTACCACCTTCTGTTTCTTTTTTTTTCACTTTCTGTTTCTTATTGTCCTACTTTTAAATATCCTTTGGGGAAGCAAATAAATAATAGTAGTGTTAATTGGTAGAGAGCACCACATAAACTGAAGTATAACATTTCAATAGAGCTAAATTTGAGATGAACTCAAAGCATTAATTAATCTTTACTTTCCAGTAAGAATGAACTCTGCAAAGTAGGAAACTTTGCCACACACTTCTCCAGAGTACTTAAACAGATTTTTTTTTTTTAAATCCACATTTCCGTAGATGCTTGCTTTAAATCGAGTAACAACATCACAGCCATTTATGACTTCAGCAAATCTGATGGAGGCACAGCAGCTGTGTAGCATGGACTCCAAAGCAAGTATTGTACATGGTGAGAAACTGGCACTCTGCCTCACATGACTCTTTGGAAATTTGGGTAAGACTGTTGCCAATCCTTGCATGGAGTGCTCCTGAAGATCATTCACTATTGTCATTTAGTTATTTTGGCTTCCCTCTCCCCTTTGAAAATCTGTTGAGCATTTTTCTGTCCAGTTGGGGAGGGGAACACACACAGTTTTGCATATAGTTTCCAGTGCTTCTTTGCATAAATCTTGTCCAGGAGCCTTGTGATTTGAAATTGTATGGTAATTTTCTGTTCATTGTTATTAGCCAGATTGCAAGTGAGTGTTTGACATTATCTCCAGTTCTATAACATTCCTGTAAATTTAGAGAGATCCTCTTTGCAGGTACATAGGGAAAAACAAAAACAAAAACAAAAAACCAAAAAAACCTAAGCTTGGGGAAATTTATAGATAATATTCATTAAAATACATTTAAATAAGTGAAGTTTTTACCTCTTTTACCCTCGAAATCTTGGCCTTTCACTGTATTTATTCTCTGGAAGACATTTCAGTGTTGCACGTCATTGAACTACAACTCAGTTTGTCTCTTTTATTATAGGTCTGTCAGTCTTAGAAATCTGCCTTATAATAGCAATGAAACACTTAAATGACATCTATGAAGAGGAGCCCTTTAATTTTCAGATGGTCTATAATGGTAAGATGAGATGGTGGTTTTTTCTTCCTGATTCCGCCCTGCTGTGTATTTGAGAGTACTAATGTTCTCATTGCTTACTCTCCAGAGTTTCAGAAATTTGTTCAAAGAAAGGCTCATTCTGTTTATAACTTTGAGAAACCTGTGATCATGAAGGTAAGATTGAGTTTGTTCTTATTTTTTATCAGATCCAATTTTGTTTGTCAGGGTTACAGTTTTCCAAGTTTTAAAACTTCAGACACTTAATAGGAAATTTTTCCAGGCAAATTAGGTTTTAAACTGTGGGAGCCTATTTTACAGTTTGTGGAGAAATACCGCCATCTGCTGTATGTTCATAGCACTTACATCCTGCCAAAGGAGATAATCATTAAAGCCTTACCTAACATATCATAGCCCTGTTCCTTTCTGACCCACAAGTTGGCAGTAAAAGGAACAAAAATGCAGATAAGAGCTATTTTATTTAGGTATCAGTTCAAAACTTGAAGGTTTTATTTTAGGATAATGTTTCCCATTGTGAAGAACCTGGATTGCATTGTATAGTTTTAGTTTTTCTACTAGTTAGGAAATAACTTGAAAATTATAATCCTATCATTAATATTTCCAAATATTTAATCAAATAAGTGTTCAATACTGTGTACAATGTAGCTCTGGAGGATTTTATGAAAATAGATAACATTTTTTGAGCAGTCCTTGCAGGACAAAGTCAGAGTGTTATTTCTTGTAAGTCTTTAAAGGAAGCAAAGAGTCTTGTTCTTGAAAAGCAACAAGGAGATTAGTAGTACTCCAGGGGTTGGACTGTTGTTCTACCTCCCATCTGCGATAGTCACAGTTGTGGAAAGCATACCTAAGGAATTTTAGGAGTAATCTTTAGATGCTCAGTTATTTATTTTAAATTAGGATATATTTTGCAGCTTGGAAATATTCTCATTTTGTTCTGCTATAGCACCTAAAGAATCTATTTTCTGATCATCCAGAAATGAGTGGCATCTTAGCCTTCTCTCTTTTCTGTCTGAATTTTTTTATTTCTAAATTTTATGTGTATGTGCATTTTGCTTAAATGTATGTATGTACCATGTTCATGCAATGCCCACAGACCAGGAGATACTGGATCCTCTTGAACTTGAGTCTGGGGCAAATATATGCATTGACACTCTCTTAACATGTAGATTTTATGGGTGTGATTAAATGGGGGCAAGAATTTGATTTGTTTTGTGGTGTAGAGACCAAGCCCAGGACCTTGCACATGCTGCTGGCCAGCTACTTTACTGCTGAGTTACAGCTCCACCTCTGATATTTAACTATTGATTTCTTTCCTTTCCTTGCTTTTTCAAAACCCTTTTCCCTGCTTCCATTCCTTCTGTCTCCCCCACCCTGGTCTGAAGAAGCAGAGTAGGACTTTTTTTGAGAAAAAGATTTATAGATTTAAGCACTGGCAAAAGGGAGAGAGGGGAACTTGGGAAAAAGTCTGTCCAAATGTGCAGATTTGTTTTGTTTTACTGCCACTTTTTCACAGCTGACTAAATGCTACCTCTATTTTGTATTAACTTTCTTCCTCTGTTCAAAGCTTTTTTTTATCTTTCAGGCATTTGAACACTTACAACAATTAGAATTAATAAAACCCATGGAAAGAACATCAGTCAGTTCACAGAGAGAGTACCAGCTGATGAAACTACTTTTAGACAATACTCAAATCATGAATGCTCTACAGAAGTACCCCAACTGTCCTACAGATGTTAGGCAATGGGCCACATCCTCACTAAGCTGGCTGTGAATGTTTTAAGAATACTTCTCCAGCAAACTAAAATTGACTGTCCTTTATCAAGATATGTCCTTAACATTCCTTTACATTTATGAATGCACTTGTATCTTGGCTATGGCATGAATCATCATTTATGTGATATATGTACATACACACGAAACCAGTGATTGTGCTTAAAAAAAGCAGTTCAAAAGAATAAAGTGTTACTATTTTAAGATGCTCTGTATTATTATTTGACACTATTAAAATATGTGGTGATTTTAAGAGTTCATTTTATAAATCATAAGTCTAAGCAGTAAACAATGGTAGGAATTACAAAAATAACTGAGTATTTTGGTTGTAGTAGGAATGCTGTGTTTGGAGAATAGTTTTTGGTTGTTGTTTTGGTTTTTACTATAGAATTGCAAAATTTGGATTCTGTCCCAGATCTCTAGTATTCTTGTTCAGGAAGCTGACAAGCTTAGCTAAAAGGTTAATTTTATAGGAGAAAAATGCCAAGAAACTTAGAATTTTCAGAATCCCTTGTAAGATATTCTTTTAGAGTACATTCTGGGTCTAGTCTAATTCAGAAAGGTCAAAATTTGCCTTTTTAACATGTACCTTCTGAAATTCCTGGTAAACTACTCCCACAGCTAATGAGAAGTATTCAGCAGTGATTGCTGTTTACTTCAGAAGTCCCTAAGAGAGAAACATGGAGTGCCAAAGATCCACCTTACACATTTCAGAGATCTACAAACTAATAGAGGTTTATATATTTAGAAGAAAACTAAATCACTCAGTGACTTCAGTTCAAGGACATTTGTATGTTTTATAGAAATTTTATTAAAAATATTGCCCATCTTTGTGCAGTTTATAATCCATTTAATTGTCAGATGTTTTATTAGACTTAAATACTACTATTTATAGAATAGATAGTGAACATAGTAGAAATGGCGCCCAGAATCACAGAATGGAAATGACTGGTGTGAACCTAGAATTCAACTTGGTTGAATGACACTAAATCCCACATTAAAAGAAGCTTAACAACAGGTTCCTTTGTAGTATGCTATAGGAAAACCTTTAGCTTTTGAAGAAATAACCAATATAGAGTAGAATATAAGATTTTTGTTCATTAAGGGAGTACTTGCAGTTAAAACCCATTCTTTTCATTCACAGCCTTTCCTACAAAAAAAAAAAGTGTTTGGCCTTCTAGGTCTTCAGATTATTGTTGTTTTTCAGCAGTATCTAAGGCTCAGACTTGCACAGTGGTTTGATACCCTAGTCCTTACATTTTCAGAGGCTAGGTTTCCAAAATACTTAATATAGACTAAGCAAAATTTCCTTTTCCGAAGTTGTAGCCAGACATGATGTGTATATTCCCAGCACTCCAGAAGACTTAAGGAGGATCAAGAGTTTGTGGCTAGCCTGGGACCATGTCTCAAGAAATAAAGTTCTGCCTTAAGGTGTTGTAGCAGGTATACCTTTAATCCTAGCACTGGGCAGATCTCTGTGAGTTCCAGGGCAGCTGGGGATACAAGGAGACCCTGTCTCAAAAACAAGAAACAAAAGGCTAATAAATGCCTAATGACATTGAGATTCTTATGATGATGCTTAAAGGCTGAGTCCAAGCTGAGAGTGGTGGTACATGCCTTTAATTCCAGGGTTCAGGACGGAGGCAGAGGCAGTCAGATCTCTTGAGATTGAGGCAAGCCTGGTCTCCATAGCAAGTTCCAGGCCAGTTGTGACTACAGGGAGACCTTGTCTAAAAAAAAAAAAAAAGAACAAAACCAAAAAAAATTCTGAGTCCTTGCTGGGCGTGGTAGCACATGCCTTTGATCCCAGTACTCAGTAGGCAGAGATAGGCAGATCTCTTTATAGTTCAAGGCCAGCCTGGTCTACATAGTCCCAGGCCAGCTGGAACTCCCTGGCTACAGGGAGACCCTGTCTCCGAAAAATAAAAAACAAAACAAAAAAGCTAAGTCCTCATCTTCCCTGGCTATCTTATGAACTAGAGAAGATCCATCAACAGCCATGTATTCAAACTTAAAATCAGACAAGATAAATTTTTATTTTTCTGGTTGCAATAAAATACAACAGTACTAATGTATGACTTTAATCTTTTTTGGTCAGATTTACAAGTAGACCTGTATCCTAAAAGCACTTTTGTAAGGGAGCTGACTTTGACCTTTCCATGTTCCCTAATACAAAGAAACTGAAGCATATTAACAAAATTTTTTAACTTTAGTTCATTAAGTTGTTTAAAGTATATTAGTAAAATAAAAACCAATTCTAAAAACCTCTAGTTTAAAGAAAATCTTTTTTTTTTTTTTGCAGTTCTTAGCCTCAGCCTTTAACAGCTGTGCTGTCCCTCCAGCCCAAGAAAATCTATTATGTTTAAGCATGGAATTGCATACCTGTCATCTCAGCGCTTGGGAAATAGAATCAAGATCAGCAGTTTAGGAGGCTTGACTAGCTAATTCAAAGCTAGCCTCAGCTTTTTTTTTTTTTTTAAAAAGGAAAGTAATATACATCCAAAAGGATGACTTGAGAGTACTCGATGGAAAATAATATCCATCCAAAAGGATGACTTGAGGGTACTCGATGTACTAGAGAAAACATTGAAGATAAAACCTCAAACTCCTTTTGGGTCATTGGAGAACAAATGAAAAGGGAATAGTTTCAGTGTAAGGATTTCCTCCAAAACTATCAAAACAAGAATCTTATTTAAAAGTTATCTCTTGTTCATATGCAGACAGATGGCTCTGAGAAATTAAAACCTGTTGTCCAAACTTAAGACTTATCATAATGTTTGTATGGTAAGAACATAGTATCTATGGACCTCCTAAAGACTCATTTTGCTGTGCAGTTCAGTATTTTTTCTGTAGGAATTATGTACATCTCGCTGTGGTTTGCCTTTTGGTTTGGTTTAGGCAACAATTCAGGTTCTTTCAATACATGATAAATTCAGTGTTGCCCTTTCCTTCACCTTTGTGCTAGACAAAAAAAAAAAAAAAAAAAAAAAATTTGGTTGGCATGCACTGAGCAGTGCCAACAAGCTCATGAACTCCTGTAGACAGGACCAGCATAGATACTTGGGTGGGAGTACAGTCTTCTTAGAGGACAGTGAAAAGAAGATGCTCCTGTCGACAAATCCCGTTTTCAGCACTGTCCCCATTCTTACAAATCTTAAGGCAGAGGCCTCAGTGTAAAATACAAAGCTACTATATACATAGCTAAAGAAAAACTGCATGTGCAAATAATATCATATTCATTTTTTATTTAATGTGGGATGGAATGGGGATAGCATACATTTTATTTGTACATTATTTAACAATCACTTATCCAGGGTGGGAATTTCTTTTTTTTTTTTTAGCTTTGTTAATTACTTGCAGAAAAAAAAAATAGCAAGTACAATTTGACAGTAGTACAACAACCTGTGCCCAAAACACTGACAAGAAATAGAGTAAAGCTAAAATAACTGTTTACCAATATTCTGAGAGGTAACAAATAGGATATGGGTTGAGACTGCATAAAAAACGTTACTGCTGGTTGAGGATCTGAGGTAAATGATGTTCAATCAAGATGCTACTTGGATCATTTTGTCCATAAATTGTAAATAATTTTATGCACATTATACCAAATGTTCCTAAAAAGTAATTTTTTCCAAAAAAGTAAAAAAGAGAAACTGGAAAATATCTGATGAAGCATTTTTTTTTAAAAAAAACAGTATTCAGTCTATCCCACTAAACTACCATCTATCTGGTCAGGAGTTTTCCCAACCACCTGCATTTTACCTAAACGTGGCTATTATTTAAGGGTAAGGAAAGTGACAAGAAGAGATGCTGTTTTCATAATTTTGTAATATATGATTCCATTTTTAAACTCTAAAGATGTTCAGAATTTTTTTCCTGATTGTATTTTCAAAATGTCACCATGAAAGACAGTACAGGTTCATGGGACCAGTAATTGTGAGGCACAGTCTCTGTTCTGGATTCACAAGGTACCTGTAATACTCAAACAAGAATCACAAATCACATGCTAAAAACTCCCTAGCATCTAAAATACAAGATCTGTGCAGGGCAAAGGCTTCAAATAAAGTCAAAACACTGGTTACTCTGTCAGTCCTGTGGCAGTTGATCATAAAGTGTTTTTTACAGAGGAGATCTGGGCAAGGTGGAAGAGAGAAGTGAAGCAGCAGTTCTGGTGGGTATCAGAAAGGCAAATACGAGACAAACCACGAGGAGCACCATTTACGTGAAGAGTTACAAGGGTCTGTTTGCCACCCCCCTCCCCAAATCATTTTTCTTAGGCTTTGATCATTTTTTCCAGTGTCCCTAGCTCAAACTATTTTACTTGCCCACTCTGCCCTGACTGTAAACCAAACATTAAAATGCCCTGCAAAAGAAAGCTTTAACAAGACTAGGTAGAACAGGTAGTCACTGGAACGTTCTTATTTACTGCTTATAAAAAAGGGTTTCTGTTAATGTAGTTCTCAAGAGAATAAAAGTTTTAAAATTAATTAGCTAGATTTAAATACAATACCCAAGGTTGCAAAAGAATTTTTTCCTAGCATGAAGACAAACACTGAATAACCAGCCTTAGTAAGAGTTCTCAGGAGCACTTTCCCAGGTCAAACATTCACTGTAATATTTCTTGGTTTTCCTTCAACTTTTTCATAATTTTCAAAAAGGTTGAATGCTAACAAGTAGAAATTTTTGTTCAGGAGATTAACCATTTGCTTAATGCATATTGTTACGTTTTTCCCTTGATTCATTTACAAGTGGAAGCCACCCAAATCAAGAACTCGAAAAGCCAAATGTCTTGAAATCAAAATGCTAAACATTGAAATGGGCGATCTTAGGAATCCAGTGAGACCTTGGGTACATACACAAAGAGCACACTTCTCTACAGTGTGGCACACAGACAAAAGAATGCTGTTATTCTCTCCTCCCTGCTTAGAGTCTATTGACCTATGCATTGTTTATAAATAATTTACTCTTCCCAGAGATTAGTGCATATTTTATGTAAAATGTAGTGTGTGACGTCGTTCAACCATTTAGAAGATAACGCATTCACAGTGAGATGAAAGTAACATGTAAAAAGTTTATAAAATTAATGTATGGATTTTAAAATGACCCGACAAAAATGTACAGAGCATAATACTGGCTATTTGTTGGTAATCTAAAAATTCAGGGAATTAATGTTTACTTCGGTCTATATAAGTTTGAGGAAGAATCCAATTATATCGAATATAGTATCATTTCAAAAAGTACTTTGGCACCTACCTGCCATCAGTTCCATTTTTTTAGCAAGCATAAAGCATGAACTATCTAAATTAAGAGTTAGCTGTAAAAGTCACTTGGGGAGGAGGCTGTGCTATGTAGCTGTATCAGTACTGATTACCTCTAAATGTCATTGCATATTTTAAGTTATAAGTTCAACTTGTTATCCCTGATTTGTTTTAAAGCAGTAACATCTGAAATCTGTGCTTAGAGGTTAAAGATCTCTCTCCTAAGATAATTCTGTCACAGACACCAAATATTACTCTTGACAAGATGGCACCAAGCAGAAGTAGAGTGATACAGTTACAAGTCTCAAAGCAGAGTGAAGAATTCTGAGTAATGACACTTCCTGAGGTGATCCTGAAACAGTGATACGAATGTCCCACACACTGTTCGATGAAAAAAAAAAACAACAAAAAAACCACAATTTTACATTTATAAATAGGAAAAACATCTATTTTAAAAGATAAAATGAAGAGCTTTCCAGTGTCACAGCTCATGTAAAAAAATTTAAATCATGCTTTACGTTTTCAAATACTTCCCAAACACAGCACACCTAAAAAAAATATATACTGGTTAAGTATGCAATATGTTGGTACCTGGATATAAGATGAAGCTTAATGAGAGGGGAGGAAGTAGAGGAGGGGTGGGGTGACACCATTTTTTTTTTTTTCATTTCAAAAACAGCACTTTGTTTTCCCTAAATTACAAGCCAGCACAAGAAAAGCTAAAACACTGCTTTACAAATGGCCATTTACTATTGGCACAAAGCATAGCTTACCTTTTTTTCTTAAATAACACAGTGAATTTGTAATACCTTGTTATAAAACATGGATTGATTTATTCAAATTTTGTTAGTGTTTTCAATTCTATAATTTAGCAACCGTGGAACTGAGGTATACCTTGTTGAGGGAGGTTAAAGTAATGCTTGGAAGCCTCTTTACTGTACCCCACTTTGATGACTTTGTTTATGTACACAGAACAGCAGCACACTAAACATTCACAAGCTGTGTCATATTGGCATTACAATAGTCATTTATAGAAACAACAACAGCAAATGCAATAAAAAGTTACCCTTTTTTAAAATCTGAAATGAAAAGTTCTTGATTTAAAAAAAAATAGCAGTAGTTCATTTAAGGAATTAGTGTCTTCTGACAGATATTAAGAAATCTGATGTCAGTTTTCAAACACTTGATTACCAGGTCCAAAAGACCCTTGATTTAGGGAGGGCCATATTCTTCATGTACATTTTTCGAAGTTTCTTTACAGTTCGCAGCTTTTCTCTTAGTCTCGTGTCCTTCACGTCTATGCTGCGGGCAATGCAGTGATTCTCCCAGAGCCACGTTTGCAACAAGGGGCGTTCTTGCATTTCCAGGAGGCATCCTACTCATTCCACACAGAAAATAAACTGTAAGCAGTTTCCTTAGCTTAGCAGCTCCAGTTCAGAGTCTGATTCTCAATGTGTACAGATGCTGTAACAATCATAGACTAGATTCTTTGGGAGGAAAGTCAACATTTGTCACCATAGTGACCACTGTTACAATGTCCTCTGTGGTAATGATATTTGTTAGTCTTTGCATCTGAGTAATTCTTTCACCAACACATCCGGCTGATAGCCTGGCTTCTGCGTCGTGATCCCAGCATTCTTCTATCGTCTCACAGAGCATCGCCATTCCCTAAGAGGGGAAAGAGACAAATATTAACAGCAACTGAAACAGACTTCATAAAAAGAAATCACTATTTTTGTGGATCAAAGGAGTTGCAAGGTAAGCAAAGTTTGAAGCTGTCAGTCTTCCCCTAATTAGGGTTCACTGTGTAGGCCACCGCTGCCCTCAAAGTGGTGATCCTTCTGCTTCAAACTTCAGACATGTGCTCCTATGCCTGGCTCAACAGTCACTTTTATTATGTGGGACCAAATGAGGACACTCATTTGTCTGGAAAGCTGCTTAGGGGAATGAATGCCTGGGTCTGAGCTCATAAACAGCTGGGTAGTCCTCATCCCCACCTTTCAATGGGTGACATTTAAAAACATAAAACACCAAGTTTTTTCTACTCCATGAAGTAATTTTAGTAATCTGACAGGATTTAAAGATCTTAAAAGTTCTCAAGAATGCTCTAAAATCAGAGAGCAAGCAGGGGAAGGGACAGCACAGAATTGCTCTGCTAGTTTGGAGCAGGAAACATGGAATAAGATCAACAAAAACTGAACCCAGATAGAGAATTTTCCAAGATGGCCTTTAATCTTGTATTTAATTGCAAGGGAGAAATGCTGATGTTAACTAAGAAAATGATTTTTTTTTAATTGGGGTTGAGATTTGGTTATGAGTCTACTTCAAAGGTCAGCATTGAAATGATCTGATTTACAAACAATGGACAAGGATTTTTGGAACTTAAAAGTATTCCTGTTGTGATCTGTAGTGACTGAAAAATCAGTTTCTCTCATTTGCACCAGATCACTGAGGTAAGAGACTTCCTTGTAATCTCCCTGCTGGATACACAGTAAAAGCCCTGATTCTACTACCTTTAAACTCCACTATAATATGTGAAGATTATCTTCCAGAAATGTAGAAAGTAAACCATTCCTCTGAAAAATGTTTTACTGAAATTTCAATGAAAACTATAACTTACCGCATGCTTCTGCCAATAATCTCTTAAAACAGGCCTCTTTTTTTTATGCACAACAACTTCCTGCATGTCTTCAAGAGATGGATGCTGGCCAATTTCTTCCTCAAATGGTAACATGTACTCATCTACAGGTCCTTAAATACAAAAAAAGAAAGAACCATTTTTAACATAATCTAAATCTTCCTGACTGGTACTTGCTTTCTAAAATATATTCTGTAATAACTATTTTTCAACTCTATATTCTGTAAGCAGCAAGAAATAGGACACTTTAGCTGTACTTGTATCATAGAGGGACCAAACTCCTAATTAATGAGGCATCAAATGGTCAATGAATTAAGCATGCAATCCTTGATGGCTGTTTATTTAGGACATTACCACACTGTACATCTTGGGCTGGTCCCAAACTCTTGATCTTCCTACCTCAGCTTCATCTGGGCAGTTTAAGAATATATCTCTGCCGGGAGTGGTGGCATACGCCTTTAATCCTGGCACTCGGGAGGCAGAGGCAGGATCTTTGTGAGTTCAAGGCCAGCCTGCTCTACATAGTTCCAGGACAGCTGGTGTTATAGGGAGGCCTTGTCTCAAAAAGATCCCCCCCAAAAAGAATGTATCTGCTGTATATAGAGTGCCTCTCTCTCTCCTATATCTATCTATAATATATATGAGGCTATATATATATATATATTATATATATATATAAAATATATCTTCTATCATATATTACCCCACACACACACACACACACACTCCCCCTTAAGAGGATTCATTTCCAGCACATCAGTAAATTAACAATGGTGTTGCCACTAAGATTGAGGTTTCAACCTGTTATATTTATGGCATACTCAAACACCCTACATGACCCACAATGATGAATTAATACACTTGAGAATTTTCTCTATTTTCCTTCACAAGCACATTTATAAATGAAACATATTTATACTTTAAAAAATGTACTTATGAAGATATTGCCAGCCATGTATGTAAATGTGCCCATGTCATGCAATGCCCACAGACGTCAGAAGAGGGCAGCAAATTCCCCTAGAATTGGAGTTATAGATGCTTGTAACCTGCCATCCTGGTGCTGGGAATCAAATCCAGGTCTTCTCTAAGAACAGTCAGTGCTCTAAACCACTGAGCCATCTCTCCGGCCCCATATAATTATACTTTTATATATAAATCAACATATTTGAACCAGAATTTCCATCAAGTCAAAATATGTCCTTATAAAACTTACTCTTAGATCTACTCAGATAAACAGGAAAAAGCATTAGTTATTAAATATTCAATACTTATCCAGACCAGACAAACACATGTATTGAACTACTGTCATTTTATATTCCAAGAGAAGGTGGCATTACCCCTAGTTTGTAAATAAGAAAGGAGCTGAGAAAGTTACAAGATTTTGCAGAGGAGTACCTATTTTTTTTTTTTAATTTTTTTGGTCTTTTTAAAAATTTATTTTGTATGTGTATGAATGTACTGTCTGCATGCAGGTTTGTGCACCCATGTTGTGCAATGCCGTGGAGGTCAGAAGAGGGTGTCAGATTTCCCTGGAATGGAGTTAAAGACGGTTCTCAGCTGCCACGTGGGTGCTGGGGATCAAACCCTGGTCCTCTGCAAGAGCAGTCGGTGCTCTTAACCGCTAGGCCATCTCTCCAGTCCCAGGAGTACCAATTATTTAGTAGAACTGAAATTTGGATCATCTCTGAAGTCTGTGCTTTAATCACATTATTTTCCCTTGAGAGAAATAGGTCACTAATAAGCAATTTTCATTGACCAGAGGTATTCCGACATACGTAAGCTTTGTAAAAAGTACTGGAATTCACCAAATACTCCTGAACAGAATATAATGTTTTATAAAGGGATCATTGACTTAACCCTGTGCAAGTCTAGGAAGCTTTCATTACATTTACATATGTGTGCATGTTGTCCATACACACATCCCAAAGCACACATGTGAAAGTCAGAGAACAACTTGCGAGGGTTCCTTCATTTCACCATGTGAGGTGCAGGCCATTAGACTTGGTGGCAGGTGCCTTTACCTGTTGAGCCATCTTATCAGCCGTGCAGGAACCCTATGATGGCTGGAACTACTGCTTAGCACGTCCAGTGATTTACTATTAACATTCTAAGGTGTTTATTCAATCTCTGTGTGGTCCATAGGTCACAAGCACTGGCATCAGTCAACGTAGCTTGCAGAATATACAGACCTCAGCCTTGCCTGCTGAGTCGCACTCTTAACTTTATCTAGATTCCTAGGACTTCAGTATGCACACGTTAAAGTTTGAGAATTACTAAATTTTAACCATCAACAACTAGACACAAGTTTAAAGGCAACCACTTTAGCAGTGTAGGTCATGCTTTCCCTTTGACCCTAATTTCTGACCTAAGAAATATACAACTTTTAAATATTTCATAGCACATAAAAACTATTTAAGAAAAGTAGGCATGGGCTGGAGAGATGGCCTAGCGGGTAAGAGCGCAGACCGCTCTTGCAGAGGACCCAGGTTCGATCCCCAGCACCTACATGGCGGCTGAGAACCGTCTGAAACTCCAATTCCAGGAGAACTCCAGCTCCAGGGGAATCCGACACCCACTTCTGACCTCCGCGGCATTGCACGACACGGGTGCACAGACTTGCATGCAGACAGTACATTTGTACACATACAGAAATAAATAAAAATTAATAAAAAATTAAAAAAAAAAGAAAAGTAGGCATCTATCTTGTTCTTTTTCCATAAAAATATCACCAGTCACCCACCCATTTCCCCACGAAGCAATTTCTTTTAATTCTCACACTGCCACCTTACAGTTCTCAAGTATTATATTCTTCCAAGTACAGTTACTGAATGCCTTATATGATAGGTAGTAGGAGAGACAATTTACACTTCTCCCAATCTAGAGTTAACCATCTAGAATATATTTTATCACTTTTTATAGTACTTGACAACAGGGCCTCTATCATCTTGGCACCAAATCATGGTTTGGTGTAAAGGATTCATACTAAAGTTCTTAAAAAATGTATTTCCCAGCCGGGCATGGTGGCTCACGCCTTTAATCCTAGCACTTGGGAGGCAGAGGCAGGCGGATCTTTGTGAGTTCAAGGCCAGCCTGGTCTACAGAGTGAGTTCCAGGACAGCTGGGGCTACAGGGAGACCCTGTCTCAAAAAAAGAAAAAAAAAATGTATTTCCCTATAGTATCTGCTATCTGACCTACTTCACTTCCAGAAATACACATAGTAAATATATCTTCCACTTTTGAGTCAAAATACAATGAACATCTTATCCATGGCCTATAACTGCTCAGTCCAAATCAATCTCATTTCAACTTCCTTAGGGTCAGGTTCCAATAACTGCCCATTTCTAAACATTCTTACTAAGTTCCCTTTTAAAAGTACAATACTTTAAAATCAAACTCCTTATTCCAGAGATAGTCTATCTTACACTGAGGGCTTTTTACAGTTTTCAGAAAATAAATGGTGCAAAACTGGTTAAGTTGCTTATACCTTTCAACATAATTTAATGTTCTACATTCAGAGGAAGTCTTTAGGCATTATAAATTGCAATTAAAAATCACACTTGCTTATTTCTATTTGTCTGGGAGTTAGTCAGGACCTGTGTTAGCCAAAAAAAAGATGCTACAACATTAGAAAAAGGAAGATACTTTATGAAGGAACCCTGAAGACAATAGTAGATACCACAGGTTTTTCACACTAGAAATACATTATGCAGTTTTACAGTCAGGCAAATTTAATAATAGAATAGGAATTCTTTAGAACTAAGGTGTTGTAGAGAATATGGCTAATGTTCAGTGACATCAGACCCTCCCAAGTCTTAAGGAGACAAAACTTAACATCTGATATTTCCAAATGTTCACTCACAGTTGTGTGTTTAGGGAACACAACGTAAAATTAATCTTGTCAAGTATTTGCTAGTATTAGTGAAGTCCTGAAAAGACAGCCCAAGTATTTTGGAAGGCTGCTAAGTCCCACTCTACATCCATCTCTTCTGATCAGGAGAGCTGAGTTAAGAACCTGAGTTGCATGATCTGCATGACAAAACCAAAGAAGCACCCTTGCCTGTACCTGGGTCAGAGTTAAAAATGCACACTACACTGTTTACCAACTTGAAGCAAGCTATTTCATTTCGGTTTCAATTTTCTCATTTGTAGAATACAGATCACCCCTCCAAAACAGTTTCAGTAAATAAGTTAAAGGTAAGTGAAGTGTTCAGCAACCCCCCTCCCCTGCCTCCAGCCCAGTTCACCAGCCTTCTGAATTCTCTACCACCTTTTGAAATCCATTAAAAAGAAAACATACTTCATTACCTTTTAATTAAATCCCTTTTCACAAGTGTGTCATATGTACATTTAAAAAAAAAATACTTTTTCCCTTACCATCTGCAGCAGTACAGCGAGAAGCCAGTTCCCACAGGACTAATCCCATGGCGTACATATCTATCCTCAAAAATGCATCCCTTTGGAAGTTTATAGCACCCTCTAATACCTCTGGAGCCATATACCTCCGGGTACCAACCTGAAAAATATTGTGAAAGCAAATAATACTCATTTATTGACTTTATCAGCTAACATTTTATGATTTTTTACAAAAAGAAAACTACATATGGTCTTATTTATCCAAGGTAAAATAACTAAATTATGATTATCATACTAGAGGGTATATACAGTAAGACCATTCCTGGAAGCTGTATCAACAAATGTGCTGGGGTTTTGTTCCTTTTCTGGATATAATCACAAAGAACAAAATAATATCTGTTTGCTAGAAGCAGAAAAAATAACATACTTTTCGACTAATTTTTGTATAATATTTGAAATGTATCTTTATAAAACAAACCTTTTAAATATTTTATTTATTACTTTATGTGTTGCCTACGTGCAAGTGCATTCATGTTGTGCAATGGCATTGGAGGTCAAAAGAGGGCGTTTTATCCCCTGGAAATGGAGTAACAGATGGCTGTTAATGACCATGTGGATGTTGGGAATCAAACACAGGTCTCTTAACCATTTAGCCATCTTTCCAGCCCCCAAATCTTTTTTATCTGTCTCTTTTGAGGGCTTCATCGATAAACATTTAACATGAAGTAAAAAGAATTAGCCAAGGACATGTTTTTAAAATTCTACTTGTGGGGCTGGAGATGGCTCAGCAGTTAAGAGTGCTGACTGCTCTTGGAGAGGAGCCAGGGTTCGATTCCCAGCACCCACATGGCAGCTAAGAACCGTCTTTAACTCCAGTTCCAGGAGAATCCAACATCCATGGGTGCACCAACCTATATGCACACAGTACACTCATACACCTAAAAAATAATAAATTAGAGCTGGAAAGATGGTCTAGTGGTTAAGAGTGCCAACTGCTCTTGCAGAGGACCCGGGTTCAATCCCCAGCACCCACATGGCAGCCGAGAACCGTCTTTAACTCCAGTTCCAGGGGAATACAACATCCTCTTCTGACCTCCGCGGCACTGCACGACATGGGTGCACAAACCTACATGCAGATAGTACATTCATACACATAAATAAATAAAATAAAATTTTTTAAATAAATAAATTAAAAAAAATTCTACTTGTATAAAATTTTTTGTGTGAATTCTTCATTATTTATTTCTTTTACATTTTTCTATTTATTTTATGTGTATGAGTATTTTGCTTATATGTACATCCACATGTGCAGTGCACATAGAGGCCCGAAGAGGGCACTGGAGTTATGGACAATTGTTAGTCACCAGGTGGGTGTTGGGGACCAAACCCTGGCCTTCTGCAAGAGCAGCCAGTGCTCTTAACCTCTGAACCATCTCACCAGCCCCCCTATTCACGGTCTTCTTAAATGAATTAAACCTTTAACTTCAGACTTTTAATGCTATCATTTAAAAAAAAAAAAAACCTATTCCCAACACCCATATGGCAGCTAACGACCATCCCTAATTCCAATTCCAGGGGAATGTGACATCCTGTTCTCACTTTCATAGGCACTGCATAAGACAGGTGCACTTAAATACATGCAGGCAATACACTCATACACAAGAAAGAAACATAATAAAATATTTAAAAATAACATGAATAACTTTTTGAAATTCTACATAAATATTATGAATCTCTCTTAAAGTCCTACTTTTCACTTAAAGGCAATTTTATGCCATCAAAAGTCAGTGGTGCACTCCTTTAATCCCAGCACTTGGGAGGCAGAGGCAGGCGGATCTCTGTGAGTTCAAGGCCAGCCTGGTCTACAGAGCGAGCTCCAGGCCAGCTGGGACTAAAGGGAGACCCTGTCTCAAAAATACGTCCCCCCAAAAAGTCACTTTTATTGTGAGATTACAGTTTACTAATTTAGCCTAAGATAGCCTCTTTTATAACTGGAAGATGATAGTGGATGAAACCTTTACTATTATAAACAATCAGTTTTCTTTTTTTTTTAAACAGTTATTTACACCTAATCATATAATCCAATTTTAAGAGCATTAAAAGGTGACATGAATGACGTTTGGGAAAATATTGTGACTAAAATAATAGGAAAAACTATATGAGACACCAAAGGATGAAACTGTTTCTAACACACTGTCCTATGATAGTTAGTCATACATTAAGCATAGAAATTTGTCTTTAGGCTTCCTACACAATCTCATTCTAGTAGTATATTCTCTAAAAACTGCCTCGATTCTCAAATAACAGATGTGTGGTGTCTAGAGCTCTGTGACCACTGACCATTACCTTGAACTAAATTCTGAAATTCTTAGTAAATGTTGCCAAAAGACAATTGTTTACACATGCGTTCTTAAAGATCAAGAGGATATGGAAGGAGAAAGGAAACTTAGAAATAACCAACCAGGGTAGTTAGCATGACTTAAAAGATGAAGAAATGGTAAGTAAGGTCAGGGCCCTGAAAGAACCATGTGGCTTTGTAGAAAATGTCACCTTTCAGGTCAAACTGGTTTTCTTTTTTCTTGCTTGCTTTTCTATTAGAGATTGATTTTTAATTGGGGGTGGGGTGGGGGTGTCCATGTAACTGCAGATGCCCAAAGAGTCTAGAAGAGGACAATCAGAGTCCCTGGATCTGGAGTCACAAGCAGCTGTGAATCACCCTACATGGTGCTAGAAACCTAACACTCTTAACTGCTGAGCCATCTCTCCAGCCCCGAAGCTGGTTTTCTTGATTAAAAGGTGATTTTGTAGAAATAAAAATACTTTTCCTAGCCTCACAGATTCTGAGATTAAATGTACGTATACTCTTCTTTCCTTTGGCCTTTCTAAATGTTCGCACTGTTAAATCTATTTGTGCAAACCATAACTTGAGTTAGATACCTCACTCAGGCCTTTTTAGGAGCTCTAAACTTTAGAAAGAATTCAGAGTAAAGCTATCAAAGTTCATTAAAGAGTTAATGAAACAATAATCAATGATGGAAGAAAATTTCTGTTTTTTTTTTTTCTTTTTTTTTTTTTTGTCTTTTTGAGACAGGGTCTCCCTTTAGTCCCAGCTGGCCTGGAGCTCGCTCTGTACACCAGGCTCCTCTTGATCTCACAGAGATCTGCCTGCCTCTGCCTCTGCCTCCCGAGTGCTGGTATTAAAGGCATGCACCACCACATTCTACACTTCTACATTCTTATATAGAAAAATTGTAGTGAGAAGTGACTTTATTCCTACACTATTACGTTGATGACCTAATCAATTAAAATTGAGTTAATACTAGGAACTTTCTAAGAATGAAATCTAATAAAAGCTGTATTCTTCTGTACTTAAAAAAAAAATCCTATAGCATCTAAAAGTTATGGTAGTGCTTATGTAAAGCTCCACTTTATAGTCGTCATTCTTACTTACTTGTCCATGGGTGTCACCTGCAGATTTGCCAGCCTCAAACTTTAACGCTAACCCAAAGTCAGCAATGCAAGCTGTCAGATTGTTTTTCAACAGCACATTTTTACTTTTGATGTCCCTTTAAATAGAAAAATGGAGTGTTTTAAACAAGTTACCTCTTAAAAATTTACTGAAAGTAAGAAGGGAGAATATTTTCATGCTACTTAAAAATAAAATGCAAAGAAGGTCAGTAGATGTTTCACCTGTAGTACAGGAGTGGTGATAAACCCTGTTAATAACAGGAGAAAAAAGAAATCCTCTCCATAAAGCACTTTTATGAAGAACTACCATCCTTGAAATATGTTATTTACATAATTTCCAGATGCCAAACATAAAATTACTGATTATTTAAGGTAATGGGAATACTTCAGAGCTTGTTGTTACAAACTATGAAACTAGAAAAACAGTTTAAAAAACTAACTCACTTGGGGGTCTTTTGCCTATTGATCCAGACTTACATTTTAGAATGTTCCCTTACCACAGTGTTTTCACTGTTCTACCTGTTTCTCATGGAAAAGTATCCAGTTCTGACCCATAGTAGGAAAGAGGTGACACCAAATGCTCCAGAAACCAACTGGTTTCAGTCTCAGAATATTTTTAGTGTCTGAAGATGAGTTGCTATATATTAACAGAAGGCAGACTGCATGCAGAAAGACAAAAAAGGTCCCTTCCTCAAGAAGTAATTTATGGTTTGCAAAATCAGAATCTAGTGAGACCCAACTGAGCATGTGGTAAATGAATAATGTCTATTTTTAAAATGGCTATTTTTTAATGGCCATTTTTTAATTGAATATAAGATGACAGCTCAAATTTCATAGCAAACTGAATCTTATTTTCCAGGAACAAATACTTTTCCTTTTCTAGTAGTGACAGCTGCTGAGTCTAGGTACTTCTTCACTGCACAGCTGTCTTTATGTCTCCTTCTACCTGAGCTCAAAGAACAAACATACTATTCAAGAATTAAAGAAAAAACTCAGTGTTTCCTTAATTCCATTACCTTGTATCTATTTATAAATTAAATTTTCTATTATTTTCAGTAAATTATATTTTGATTCAAAATCATTTTCCTTTGAGATAGAGGAAATAAACTCATTCTCAAACATGGTTTCAGAAATGAGACAAATTAAAGCACATGGAGATAACAGAATTTACTTATGAGGTTTTATGTACTTAACATGTACATTACGCTAAAATCTGAGCTAATCACAAACCTAATTTATAAAACATGGAAAACTTTGCCTATTCAACAGGGCAAAAATAAATTTTACCTGGAGAGCCAAAAGTTTAAATAATGAACATAAAAGTCATTTAAGAAAGCAATGCAAATCTTGCTATACCTGTGAGATATTGCAGGCTTGTGGCCATCTTTTAAGCCAGGTATATCCTCATGTAAATATGCCAATCCTCTAGCCATGGTTTCTGCAATATGACAGAGTTCATTCCAAGACACCACATTTGCCTTAAGAAAGTCTGACAGGGAACCCTAAAGGAAGGAGGGGAAAAACAGAACAAACCCGTAAGCTCTTGACAAAAAAAAATCTGTAAGTAATGAAGGAGGTTATGGAAGGCAATATGTCTTTCAGTGAATAAAATCCAAAACGCAATCTCTAGAGTAGCTCAAATATAAAAGGATTCTTACAAAAAAATCACTCTCCCCCACTTTAAAAGGTCAAAAAAAAAAAAAAGAGGCTAGCATAAAATATCAGTAAAAACTTTTTTTTTAATTTTTTATTTATTTCTGCATGTGTATCAATGTACTGTATTTTCATTAAAAATGAAAAATACACTGACATCATAGGAGTATATTTAAAACATAATTGCTAATATTAAGAACCTTCCTGGGGCTAGGGAGATAGATTAGTCAGTAAAGAGTCTGCCACATAAGCACAAGGATTTAAGTTCAGATCTCTAGCACTGTGCTGGATAGCTTTAGTGTCAACTTGACACACCTGGGTTGAGGGAGCCTCAGTTGGGGAATTGGCTCCATTGGATTGGCCTGTGGCCACATCTGTGGAGTATTGTCTTAATTGTCAAGCAGTGTGGGAGGGCCCAGCCTACAGTGAGTAGTGCCACTCTAGGCAGGTTATTGTGTACGATATAAGAAGGCAGGCTGGGCATGATCCAGAGGAGCAAGCCGGTGAACATGGCCTGTGCTTCAGCTCCTGCCTCCAGGTTCCTGCCCTGAGTTCCTACCTTGGGCTCCCTAAGTAATGAAATGTGACCCAGGAGATGTAAGCTGAATAAACCCTTTCCTCCCCAGTTGGTGTCGGTCAGAGTGTCTTGTCACAGCAATGGAAGGCAAACTAGGACAAGCACCCATGTTAATGTGGCAGCAAAATTCTGTAACTTAGCACTAGAAGGCCACAGAGACAGGCAGATCCCTGGGAGCTTACTGGCCAGCCAATATAGCCAAAACAGTGAGCTACAGGTTCAGTGAGAGACTGTCTCAATGAAAAGAAGATTTAAAGAAACTGAGAAAAGCACTCGAAAACTGACCTCTGGCTTCCATACTTACATGTACCTGTATATGCAAACACACACACACACACACACACACACACGTACCTGTACATGCAAACACACACACACACACACACACATACACATATGTGCACACACACGCATTCTCTAGAGATTACTATAATTTTTATGGCCAAATTCTAAATGAATTATAAAAACTGCTGATACTTAACAAATACGAAACTGATTATAAAACCCAATATCCAATCTGGGAGTGGCAGTACATGCCCATAATCCCAGAACTTGAGAGCTTGCTAAGGCAGAAAGATCATGAGTTTGAAGCAGGCCTGAGCTACATAGAAAAACCTTGTCTTCAAAACACAAAACAACAACGAGAAAGCAAACTACCGGGTGTGGTAGTGTATGCCTTTAATCCAAGCACTCAGAAGCAGAGGCAGGTACAGCTCTGAATTCAAGGCCTGCCTAGTCTACACAGCAAGTTACAGGCCAGCCAAGACTACATAGGGAGACCCTCTCTCAGAAAACAAAGCAAAACAAAATCAACCTTGAAAAATTAGAGAAAACAAAGCAAATGCAGTGTTTTAATATATTTATTTTTATTTTATGTATATGAATGTTTTGCCTGCATGTATGTAAGTGTACCAAGTGCATGCAATAACTGTGGAGGCAAGAAGATGGCACAGATACCCTGGGACTGGAATTACAGGAGGTTGTCAGTGGCCGTGTGGTGGTGGGAACTGAACCTGGGTTCTCTTAAAGAGCAGCCAGTGTTCTTAACTGCTAAGCCATCTCTCTAGACCCAGTAGGTGTGTTTTGGTTAATGATTCCAAGTTAGTAATAAATGACAGATCATACAAATTTCCGACTGTGCTCATCACTAGTTAGACTTATTAAAGAGTTGAAAGAGAAAATTCAAGCTGGAAAACAAAATGTTCTTGAAATATAACTAGATGATAAATAATAAATATTACTAAACACTGTCTATTGTAAAGTACCCCTAAGAGAACCACAATACAGGTAATCAGAGCAAAGGATGTTTTATTATCAGAGTGTTAGGTAAAAACATTGCCACCTTTGCTTGTCTGTTAAAATAAAATTTTAAAACATTTTTATTTATGAGTGATCTATTTTATTTTTATTTTTTATGTGTATGAATGTACTGTCTGCACGTAGGTTTGTGCACCCGTGTCGTGCAATGCTGCGGAGGTCAGAAGAGGGCCTCGGATTTCCCTGGAACTGGAGTTCTCCTGGAATTGGTGCTGGGGATCGAACCCAGGTCCTCTCCAAGAGCAGTCGGTGCTCTTAACTGCTAGGCCATCTCTCCAGCCCCATGAGTGATCTATCTTTTATATTAAATATTCATCAACTGTGATAACATGCTATCTCTTGGAATATGACAGTCAACATTAGGTAAAACCCAGTTTTACTACACTTTAGTAATTTTTACCTTTTCATGAAATGCTGTGATCAGCCACAGGTCCACATCAACGCTGGTGCCTCGTTTCTCTGCACCAATGAACTGTAGTATGTTCTCATGCTTCATTCCAGGTAAACTATAGACTTCATATTCATTCTGCCAGGACTGTTTGTCCTACAGTTAAACAGAAAGTACAGCAAGAACACAACCAAATAAGACAATAAGTCACACTGAAATTATTAAAGTAAGTCTGAAAACAACAAAAACAGTTAAGAACAAATAAGGGCTGGAGATGGCTCAAAGATTAAGAGCACTGACTATTCTTACAGGGGACCTGAGTTCCATTCCCAGCATCGTATGGCAGCTAGCAACTGTCTGTAACTCCAATTCTAGGAAAACCTGATGCCCTCTCTGACCTCTGTGAGCACTGCAGGACACAGATGCACTTTTTTTTTTTTTAATCTAGCCTTTTTAAAACATTTTTTCTTCATTTTTATTTCATGTGTGTGAGTGTTATGTCTGCATGTGGTTTAAGTGCACCCATGTTGTGCAATGCCTGAGAAGGACAGAAGAGTTACAGACAGTTGCTAGCTGCCATGTGGGTGCTGGGATTTGAAGCCAGATTTTCTGTAAGAACAACCAGTGCTCTTAACCACTGAGCCATCTCTCCAGCCCCACAGATGAACTTGTATACATTCAGGCATAGCACTCATACACATGAAATAAAGAAAATAAAATATTTTTTAAAGCTAAGTACAAGTAAATACAAAAAAAAAACAAAGCTGAGTGAGGTGGCGCACACCTTTAATCCCAGTACTTGGGAGGCAGAGGCAGGTGGATCTCTGTGAGTTCAAGGCCAGCCTGGTCTACAGAGTGAGTTCCAGGACAGCTGGGGCTACAGGGAGACCCTGTCTCAAAAATACCAAAAAAAAAAAAAAAAAAAAAAGCTAAGTACAAGTGATCTTTTGTTTTTCTTATTTTTTTAATTCATTAAATAATTTTTATGTGTATGAGTGTTGTCTGCATGTACGTAAGTACCCATGTCATGCAATGCCCAGAGAGGTCAGAAGAGGGCATCAGATCTCTTGGAACTGGAGTTACAGATGGTTGTTAGTCACAATGTATGTGTTAAGAATGAGGCTGGGTCTGATATTGTAGTTCTAAGCTTTAATTCTAAAGCAAAGCACAAAATCTGTTAATTTTTCTGATAGTCAAGGGGATATTAAAATAACTACACAGACAACAAGATTATTTTTATAACAAACTCTAGTATTTCTGTAAAATTTTTATTGACAAAAGATATGTTCATTTATTGTAACTCTACTTCTTCAGATAAACAAAACTATTGTACTTATAATCTATTTCTCAGGGGGAAAGGCAGACAGAGAAGAGATAACTTGCCTTTCTCAGTATCATAAAGAATCACTTCAGAATACAGTTTTCAGACTGTGTACAAGCTACAATGTCCTAGCCAATTACAGCTTTCAAATTACAAAGATAGACAGATTAGAAAACTTCAAGAAGGGGGCTGGAGAGATGGCCTAGCGGTTAAGAGCGCCGACTGCTCTTACAGAGGACCTGGGTTTGATCCCCAGCACCCACTGGCGGCCGAGAACTGTCTGAAACTCCAATTCCAGGAGAACTCCAGTTCCAGGGAAATCCAACACCCTCTTCTGACCTCCGCGGCATTGCACGACACGGGTGCACACACTTGCATGCAGACAGTACATTCATACACATACAGAAATAAATAAAAAAAGATAAAAAAAAAAGAAAACTTCAAGAAACATACCTGTATTGGAAATATTTTAACGGCCACATATTCATTGAGCAACTGAGCTTTCCAGACACAACCAAATCTTCCTCTTGCTTTTACTTCTAATAACTGCAGTGGCTTCAAACCTAGTAATGGAGAAGGTGGGGGTGGTCCTGGAT
This sequence comes from Rhizomys pruinosus, assembly GCA_009823505.1. Taxonomy (NCBI): domain Eukaryota; kingdom Metazoa; phylum Chordata; class Mammalia; order Rodentia; family Spalacidae; genus Rhizomys; species Rhizomys pruinosus. The sequence goes on from VZQC01010507.1 coordinate 410,919, forward strand.
CCTATAGATAAATAACAATAATACTGTAAATAAGCAGAAAATATCAGTTCTGAAATGAGAAAAATAGTATGTTTAAGAATCAACTGACAGAAATGGTAAACACATATGAATGACAGTAACTTCAATTTTGCCAGAACTAAATTTCTCAAGCATTGGTAGTAATTACAAGGGAGGCAACTTGAGCTAAAATTCTAACAGCATTTAGCACTGTTGCTACTTGTGCACAGCAAGTACAAAGACCCATCAGCTTTTTGAGACAGAAACACTAAATTTCCCCACTAAGATTTTTTTGTGTGTGAATTTTAAACCATTTCTGATAGCCAGGCATGATAGCACGGGCCTTTAATCTCAGCATTTGGGAAGTAGAGGAAGGCAGATTTCTGTGAGATCAAGGCTACCCTGGTCTACACAGCAAGTTTCAGGCCAGTTAGGGCCACAAGAAGACTCTCACTTGAAAAACCCCAAACCATGGGGCTGAAGAGATGGCTCAGTGGTTAAGAGCACTGACTGCTCTTGCAGAGCACCTGGGTTCGATTCCCAGCACCCAAATGGTGGCTAAGTACATCTTGAGTGCCAGGTGTGGTGGCGCATGCCTTTAAACCCAGCACTTGGGAGGCAGAGGCAGGCAGATCTCTGTGAATTCAAGGACAGCCTGGTCTACAGAGAGAGCTCTAGCCCAGCTGGGACTAAAGGGAGACCCTGTCTCAAACCCCCCCCCCAAAAAAGAAAAACCCCAAAACAAAACAAAAAAACCCCACATTTCCAGTAGTATTTTATGGATTTCATCCTTAGAGGATAAGGCTTTGAAAAGTACTAGGAAGAGCAAACAAAGTATGGCTATGTCTCAAAGAAAATCTTAAAATCGACTACTTTCTTTCTTTAATGGCTCTTTACTAGTTTTTTCTTCATTAATTATATCAATGCCAGTAATTTTCCAAAATACTGTGTATATAAAATTCAAAAGCACTTGAAAGAAATATTAGTTTCCACATATAATTTTTGCTCATTCTTGCTTTTCTTCAAGATGTTAGCAGTTCATCCCTAATATGTCCCAAACCTGATCAGAAATAAAAACTGTGCTAAAGCTAAATTTCAAAAAAAAAAAAAAAAAAGGACAAGGAGGAAGAGGAGGAGGAGGAAGAGGAGGAGGAGGAGGAGATGATAATTATTAGAAGAACAAATGGAAATCCAGAAAAGTGGTACTCATGGAATGGGGGATAAAAATCAAGATGGCTGCTATAGTTAATTTTTATTTATTTTATTTTTTTATTTATTTTCATATGTGTATGAATGTATTGTCTGCATGTAGGTTTGTGCATCTGTGTCATGCAATGCTGCGGAGGTCAGAAGAGGGTGTCGGATTCCCCTGGAACTGGAGTTAAGGACGGTTTTCAGCCGCCATGTGGGTGCTGGGGATTGAACCCATGTCCTCTGCAAGAGCATTCGGTGCTCTTAACCGCTAGGCTATCTCTCCAGCCCTGCTACAGTTAATTTTTAAACTAGAGACAATATCAACCATAAATAGAGGAACAGCAAGAAAAGTTTCCCTATGACACTAGAATGGTGACCCTTCATTACAAACATTCTATCCATTTATCATCTGCAGAACTAACATAAGATGTGAGAAGCTGTTGGAAAGCTGCTAGAGAAAGAAGCAATGGAACTGTTTCAAGAGCTACCTAGCACATTCTGTGAAGAGGAACTAAAATGTCTGTAGCAAGAGCATAATCATGATGGCATCGGGTGGTATCAGATCCTCGGAAATGGCATTATCCTAGATCAATGAATTTTACCCAGCCTTTCTTCTCCCTTTTTATATCCTCTTTAATGCCTCAAAGACTCAATGTTCTCTGTAGGCATCATTCAGTCACTAGTTTATTCAGGAGTTTAAAAGTTTATACTGAACACTGGAAAGACCCTCAGCAATAGAAATACTGCAAAATATTAAATGGAAAAAGAATGCAACTTCTTCTAAGGTAGAAAATCTTTATAAAATAGTTTGAGAACTCCTATCTTTAAACAGTAAAAGAGAAGACTTCCTGTGACTCATTTCAAACTCATATTTATTTTAAAATGCCTACAAAGTTGCTGTTCCTTCCCACATAGAAATCTGAAAGGTTAGTAAAGCCAATGTGCTTCTGTTAGTAAAGCAGAATGATAGATCAAGGAGGTCAGCTACAAATCATACAGGAAGGACAGGCTCTCAAGTATGTCTCCTGAGGTATGACTCTTTGAGGAAGGGGACCTAAATCTCTCTGGATAGTTGCTATGGTAACTCTACCCTTCCTACATCATTGAACTGACCATCTCCACCTATAATAAGACATTCTACTGAAATGAATAGGACCCCTGTGGCAACTGGGGGAAAATGGTGAACACCACTCTTCCAAAGGCAAAGAAAACTATCCAGTCCTCAAGGTCCAAAGAATGAGTGCTTAAGTTCATAAAGAAATAGCTAAATAGAAAAGGCTAGGATTTAGTTTTTCATGAAATCTGCAGATCAGATCTGAAAGCTGAAGAGGGAAAATTAGAGAGCAATATAGCTCTAAATTAAAACACCAAGACTTTTTATAGCTTTTATATACACTGACCAATAACATCTCTAAAAATAACTTACACATTACCTAGTCTATGCTCAAAAGGATGACAACTACAAAGATGAGTTAATCAATAAAACAAGATTTAGATTATTTAATATGTATCTCAAATTAATTATTTAACAGTAGCTCAAACTATGCTTTTAAAATGATAGTAATTTTTAAATTAGGAAACGGAATAATTTTATTGCCTATGTTTAGGAAAAATTGTTAAATTTTTTCCAGATGCACAGATAAACTTCACAGTTCCAACAGGTTTGTAAGGCTTTGCTTAGATAGTGTTTTAAAATACTTTTATTTCAGGAAGAAATCTTGGCTCAGACTCCTAATGTTACAATCCTATTCAAAATTTTATCAAAACTGACAAAACAATTCTCAAAATTTCTTAAAAAATATATAGTTTTTTAAGTTTTATGTGTATGAATGTATTGCCTACATGTGTGTAAGTGCACCCATATCATGCAGTACCCCCAAAGGTCAGAAGAGACTGCTGTATTCCCCTGGAACTGGAGTTATAGATGGTTGTGAGCTGCCCTGTGGGTGCTGGAAATTGAACCCAGGTCCTCTGCAAGAGCAACCAGTGTTCTTAATCACTAAGCCATCTCTCCAGCCTCCTCTAAAAAAAATGCAAAAAGTTTAAATTTAAACAAAACAGTGGCCAATTTTTAAAAGGTAAGAGAAAGGTCTACAAAAAATACTTGTTGAGATTATAACATTAATTATTGCATTCTTTTGCTTTTAAATAAGAATTATTAAAGTGAAGTATTTTTTATTTGGGGGGGGCAGGCTCTTTTGGAAATAGGGCCTTCTATAGCCCCAGCTGGCCTGGAACTCACAGAGATCTGCTTGCTTCAGCCTCAGGAGTGCTGGGATGTGCACCACCACACTCATGTTTTTAGGATAAAGTTTTAATGCATCTATAATATCTAAGTTTTGTTCATTCCATAAAAATATTATAAATGATTCTCTATACATTAGCATCATAAAAAAACTTTGACTTAACAAAAGTCTACGTTTGTTTCTGGGAATGAAGACATATGTTTCATTAAAACATATAACCCTGGAGAGACAAATACAAACTTAAACTTCATAATGTCAGCAATATTATTATGTCATCCATAAAGTATGGCTTTGCCCTGCTGCACAGGAAAACTTAAGAGGAAGCAGATCCAAGGACTATAAAACTTCTGAAAACCTTTCCTATGTTTCCAGTTCTCTTTCAATAGCCATGTTATTTGCTGTAAAACAAAGAAGGTACATACTGGAAGTGACCCTGATTACATTTCTTCTTAAGACATCAGAAGATATACTGAAAAGATATGCTGAAATTGCAATTATTGGAAAATACCACCACCACCCCAACTGCCTACCCAGTATCAAAACTATAGCCCACTGTCTAGAATACAGTGCTAGAAGTGGAGAACTGCCAAGTCACCTGCAATCATTTTGCTTATTTTTGAGCTTTCAATTGAAGGGCACATTCTAACCTAAATGTACGGCATTAACCTTCTAGACAGCAAAAGATCATCAAAAACAACACCTATGCAGCTAGAACAGTTGTCAGAGGTGCCAAAGATGAAGTGCTGGAAAATACAGATTTCACAGTAAAAGATAATGGGCTGGACCAGAAAGTAATCTCTTATTTAAATGAGTACATGCTGAAATTTAAGCATATAAAAATTACCAATACAATGTTTCCAAGGCTAATGAAATTCTTAAGTTTTGTCTTCTAATCAACAGAAATAGTTGCTTCTACATTCTGCCCTAGACAAATATAAATACTATTAACAATTCTTTAAAACCAAATGTTTTTACTATGTCAAATAAACTATATTTTTATACTAAAGGACTTCTATCACATAAATGTATATAAAACTATAAAGGATGCACAGTAAAGCAAAAATAAAAACAAAACTCTAAAGACAAATGTTTTGTATGCATCCACAAAAATTTTCACAACCATAAAACAAACATCAATGCATCTTACCTCTATCATTATATGAAAGGCGTGCTTGTGAAGAAAAAAACACAGGCAAAAGAAATTACGATTCATATTCAGAATGAAATGAAAAAATGACACATCAGTTACAAAAGTGAAGAAAAGAGAATGATTCAGCTTTTAAAAGTTGACAGTGGTTCAATGTATATTTTTAAAATAAGGATTAGGACTTTCCTTAAAAACAGAGGAAAGTAATATAAAAATTTTAAAGAAAGAAAAACCCTTGAATATCAACTATCAGAAGAGTGGTAGTAAATAAATTTTGACGCCAATATAACTCCAAATTACCTGATCCAATTGGCTTCAAGCCAGCAAACAGACTAAACTAAGGTTTAAGTAATATTTCTTGAAAAGTTTTTTTTTTAGAAGTGACTTTCTTAAAATTTATTTTATTTTCTGTGTGTCTGCATGTATGTATGTGCACCATGTGCATGCCTAGTGCCCACGGAGGCCAAAACAAGGAAATCACCTGGAACTGGAGTTACAGGCAGTGTGAGTGCTAGTGATAAACAGGGCTCTTCTTAGAAAGCAGCAGATAGATGCTCTTAACCAATGAGCATCTCTCCAGCCCTTTTAGCTTAAACTGCAAGTCTGAACAAGGACACATTAGCTGAAACTGGCTTCTGCACACCAGAGGGCAGTATTGCCTTTAATAAGCACTTAGGAAGCAGGCCTGAAGAAATTTACAGAAAGCAAGATAAAGTCTCTCAGACCAGAGTTTCTCACATTTTTCATGTGTGTGCGTGGGCCTGTATATGTATGTGTACCTGAAGGCCACACAATCTTGGGTGTCGTTCCAATTTGCCTCCTTTCTTTTTTCTTTTCTTCTTTCTGTCTCTCTCCTTTTTTTCCTTCCTTCCTTCCTTCTTTTTCCTTTCCTTTTTTCCTTCTTTCCTTTCCATTCCTTCCCTTTCTCTTGCCCTTCTTTCCTCTCTCTTGCACTCTCTCTCTCTCTCTCTTTTTTTTTTTTTTTTTTTGAGACAGGGTCTCCCACTGGCCTGGAACTCTTCACGTAGGCTAGGCTGGCTGGCCAGGGAACCCCTCCCCCGGGGATCCACCTGTTTCTATCTCTCTAGAACTGGGTTTATAAGGATGTACACCCAGTTTTTGTCATTTTATTTTATTTTATTTTACTTTAGTGTGGATTATGGGGCATCAAACTCATGTCCTTATGCTTATAAATACTTTATGAGCTAAGTTCTGTCTTTGGCTGGCCCTAGTTTTTTGACAGCTGGAATTTTGAACTTCTAGTGAGTGAACTGCCTCACTCACCTTTTATGGAAGGAAATAGCACAATGGTGTAACATACAAAAAAAATGTTTCATGTGTCTATGTGTGCTCAGTAAAAATAAACTAGGAAGAAAATAAGAGGAAGAACAAGATGATCAGAATTAAAACACAGTAACAAACCACGCCAGGCCTACTGTAAAGACACTTGCCCAGCCACATCAACATGAATAAATCAAAACTGAATTTAGATGATTTAACCTACACTTCAAATTAAGAAATCATCCATTCACAATATGACTTAAGTATAATGATCTTTAAATTTAGGAGGCCTACAACAATTGAGTAAATAGTGGTGCCATGGACATGTATATCCAGACATATTTCCCACAGTCTGATGAAAATTCGATACTAAGAGAAAATAAGGTTTTCCTTCTTCTAGTCATCACAAAATTGATGAATGGCTGAATTTTAAATTAAGTAAAATACTGTTACCATTATTAGGAAGCTTGAATAATTCCTCCAAATAGGTATTTACATTCCCCAGTTGCCACTATTTCTAACCACTAACAAAAGAGAAATGATAATTCACTTATCTGTACCAGATGTTTAACTAAATTTTCTTCCTATGATAATCATTCAGAACTCTTCACTATTCATCCAAAAAGGCTATCTTAATCCTACTATGAAAAACCTCAGCATTCTATAATTAATTCACCTCTTAAAAGAGATGCATACCAGCTGATTAACAAGTTTCCTCAGGGTCAGGGACCTTGTTTAAACACAAGCACTTAAAGAGATAGAGATAGCAGAGCAAGTAGCTGCTACCGCTCATCCCAAAAAGTACTATGTCTGTTCAATAAACTTCATAATAAATGAACATTATAATAACCTATAAAATACCCACAACAAAAATGAGTGATTTTATCACAGTGATTTTTCACCTCACTGTGATAAAATAAAGGGAAAAGATACAAATAAACCAAAAATATACTAACACACATGAAGAGAGTTTTTTGGTTTATTTTTAACTATCTCTTTGTTGGATATGCTTCTCAAATGAACATCAGAATAAAAAAAAAATGTACACAAGAGAAACCAACAACAAGCCTCAATGTTATAATATATGCAGTTTAAAAAAAAGTCTTCTTACTCCAATAAGACTGGCTAGGATCAAGAAAACAAATGATACCAAGTGCTGGAGAGGTTGTCGGGAAAGGGGAACACTCATCCACTGCTGGTGGGAATGTAAACTCGTACAGCCACTATGGAAAGCAGTGTGGAGAACCCTTGGAAGACTTGGAATGAACTTGCCACCCGACCCAGCCATACCACTCCTAGGCATGTACCCTCAAGCCACCACAGAGATACATGCACGGCCATGTTTATTGCAGCTCTCTTCACAATAGCAAGGAGCTGGAACCAACCTAAATGCCCCTCAACTGACGAGTGGATAGAGAAAATGTGGTACATCTACACAATGGAGTTCTATGCAGCAGTAAAGAAAGACGACATCACGAGCTTTGCAGGAAAATGGCTGGAGCTAGAGGACATCATGCTGAGTGAAGTAACACAGTCCCAGAAAAACAAACGACGAATGGTATCCCTCATCTGTGGATGCTAGTGCCAATTACCCAATTGTATTTCTTGTATAGGGCCCCCTGAGCTTTTGTCCAAAGCAGTTGGGCATAACGCATTTTGGAAACAACAACAACAACAGAAAAGACTACATCAAAGAACTGACTGAAACAGTGAACTTCTGCTCAAAACAGTCAACTTCCCCATGGAAAATATTGAGAATGACTAAGAGATGGAAAGCATGTCTGGCAGAATGCATGAGCTCTGGCGGGGTGGGGGAATGAGCGGGAACACGGGTCTAGATTTGTTAAAAATAAATAAATAAATAAATTTATGTAAAAAAATAAGTCTTCTGATCTGCTTGTGTGAAAACTGCCTACCACCCTTAAAGTATACCTCTCACTACTCATCAAAGAAGCTTCTTTTTGCAACAGATGGAGGCTATCACAGAGTTCCATAACTGGGGACACAGAGAATATGTGTCTGAGAGATCCCCAGCCCTAAGTGACAAACTTACAGAGGAACCTCTATACCTAGGGCTCAAGGAACATACTGGAAGAAGAAATAGAGATAATACTAACAAATCCCTCAACTCTCGCCACAGAAGCTTCATCAAACCACAGAGTTCAATGCATACACACGGCCACAACTGGCTAAGTTTTAGAGAATAATAGACTGCAAGACTGCGTGTCCCTGGATAGGACTCCTATACTAAACTTCACCCACTCATGGCTCAAGACCATTGTGGAAGAGGGTGGGAAGATTGTAAGAGCCATGGTTATTATATGAACATAAGGAAACAGAGGCTTTCAAGTCACTGGGAACTTACTCATAAGAACTTGTAACAATGAGTGACAGAATACACAGGAGCCTTGCCAACTCAATCAGACAGAAACTCAGCATAAAACAACGGAAACGGGCAACAGCCCCCAACCCTAGCCAAGGAGATATTGGCAACTGACTACTGCTGGGTAAGGAAGAGTAGATCCTCTTTAAGGGAGTGACTCTAGATAGGCTGACTAGACTCCAGTGTATGAACTTGTACTGAAGGACAGCTGGGTACAAATGCTTGACTGGCTAAGACTTAGCACATGTGACAGGATGCATGAAATCTGATGGGGGGACATGAGAGGTGTGATGGGAGAGGAAGTCTAAATTCGATTAAGATTTATTATATGAAATGCACAAAAACTCAATAAAAATGTTTTTATAAATCAAAAATAAAACAAATTCATTGACATATATAAATAAATAAAAGGTAACCAAAGAAAAGAGTATGGATTCACAAAATGGAAGGAGTGGCTCTGAGTACTAAGTACTCCAAGTGTAAGTAACAGTAAAAACCAAAATCAACACATTAATGTCGAGTAATTGGCTTTTCAGATTAGAAAGAGACTTGCTTATCAAGTAGGAATAAAATTACTGCGAACATCAGAAAAGAATAAAGAGGACTCAATTCAACCATTTGTTTATTCACTCATCCTGAAAACCTGACTGAATGCATTGTTTGTGTCAAGTCTTAACTACTCGGGCTCTCATGAAGTTCACATGTTGGTATAAGCGGCCAAAAGAAAAACGGGCCTACTGAAAGGACGCAGGCCTGGCCTCGAGTTTCAGACTGTCCCCCCGCCCTTCAAGTAGAAGGTGGAATCTCAAAAATGTCTTCAAAATATGGTATGCTAATAAGGTGTGCATGGTAGAAAGTTAGCTATAGGTCCCAATAAACCTTTCCATCTCAACCTTGTATTTACCCACCAATCATATACTGTAGACATCCCCTCACACGGAATCCCCCCTCCAACCTATAAAATGTGTGTGCACCCCCAATAAAGTTGAGATCCTGCTTGACTCGACTCCCTGCCGTGGTTGTTTTCGGCAGCGCGCCCACTCTCTCCAGTCCCACTTCGCCGCGGGCCGGCGGAGTGAAGCTTTTCGGCGGAGGGGAAACCGGGAAAGGTGGTCTACACTCTCTGCCTCCTCCTGCGACCCCCCCGCATTCACAGTAGAAACTAATCCGTGATTTGTACCCATAAGTGTATAATAATTATTATAAAGTGTAAGTAATAAATAAAAATAAAAATAAATTACTACCTTGAATATCTGTAAAGAGAGATCTGACTTACACTGGCTGACTTTGTAGGAAAATGCTTCCCTGAGGAGAGTTACCCTGGAAAAATGAAGTAGGGGGAGACTGATGAAGTGAAAAATTATACTGGGACACATCTGAGATTTCAGACTTATATAACCAGATGGACAAATGTTCCATTTAGTGAAAACTGGGTTTGAGAGTGACAGGATTATCACTGATAGGAAATGCTTGGAGACACGTAAGTGGAGCTATTCAGTAGGCACTTAAGCTATGTGAATCTGAAATATCAAGAAATTCTTCTAGAAATATGGACTTTTATAAACTTTACATACATGTACTATAAACCCTAATATTTAATCCATTTGTATATAAGTATGTATTTATATATTTATATATATTTATATAACTTTCCTTTTTATGGACACACAACCCAAGAACCTTTTGGGATTATGAAGTTCCTATAGTATATGAAAACTGACAAATTCTGAATCTCTCCCCTCTTAGCCAGCTAATTATCACACATTGTAAGAAACGTCACAATTGTTCATTTTTAAAAGACTATCACTAACCAGAAGAAAAATAAATCTAGAAAGAAATAAAATAGTGTATGTCAGGACAAATGTTTCTGAGGTACAAAAAGGCAAACATTTTAATAGGCAAACATATTAATAGATTGACCCATTAATTAGATCTCAAGATTCCTATATATATTCTAAATCCTAAGGTTTCTCTTAGCTTATTCCTACTGAAAGCAAAGAATGACAATTATGGATAAAATAAAGGCTTTGAACAGGCTCCCTAAGCAGTTAACACCACAGGGCCATCAGCACTAGGCTTCAGAGTCTAAAAGAGAAGAAGGCATGCCATTCTCCTTTTAGTTGCTACTCAAAAGTATGAAGATTGTGACTAGCAACAGAAGAATCTTTACCGTTATTTATTTTAACATTTGCAATGTCCAGGTGAAGATGAAAAAAAAAGGAAAATGATCATATCATATAGAAGTAAACTGCAGTATGGTAAAATAAAACCTATATCAATGTCAAGCATTGTACTCTGGTCAACTTGCCATCACTTATTTTTTTATGAACCACCCCCCTCTAACTACTAACTAAAATAAATTATTCAATCACTGGACAATAATCCCTAGAATTAAATTCCTGGGACTGCTACTCAAGATAGGCTCTCAGTCAAGTCACTTCCCCATGAGTACTCCAATTTTCTTATCTATAAAAGCAGACTTGATTTAAATGATATTTCAAGCTATATCAGTAGCAATTTCAATGAAAATAATCCCCATTGAGTTCAATGGTGAAGCTCTGTCTGTGAGGGCAGTAATTAGCTAACAGTTACTGAGTGCTACAACACTATCCAAAACCTCAGGTTTGGTTCTCCCAGTCACTTGAGAATTTGATTCTGACATGTCTTCCTTTCCTCCACTGGCTATTCTCTTCACACCCTTTATTCTTCATTTTCAAGCTGCAAAGTCAAACAAGTAATCAGCCTGCCTGTTTTTACCTTACCTATATGTAACTGTGGACTCCAAAAGGGTAAGCAAGGACTACCCCTGAACCACTTTTACTACATATTCAACATGGTGCCTGGCACACAGTAGACACTCAAGCACTAAGACAGGTCCAACAAAAACAGAAAGCAACCTATATTTGTTTTCTTGGACTTTTCTGCTTCTACTATTTCAAATTAACAGCAATTAAACAGCTAAGAATGAAGAAATAACTCTGGAATAAGGTCCAGGAAATGAAGATGATGCCAAAAAAGCAACTTTGCTTCCCTGACTACCATCGGTTCACCAGGTAAGAAAAGGGCTTGACTCTGTTCAAGTAGGAATCTCATGTCTAAACCAGAGAAAGGAAAACTGGACTCAGGATTTTAAAAACTAAATGGAAATCACTTTCAGTAGTGTATGTGCTGCTGAGACACAGAACTCACTCTTAGAAAATAATTTTAATGTTCAGTTTTATTTTAAACTCATCAAACTTCATACTTTTGTTTTTGTTTCTCTCATCCCTTTTGCTATGAGGCATAGAATTTTTAGTCAATCTCCAAACTATTGTATTTAAGCATTTGTAAGTGGAATACATTATATATGTCTGAGGAAAGTAATTTATTCAGCTGCATGTCTATTTATAATTTGTGAGAATTTAACCACCATTAGCTTAGAAGAATATTTTATAGGCAGTTGCAATTTCAGTTGCAACACAAAAACAATTCTGTATCGTAATGGGACACAGAAGGAAAAACATCTACAGTAGCCCCACCCCATTTCTTGGGCATACACATACAACAATGCTCAAGTATAAGGCAATTGCATTATATCATAATTTTTTTTTTTTTTTTTTTTGGTCTTTTCAAGACAGGGTCTCCCTGTAGCCCCAACTGTCCTGGAACTCACTCTGTAGACCAGGCTGGCCTTGAACTCACAAAGATCCGCCTGCCTCTGCCTCCAGAGTGCTAGGATTAAAGGTGTGGGCCACCACGCCTGGCCCTATATCATACTTTAAACATGTTAAAGTAATACAGTTGGAAATACTTATGAAATGTAGGTTGTCTCTTATCAGAAACTTCATACAAACTAATAAATATCACATTGTATACATTAATTATATGTAACCTGTACCATAAATCATTAAATTTTAGTATTTCTTGAGCATACAAGAATATTTTCACTTAAAATACTTTAAACAGATTTAAATAGATTACATCTATCAAGCTGAAAAGCTATTCTTTATACTGTTATTTTTTTAAAGCCACTTGAAGAATATTTTATAGCACATAAACACAAAATAACCATTTGATAGTTTATAGGAGAGAAAAAAAAATGAGATTAGAGAAAGGTATCCAAGAATATATACCAATCTGCTAAAAATATTTAAAGAAAGTAATAAGAAAATAAAAGCAAATGATTTTTTTCCTTTTTTGACACAGCTCTTTCAAAATAATTTATGTGAATACAACAAACATGTATTTGTAACTATTTAAACAGAAAGAGAATCAAAAGAAAGTAAGATGTGTGGTTATAAACTCCAACCATTTAGCAGTTAACCTAGATCAAGATGTGCTTCTATGATTATATTTATTTTGTAAGGATATTTTAATATTAACATACAAATAAACACTATCAATAAAATTTATTATGTCCCCCATGTGTCCATCCCAAGCAGCAAGGAAGCATGCTTTCCTAAACTGACTTGAATAATCTCTTTCAGCTTCTCACTCATTTTAAATGGATGCATACAGGCTCATGTTCAAGAGGAAAATCCTATAAAGTATTTTCACAGATGACTTGGTTTCTCAGTGGTTACTAATTTGGCATAGCATGAAATGACAATCTATTATTACTTTACTATTAAAGATCAATGGGATTATTTTGCATGCCCAACTTGGGGATCTCAAACATCTGAAAGGCCTTAGTCCTCATCAAACCAACATTTAGGTAAAAGGTCATGATATAAGAGCTAAGGAAGCTGGTGCCACTTTTAAAAGAACAATGTTATAATACTAAACTATTTTTTATATGGCCCTTAAAAATGAGCAAAAAGCTAACTTAATACCTTTATAAGACAGGTCATTTCTTTTTTAAGGTATTTTATTTTTTTTGTATTTTATATGTATGAGTGTATTGCCTGAAAGATGTAAGTGCACCAGTGTCATGCAATGCCCATAGAGGTGAGAAGACAGAGTTGGATCCCCCTAGCACTGGAGTTAAGGACCGTGGTCAGCTGCCATGTGGGTGCTGGGAATTGAATCTGAGTTCTCTGGAAAAGCAGACAGTGCCCTTAACCATTGAGCAATATCTTCCAGTCCCAGGTAGGTAATTTCTTGTCTCTAAAATTCATTTTCTTATCAAATGGTGGCTTTAACAGCATGAACATAGATCTTATAAGCAAGAAACTTAAGCTCACATATGGTTATGAAAGCAATGTGAATTTTTTTTACCAAAACCACATTAACTACAACCACAAGAAGACTGCTTAAAAGATCCCATCAATTCCCTCATATTCATGACTCACTGTCACTAGGAAAAAAAAATGTTTACATTCAATCTATTCATTGTGTATTATGAGCTTCTTTCTATATGTAGCAAGATAGTTTTAGCAAATAATTTAGGCAAAACAAAGTCATCTATATAATATAAAGTGACTTCTTTAGTCTCTAATTACAGAAAGAATCTAATGTCACAGTCTTCTAAAAATTAGGAATACTTCAATTTACTTTACTTCTTCCAAAAATAAAGCCTCAAGATTTATCTCAAGGCGAAAAACTCTATAAAGTAGCTGAGTGCTTATTAAAGGAAACCCTAGGAATAAATTTATCATCTGAGTATGACTATATGAAACAAACTTAACTCAGCAATTTAGCACTTACAGGATGGTTATTACTCAAACAGTATAAAACAAAAGAATTATCACCATACTTTGTCTTCAAGGGGCTTAAAATCTAGAATGAAAAATGTACATAAACTACTATGACTGTTTCTCAAAGTGGGATTATTTCTCTGAATCACGGAAGGCAGGAAATGAATTGAGTAGTGTTCTTAATCTTTCAGGGATGGCACATTCTAGATGCATATGATAGATGGTTTAGGGCACAGTATGAAGAAAAGATCAGAAAGTTGTGTATGGAAGACCACAGGTCATGGTTCAAATTTGTATTACTTGCTTCTATTCAGTGAGAGCTCTCAAATACTTTTAAGCACAGAAGCAATATAATCAAACATATAAAATACCATTCTAGCAATAGTAGAGGCAAAAGAAGATAATGGAAGCAAGAAGACCAGCTATTAAGATCATAGAGGCAAGATCATCTTCAGATGTAACTACAGTGAGATCAGGACTTGAGAAATGGCAGGTCTGAGAACAAGTTTCCACCAACACTTCCATTCTGAATGACTGATGACAGTGATACCATGAAATAATAGTAGATACATAGTAGTTGTGGGTTATAAAGAAACATTAATGGCTTCATTTCTTAAGAAAATGGGGACCTATTTTGTCTGTATCCTTAACTGTGCTAGATTATTTTTTATTAGTTATAAGAAATTAAAACTTAAAACAACTGGGCTTTAAAGTATTGATGTCTTTATATCACTTAAGATAATACTAATGAAGCCAGAAAATATTCCAAGTACCTTAATGATAATGATTCCCATCATTTAATGGCAAACCCACTTACTAATCTTGACAGAGCAGTATAAGATATCAGTTTATTCATAAACCAGCCTATAGTGAATCATTTAAAAGCTTCTCTAAGAAAAGGAGTATCAAATATGCCATTGTCCTAAAGTATTTAAAGAATGTTGGAAAACATTACAGAAATCTTGCTAAGATTGCAAGATCCTTCCCCAACTGGTCTTTTAAATTAAACTTAGAATATAGAGACATGGATTGAAGTCAAATCCAAAGTCCCCTCAAGTCTTTAAATGTTTGTATTCTTCTACCCACTGTTCCTAGAAAGAAGTCTTAAAGACTAGCACACACTGGCAGAATCAAATCAGCAGCCAGAAATTCCTGTCTAAAACCCAATCACATGTTAAAAAACTGTATTCTAAACTTTTAAACAGCTTTTTTTAAAATGAGTTATGTTTTCTACATCTATGATAGATTTCCTTTTGTTCTTCATAAGAGGTTAATGTGGTAAGTTAAGGCTCATCTTAGTACTTACACAAACAATTTTAAAAGTAGTGAAATAAATTAGACAATCCTATGATTTGGAGATGCCAGGGGTGTTAACTAAATTATCTAAATATTAATCAGAAGCATCTGCTTTTAGAAAAGGTAAGCAAAACAGAAAAGGGAACAGTAACAAAGTTTGAAAAGCTTTTTGGCTCAGATTCCAATTTTTCTGACAACTATAACCTATTTGTCTATAATAGTACACACTAAGTCCTATGAAGTAAAACTAAGCCTGTCCTTTTCCACATCTAACCAGCCACCAAAATCACCTGGATGCTTGTTAAAAAAATGTTATCAGCCAGGCCTGGTTGCACACGCTTTTTTTTTTTTTGTCTTTTCGAGACAGGGTCTCCCTGTAGTCCCAGCTGTCCTGGAACTCACTCTGTAGACCAGGCTGGCCTTAAACTCACAAAGATCCGCCTGTCTTTGCCTCCCAAGTGCTAGGATTAAAGGCGTGCGCCACCACACCCAGCTGTTGCACACACTTTTAATCTCAGCACTTGGAGGCAGAGGTAGGCAGATCTCTGTGAATTTATGCCCAGTCTGATCTACATAGTCATTTCCAGGCCAGCTGGGGCTATAGGGAGACCCTGTCTCAAAACAACAACAGAAAAAAAAAAGTTACTGGCTAGGTGTGGTGATACAAGCCCTTAATCTCAGCACTCAGCACATCTCTGTGAGATGGAGGCCAGCCTGATGAACACAGTCAGTTACACAATAGCTGGGACTACAGGGAGACCCTGTCTCAAAAACAAAAGAAAAAAAAATATTATCAAAGGCTCTACTCCACACTTTTAGGCATGCGGTCCAGAAATGTGGTTGTTTTAGCAAATCCCAAGATAATCCTTGCATACCAGCATCACAATTTTGAACTCATTAAAAAAGAAACCATATACACATAAATGTATATGTACATATGTATATCTAAGTATTTCTTATATGATTATTTGTAGCAGCATTCTGGAACATGCATTTATATGTTCATCAAATGCTTGATGTAATTATGATTATTTTCAAACAACAAAAAGAAGCCTTTTGAATCAGAATTATAAAGCAGTCTTGCAGAACTATAGTTTGCATACACATCTCACCAAAAATGAGGCTTAGGGGCTGTAGAGATGGCTCAGCAACTGAGGAACACTAACTGCTCTTGCAGAGGACCCAGGTTCAATTCCCAGCACCTACATGGCAGCTAACAACTATCTATAACTCCAGTTCCAAGAGATCCAAACCTTCTGACCTCCATGGGCATTGCACTACACAGGTGCACCTACACACATGCAGGCAGAACATTCATAAACACAAAATAAAAATAATTTTTAAAAAATGAGACTTAAGAGCATGCAACCTTCAGTTTCAGAGTCAGTCCAACAACCAGAGAGAAATTCCACATTAAGGACAATGCCCTTTCCCACACAGTTTAGATCAAGGAAAGCACACGCTCAGCTGCCTTGTAGTCTTCAAAACATGGCCTGTCCATGACAAATTTCTCAATCACAAAATTACCCTAGTTTTCAGCAGTCTGGACAATGTATGACAGTAAAGCAAATACATATAAGAATTTTAACAATAGCAATAAATATTTAAAACCCAGAGTTAAACATCTATGTAAGTTCTCAGGTTGTTATTAATGTTCTTTTCTTCTTAAAGAATTAATTAATATTCCTAAATAAAGTCATCTAGTATAAAGGCTATCAAGCCTTTAAATAACACCTAGATCACACAATTGTACCAACACTAGATATACCCCAATGTTTTATCTATAAGAGTATATTACTGTTCAGAATTAACTTTTATAAAAATTTCATGAATTTTATATCAGTTTCATTTAAATGTTTCTATCACATTATGAAGCTACGGTAATTTCAAAGAATTAATAGAACACTGAGCATTCTCTCCTAAATTTAGATACAAAAAGAAAATTTTAAAGTCACACTGACAGAAAGGAACACATATCCTGTGGCCATTTGTAGTAAACCACATATATTAGGTACAAACATTTTGCTAATGTATAGTTGCTAATGTTTTAAAAGTTAAAATATTTACAATGTACAAAATGCTGTCTGTACTTTATTGAGCAAGATTATAGTACTATTGGGTTTATTTTTCCACATTCTTTCAAAGATTATGGAGACTGATGATTTTAAGTTAACAGACTGTGTTATATAAATAGAGCTTAGAGAGAAGGAACTACCTTTGTCACAAAAATATATTACTTTATCATTTTCTTCTATCAAGCTTTAACCATTAATCCTACTGGGATCAGAAAAACACAGTTAAACCAAGGAACCCAGAAGGCTAAGATAATCTTATCTTAAGAGTTAAAAGAAACATAGTAAAAACTAGAATTTAGAGATGTTTCAAACAAGCAAAACCAAAAGTTACCAACTTTCCTGAGGCTGTAGAATATTAACTACCTGGAAATCCATACAAAGCATTGGGCTAGTACCAACTTCTACTGGGAAGTGTAATGAATGCAATCTGATTACCCACAACACTGTTTTCAGGAACATTTATGTTATGGTGAGAATTAAAAATACACTTGAATTAATTAGTTAAATAATAAGAAATCCCTAAAAGATTTTAATGGGTATATATTCCTAAAGCCTTTACAAAACCTTCCTTTTCCATACTTTGATTGACTTTTTGGGTCAAAGCCTAATGGGTTAAAGTCACAAAACCAAACAGTTGAGACCAGTATAGAAAAGTAAAGACTACTTCAACGTTATTTTAAGAAGCAAGGCAGAGTGAAGCCCATACTAAAAATTACTGGAATAAAAGTAAAATTCTCTAGAGAAGAGATGAGGACCCCTCATTCTACTCTACTTAATGGCAGAAGAAATTAATGTCTGCAAAATTACCTAGAGTTCCCATGAAAATAAATATTCCACAATGAACTCCAAAAGAAAATAACTCGTTAAGAAGCTAGCAAGTTCTACCTCAATAATATTTCTTTTTTTAAAATAATAATATGTCTTTAAAATACAAAATGTACAACAGTACAAAGCATGGGGTGGGAATAACTTACTTGAGTAGGAACAAGTACAGGAGGGTAGGCCATCTTGTGATGTCTGTACACCCAAAATGCACAGATGATGATTCCGGCAATTAACATGAGCGGCACCAAGGAGTAGAGTAGGATGTTGTAATAGGGCGGCTTGGGCGTGACTGGATTCGAAGTGGCTGTGACAGGGAGGGAAAACAACTCAGCTTTTGTCTACAAGATTAGGTCAGATTTGGGGAGAGTAGAATATGGGAAAGTAGCAGTAAACTACTCCGGTAACACTTGCATTTTGCTTTCAGAACATACAGGTATTTTCATAATCAACTTACGCTGTGTGACTTCCATCTCCGGAAAATAAGAAAACTTTTCATTACACATATTGCCCTCACAGCAACAAAAATATACTTCAGGGCTGTCTTTTTTTTCTATACAATCAGTCCTATTTAAAAAAGAAACAGAAAATAATTAATATCAATATTATTATACTAACCCTAAAATAGATATTTTTCTTCTCTGAGACAGGAGTCTTTTTTTTACATTCAAATTCAATATATTAATTACTCTTTAATGATAACTTTTTTATCTTTTTAAATTTATTTTCATTTTATGTGTATTGAGTGTTTTGCCTACATGTATATAGGTGCACCTGTGACATGCAATTCCAATAGAGGCTAGAGCAGGGCACTGGAGTTATGTATGGTTGTTGGCAGCCACGCAGGTGCTAGAACAGAACCAGGCAGTGCTCTTAACTACTGAGCCATCTCTCCAGCCTTCTAATGATCATGTATGTATGTATGTATGTATGTATGTATATATGTATTTTGGTCTTTTTGAGACAGGATTTCCCTATATCCCCAGCTGTCCTGGAACTCACTATGTAGACCAGGCTGGCTTTGAACTCACAGAGATCCACCTGCTTCTGCCTCCTGAGTGCTGGGATTAAAGGCATATGCCACCAAGCCTGGCATGACCAATTCTTAAAAGCAAAGTAACACAGTCCCAGAAAAACAACAAATGGTATCCCTCATCTGTGGATGCTAGTAGTAAGGCAAACTGAGCAACATATACATACACACATATATATACATACATACATGAAAGCAATTGTACCATTATAATGAGATCTAGAATTAACCTACCATTTATTTTCAGATGTTGTAATTGTGGTATATAGGGGGGAGGGTATGTATGCATACTTTAGAGTAATATAAAATTAAAGGGGAAAAATGTGAATTCCAATAATGTTTACCCTCATTTGTGGATGTTAACACCAAATCCCCAGTTGAAAGGCAAGCTGAACAACATCATTGTTGTATTTCTTTTTATCTGAAAGTAACTGTGCTATTATAATGTGACTCTCTTATCAGGCTGTAGAATTGACCTACCACTTATTTTCAGACTCTGTAATTACTGTATATGGGTGGAAGGTATGTATTCATATCTTAGAGTAATAAAATTAAAGGGGAAAAATGTGAATGCTTAAACATATTTTGGAATTAACACAGTTAATTCTTGGAGGTCATAATTTTGCTACATATGTGATGGTTATATAGGCATATGCTGGAGAAATACAAAGGGGAGGGAAAGCAACAACGTAAAGACTGGGTCAAAGAACTGACTAATACAGTTAAATTCTGCCCAAATCAACAAGCCTCTGCAGTGAAAAACTGGAAAGACTGAAAGATGCAAGACATGTATGGCAGAAGGCATGAACTGGGGTGGGGTAGGGGGGCAGAGAGAGGGGAATGGATCTAAATTGGACTGAAAGACAATGTATGAAATATACAAATCATCAATAAAAGTATTTAAAAAATGTTCCTAAATTTCTGATACTAAATCCCGCAGGGGGGGGGAAATACCTGCATTTATAATAGTCAGACTCCCTGAGCAATCGAAGGTAAATAGCTCTTTTTAAAAAAAAAAAAAAAAAAAAAAAGAAAAGAAAAGCTTGAAGAACAAAATTCAATGGGGTAACTCAATTGAGGAGTATATTTGCTCATGGGAAATACTACTTTCCCATTTTGAGACTATTAACCCTGAAAACTAGATATAAAGCTAAATCAATATACACATACACTAAGTAACATGAGCTTACATCCCATGAATGGAACATATTTCAACATCAAAGACCCAAATTGACCTGAGAGTATCATTTATCATAGTAATAGATTTAAGATTCCTTAATATAATTAACAGGGTTGTGATTTTTTTAAACAGTAGAGAACAAATATGTAACAACAAACACATATGGCCTACATACTCAAACTGAGTAGAATCAGGCTGAATTAAATTTAAATGTTTTTTAAAAAGCAGCCTTGGGGCTGGAAATATGGGTCAGCAGTTAAGAGCACTGGCTACTCTTGCAGAGGACCCAGGTTCAATCTCCAGCCACAACATGGAAGCCAACAACTGTTCTTAACTCCAATTCCAGGTGATCTGACGCCTTCTTCTGATATCTGTCCACAATGCACCACACAAATGTACTTACATACATGCAGACAATACACTCATACACATAAGTTGAAAATGAGAACACATTTTCTAAAAAATTAATATTTAAAATCATGTCTCAAAATAAAGAAGTGATATGATTAAATACTTAACCTAATTCAAGAAAATTACTTTTCTACATCCAATTTTACTCTTTTTTTTATATTAATTTTTATTTATTTCTGTATGTGTATGAATGTACTGTCTGCATGCAAGTCTGTGCACCCATGTCGTGCAATGCCGCGGAGGTCAGAAGAGGGTCTCGGATTCCCCTGGAACTGGAGTTCTCCTGGAATTGGAGTTTCAGACGGTTCTCGGCCGCCATGTGGGTGCTGGGGATCGAACCCGGGTCCTCTGTAAGAGTGGTCGGCACTCTTAACCGCTAGGCCATCTCTCCAGCCCCAGAGATCAATTTATTAAAGTTCATTTAGAAGACACTATTTTAGAGAAGGAAATTTTGTAATTGTAGTAAAATTTAATCCTAATTTCACATTTGAGGTGCATCAATTTTCTCTCAGAAGTTTTTTGGTCTTTTTGAGACAGGGTTTCCCTTTAGTCCCAGCTGGCCTGGAGCTCACTATGTAGACCAGGCTGGTCTTGAACTCACAGAGACCTGCCTGCCTCTGCCTCCCAAGTGCTGGAATTAAAGTTGTGTGCCACCATGCCCCACTTTTTAAGTTATTTTTAAAATATGGAAAAGATATTATCTATAGTTGCAAATAAAACCAAATATACTGAACTTAATAAGATGATTTAAAATAAGTTGTAATACAGAGGTACGGTTTCTTTATGAATATATTATAAACNNNATATATATATATATATATATATATATATATATAAATGGTTGTGCTTTAACATCTCATGAAAGCAGCACTAACTTAATTTTCAGGGTACAGTCAATGCATGTCTAGAGTCATAGATCGCTAAGGAATCACCAACTGCAGGTAGTAATCAACTCAGGCTCCTGAAAATAGATACCCTGTTCAATAGATTTAACACTACATTTTTGCTCCAAAGTATCTCATTATCTAGGTCTCTGGCATCTGCAGCACCCACTCCCGGTGGAAATCCTGAGGCCCCAGCAGGAAAGCAACCAGTCCAACTTCCACATTACTCCTTATAGAAAGATCACATGCATTCAATAATGTGACCATTCCTATTTTATTTCTAGTACAAAACAATTTAAACAAGAGGTGTTAGATGAAATGCAGCTTTCTATGAGGACTTAATTGTGATGTAATTCTGAATGTCACCTTAAAATGTCTCTGGAGTAAAGAGACTACTTATTTTCTAAGAGGGGAAGAAAAAAATGGGGAAAATGTATTAAGATCAATTTCTTCCAGA
Organism: Rhizomys pruinosus; assembly: GCA_009823505.1. NCBI lineage: Eukaryota > Metazoa > Chordata > Mammalia > Rodentia > Spalacidae > Rhizomys > Rhizomys pruinosus. The sequence goes on from VZQC01010507.1 coordinate 432,940, forward strand.
CATATAAAGAAGGAAATTAAATACTACATCAAAGCATTATTCCTCCTTGAGGACACTTTTTTTTTCCAAAAGATATTATGTTTCTTTAAGGCAATCTTAATATTGGTATTTAGTTTATAATGCTAATAACATGGGGAAATAAATTATTTTATCTAAGAGTTTTATTTGTTAGATTACTCAAAATATACCAAGAACAAAACATAAACATGCCCCATTTATTAAGTAAAAAGGTGTATTTGTCATCAGTGCATATCATAATGGCCTTCATAATTCCACCATGATCTTTCTTTTTCAAAATAGGGATAGAGAGAAAGAAAGTTAAGCAATTCTATTACTTAAAAAAAAAAAAAAGCATGTTCTTACCTGTCATAGCAGTTGATATCATCCAGCCAACAGCCTTGTTTCACTATTTCAATGGAACCAGAAATATTCTTCCAGGTAGCAAAACAATGTCGCCGTTTATCCTTATCACCATAACAGGGCTCAACACCAGTCTGATTAGTTCTATCTTTTTCCCAATTGGCATTAAAGAAAAGACACTCCTGAGTTTCTGATCTACCAAGTATAGCACCTATAAGATAACAAAACAACAACTTAGTATAACTACGTAAGTTCTGAAGAGGTAAGACAGCATCTTCAGGGGTTTTTGAAATACCAATAATGTACTGTCCTCCAATCTGTAACTTTGGGTTCATGTTCCTAGGTTAACCCCCATATTTTAGGTATAAAAAGAACTAAAATAATCTGAATTGGCCACAAGCACCAAGACTTCTCTGGATAATGTCAGCTTCATTTCATTTAATAACAATCTTTGTAAAAAGTAGCAGAAATTGTTTATTAGATCTCAACCCTTCCATAGACTTTTAAAAATGTTTTGTATGGCAAAATGTAAGGTAAGAAAATACAATTCTCCTGTATAGTGAAGCTGTAGCTCCCTCAAAACTACAGACTAAACAAACCAAAGTAGAATGACTTGGGAATCTGGCAGATGTTCCCAAAAGTGAATCTGTTAAAGTCAAGAAATGCAATTTACAATATTCACTGTCAATGATAAAATAAAAATTCCGGGGCAAAAACAAAAATTTTGGAAGACCTGTTCTTTTATCATTAGCATGTCAATCTCATGATAAGACCAGCAGTGATATTAATAAACATTGCCTTTAAATAGCAAAAAATAAAATGTGCTAATACTCAGAAGGTCCATATAATTTAGAGACTCAATATTTTCTAAAAGAATTACTTGAAACATTGCAAAAGCACACATGCATAAAAAAATCCATTAAATGTAGATCAATATATCTTACTGATAAAGGACAAAACACACAGGATGTCTGTCCCCCATCTCTTCCCAGTATAGCCACACCAAGTAAGCTACAACTGCTTGCAAATTGGTTTTACATGAAGGATGCTTGTACTCACAAATTATCACTTATTGTTAAAAAAAAAAGAAAACAAAACAAAACAAAAAAGCAGAGAAAGATGCAGAAAACTTACGGCAGAATGCATGATCTGGGATGGGTAGGGGTGGGGTGGGGGGAAGGGAAGGGGATATATGCCTGAACTGAATTGGAAAATGTTGTATGAAATACACAAAGCATCAATAAAAAAAATAATAATAAAAAAAGGAGAAAGGAATAAAGGAGAGAGAAGGGAAGGAGGAGGAAGAGAGGAGGAATGGAGAGAGAAAAGTCATAGGTGTATCTCAAACATAAAGCTAAGTAAAAAGAGACAACTATGTATATATCTCCACTTGCACAATATTCTGAACAAAAAAGTATAGAAACAGAAAACAGATCAGTGGTGCCAGAAGTCAGGAGTTGGTTACAGACAGGAAGATATTTTGTAGGATGAAGTTCCATACCTCATCTATGATGGGAGAGTCTGTATGTGTGTGTGTGCACGCATGCGCATGTGCCATATATATAATATATATTTAAAACTAATGAACATCTGAAAAAATAGTTAATTATACTTTAATTAACAACTTAAAAAATAGGAACGAGGGGCTAGAGAGATGGCTCAACAGTTAAGAGCTCTGGCTACTCTTGCAGAAGACCTGGGTTCAGTTCCCAGCATCTACATGGCACCTAACAACTGCCAGTTGTTAGGATCCTCCTCCTTCTTCCAGCCTCCAAAGGCATCGGATGCACATGATGCAGGTAAATAAATACAGGTAAAACACTCAATACACCTAAAATCAATTAAAAAAAAGTTTTAAATAGGAAAGAAACTATTTGTTCTTCAGTTTTAGTATGATAGCAAAGAAAAATATCATTAATATTTAAATATTGCTCCTTTTTTTTCTAACTGTTATATGTGTGTGGCCAAAACAAAAATTAGTAACTGCTGTTCTTAAACAAATCATTATTTTTTAAAATTTGTTCCCATTTCTAACATGGAAAACATTAATAGACAAAATCCAAGTTTGGGGAAAAAAAATAGGGCTGGAGAGATGGCTAAGCAGTTAAGAGCACTGGTTGCTCTTGCAAGAGTTCTCAGCACTTAAATGGCAACTAACATGCATCCTTAACCCAGTTTCGGGGGGGGGGTTCTTGCTCCCTCCTGTGGACTGTGCACATGGCTATACTTAACATTCATGTAAGCAAAACATTCTTATACATAAAATAATAATAAATTAATTTTTTTAAACCAAAGCTCTTTGGTTTTGATATGAATATGAAACATCTACCCAAAAGGCTCATATGTTGAAGATTTGGTTCCTAGTACTACTGAGAGGTGGCTTGATATTGAGTGCTCTGGCCTAGTCAATGATCAACCCCTGATGCATAATAAAGAATGACACTAGCTGGAGGAAGTAGGCCACTTGTGGCATGCCCTAGGAGACACACCTTTTCCCCAGTTCCTTTCCCTCTGCTTCCTGTCTACTATGAGGAAGTGGCTCCACCACATATTCCCAAACTTGATGTTTAACCCTATCTCAGATCCACAGCACTAAAACCAATCTACAAGAGACTGAAACTATGAAACTGTGAGCCAATATAAATCTTTTTTCTCTTTTAAATTTGTTTATGTCTGGCATGTTGTCATAGCAACAATAAACTATGTAAGTTTCTTAATTTCAAGAGCCTAAATATTTTTTGAGACCAAAAAAGTTGAGAACATCTGTTCTACAATGTACTATCAGATATGATTATAAACTTGTAGTGTGCAGTAATGCTGTCTTGGATTTACTCTCAACTAGGGAAAAAATAATAGCAGGAACTGACATATTGCAAACTATACTGACAACTATGTCATCTGTATTCTATAAAAGAAGGACTGCTACTACTACTTATCTGTATACATCAGTAGCCATTTTCTAAGTTATTCCTTTTCAGAAACTTCAAAATATGAGCAAACCAAGTTTTCTCCTGTACCAAAGATTCCAAAAACAGTTACTGCCCACACTGTTATCTTAAAACAGGGATGGCAAACTTTTTCTGTAAAGGTCCAGACAGTAAGTATTTTAGGCTTTGCAGGCCATATGGTCTGTTGCAACTGCTCGTGAAGTACAAAAGTATCCCAGTCAGTAAATGAATGAACATGGTTTATGTTCCAATAAAACTTTATTTATGCACACCCAAAACTAAACTTTTTGTATTTTTTTGCATCTCATAAAATATTAACCTTGATAGTTTTTCCCAATAATTTAAATGTAAAAACTATGCTTAACTCTAGCATTCATTGGGTCTACAGATTGTGTTATCTACAACTCCACTGCTAATTCTAACAGTCTGCCTAACCTGCTTTTTGTTTGTGAAGATGGGCCTTTTATGAATTATGTCCATTTAACTTATGTTAAAACCCACTATGTGGCTGGGCATGGTGGCGCACACCTTTAATCCTAGCACTTGGGAGGCAGAGGCAGGCGGATCTTTGTGAGTTCAAGGCCAGCCTGCTCTACTGAGTGAGTTCCAGGACAGCTGGGGCTACAGGGAGACCCTGTCTTGAAAAGACCAAAAACAAACAAACAAACAAAAAAAACCACTATGTGTTTTCAATTTTCAAGAGTCCACTGAGGTATAATAACACCCCCTACACTAAAAAATTATGAAAAAAATTGAACACTGCTTGCTGCCTAAGTACCAAACGGTTTGCACTTCTGATTTTAATTCCAATCAATGAATTAAGAGTCTGAGGATTTTTCTGAAGAGGATTCTGTAATAGAGAAGGGATAACAGGGGAGAGAAAACATCCATGTCTTATATTTGTCCCTCCTTGTCTAAACAAAAGATAAGTTTTACTTACTTAAAACTTCAGGCATTTATCTTTAAAAGGCAAATACATTTTAAGATGATTTTCTAAATCTAGACTGCCATTTATTTTTTTCATTGTTAAAATTGCTCATGAGGAAACCTGTGACAATCTGCCCACTACTCTTCAAAATGGTCTGGTAGTCCAACCTAGGGGTAAGAAAGATTGTTCAATGGTTAAGAGCACTGGCTGCTCTTCCAGAGGACTTGGGTTTGTTTCCCAGGACCCACGTAGCAGCTGACAACCATCTGTAACTCCAGTTCCAGGGAATTCGATGCTCTCTTCTGACCCCCTGAGGCACTGCTCAACAAGGGTGCACTTACATACATGCAGGCAACACACTCAAACACATAAATACATATATATTTTAGCCTCTGTCTCACACCATCCCTAATTAAACACTAAATAAAATTTCTGAAAATATATCAAAAATATTTAATTGTGTGTTTTTATACTCTTGCTCACATTGTGACTTTAAAACTGTACTTGTATAAAAGCGTGACATGTTTTAATAATTATCTTCTACTTTAAATTTCTGAAACTTCTGCTGGGCATGGTGGTGCACACCTTTAATCCCAGCACTCAGGAGGCAGAGGCAGGTGGATCTCTGTGAGTTCAAGGCCAGCCTGGTCTACAGAGTGAGCTCCAGGCCAGCTGGGACAAAAGGGAGACTCTGTCTCAAAAAATAAATAAATAAAACTGAAACTTCTATGCATAAGTTTATTCTACAAAATAACTCCAAATAGTTACCACTGCCATTTTCAAAAGTAAGTAGGCATAAAGGTTTGCGTGCAAGGCTAGTTCCAAGGTTCTAAATTGATGAACACTCCATAATCCCATGTCATGCATTCCTGTATTTGTTAACCACTGTCTATGTCCTTGTTGTAAGGTAGCTAAAAAGTGTAATTAGGAGACATGTACATACACAAGCATGCCACACACATACATACTGTGTGTACTCTTTTCTCTTTTTTCTCCTCTGTAAAAGTTCATTAAAGAACTAATGTCCCTCTCTAGTTAGCAATCCCTAGTTTAGTAGACTCTAGCCTGAACCTAAAGTCTAGTTCAGTCTAGTTCACAAACTGTGACCCTGAACAAGCTAACAAATCCCTTACTATGTTGTTTCTACAACTATAAATTAATCGGGCTTATTCAATTTCCAAATTCTTCTCCAGATCAATAATTTTATAGTCGAATTGTAGTAAATCAGAAAGTCTAGTTACATAATCACTATTAGAGTTAACATGCATAATAGTTCCACATATAAAGCATTTTGCACTGATGATGAGTGCTTACTGCTTTGCTTTCTTACCACTAGAAAATCAGTTAAAACAAGCAGCACACAGGACCTGAGATTTGGCAGAATAGTTGGCCATGAAAACCCTTGGCAAAAAAAGAAGTCTTGTTCAAATCTCAAGTACTTTTCCCAAAGGGAAGAAAACAGAAATTTCACCTAAAGGAGTGCATACAAGTATATTTTTTGCTTCTTTAAAACATGAGTATTAGGGCTGGAGAGATGGCCTAGCAGTTAAGAGTGCCGACTGCTCTTGCAGAGGACCCGGGTTCGATCCCCAGCACCCACATGGCGGCCGAGAACCGTCTGAAACTCCAATTCCAGGAGAACTCCAGTTCCAGGGGAATCTGACACCCTTTTCTGACCTCCGCGGCATTGCACAACATGGGTGCACACACTTGCATGCAGACAGTGCATTCATACACATACAGAAATTTAAAAAAATGAGTATTAAAAGAATAAAATATCAATATTAATTTCATATACAATCTTAACGAGACATAGAAGAAAACCATTATTACCTAATTAATCTTATGGGGCCAGTTTTACACTGATGCAATATAACAGCACACAAAGAAAAACACAGACCAATTGTTTTTCATTAAATTGGGTGCAAAAGTTCTCAAAAAATTTTAGTAAACACAGCCCAACAATGTATTTTTAAAAAGAAAAAGAGCATTACTACACCACAACCAGATTTGCTTCAGGTACACAAAGCCAGATCAGCATTCAAAAATCAAGCAATGCAGTCTACCAAATCAAAAAGAAACAAACAACAACAACAAAACAAAATCAAAAACAGTATGGCCATATAAACTAATACATAAAAAGCATCAGAAAAAAAAAAAAAACTACCATCCATTTATAATAAAAAACAACCAAACAGCAGCTTAGGAAGCAAAGAATACTTCCTCAACATCATAAAGAGATCTGCCAATCATCCACCAAGGATATCACAATGGTGAAAGACTGTATGTTTTCAAGCTAAGATCAGAAACAAAACAATGATGCCCACCCTCACTCATAGCCTTTTATTTAACATAGCACTGACTGCTCTAGCTAATGCAATAAAGCAAGAGAGAGAGAAAGCCTAGGGGTTTGCCAGCTTAGAAAGAAAGATAAAACTGTATTTGCAGATGTCTATCCAAGAAATTCCAAGGATCTAAAAAGAAAATCTGTTAGAACAAGTAACAGGAAAACAAACCCAAATTAGCTGCACTTCTACACAGTAACAATGAACAAAGTGAAACTGAAGTTTAAAATGCAATACCAGTTACAATTTCTCTAATGAAAAGAAAACATTTTACTAAAACCTAACAAAAGCATTATAAAATGCTAATGGAATAAATCAAATATCAAAAAACTTTTAGAGGCATTCTATGTTCACATATCAGAAAGTTCAGAACAAAGATGTTAGTTCTCCCTAAATTTATACACAGTTTTATTGGCATTCATATTGAAATCTCAGGAACTTATTTGTAGATATAAGTTTATTTTTTTAAGAGACTAGAATGGGAAAAGTCACTCCTCCCCTTTCCTGTGTTCAGGTTTTTGATGTGGCTATAGTAAGACTTGTGACAGTACAGAAGAAAGAATACAAACGCCTGTGAGGCAGAAAGCAAGCCAGAAATAGACCCACACAAATATGACCAATTGACTTTTAACAAATTAGCAAGGCTAGCCAACTGAAGAAGGGTAGCTTTTTAAGTAATGGCTGCTGGAGGGGTTGGAATCTGTTAAAAAAAAAACAAAAACAAAAACAAAAAAACAACAACAAAACATCTTTTTTTTAATCCTCTCCCCTCACAACATGTTCCTAAAAGACCAGCTCTTCCAGAAAACTTTCCAAGCCAAAGCTCACACATGTCTACTTTCAAGTTCATTCCAGGTACACAAGGCTCTAGAATTCTTATAACTCAATACTCCCCCTTCTCTCAAAGTGCTCACTCCTTAGTTCAATGTAAAATTATGACAGATTGTTTCACTCATTTGTGCATTGCTAGGTATCAATCTAACCCTATCAGATGCCATGAGCTACATTCCTAGCCCTTATTCACTGATTTCAATCACTCTTACCACATACCTCCTTCCCTCCCTCACCTCTGTGTGTATGTACATACCCCTTTTCATGACAGAATGCCAGTGTTAGCTTTTAAGTGTTCATAGCATGAAAAGTCTGTGAAGCAATACATATATAAATTAACATGACTGAGCCATTCCGCAACATGTCAAAAGATGCTGTACATGCTAAATGTACACAATTTTTATCAACAAAAAGTTATGTTTTAAAAAGTGATACATAATCAGCTGAATAATTACATAAGTGGAAATGGGCTGATTTGGCATGCTTTCATTTAAACAGACAATAAATGATAATGACAGACTGACTTGACCTCTATCAAACTGTCGGTTTTTTACTAGCAGGTCTTCTGTTTTATTCATGATTGGATTCTTCATATCTAGGATAATACATGAAAAGAATTCAAATTTGGTGAATTAACAAACAGATGTAGATACATATATATACTAGACATGAAATTAAGTAATTATTTTATTAATTCTTCTGTTTCCTTAATTTTATTTTCAGCTTTTTATTCATTAAGTTTTTGTCTTAGTAAAATGTAACTATTAATTGGTTATAATATGTTAATCTCAATATGAGAAAAACAGCATTTTATAGAGCTGTGTGACTTACAGTTTTGAATCAAATAAAAATACAAATGCACTTTTTTTAAAAAACATTTGATCTAAGACTGCCTATCTTACTTGCCTTCCAAACACACATGGTACTTAATGAATAATGAAATGCAAAAAAGTATAAAATAACAAATGAATAAAATCAAGCAAGTGCTAAACAAGTGGTTGGAAATAAATACCATTTATGATTCTGAATTGCACTATATGTATTTCTGGTGAAGCAGACATCTTTCAGAACCCTGTGACCAACCTCATCCTCTCAATTTTCCTATGTATAAAACAACTTTAAATTTTTAAAAAATGGCAACTTTAAAAAAACTGAGGCTCATTTCCACAAAAATAATACTGCAGGAGACAATGAACAAGTCTTGAAAATACAGAATAAACAAGTATGTGAGAGCTGGGCACATGCTACTGAACTACTCCCCACCCCTACTCATTCATACTCACTGATTCTAATGAGTTTATATATTTCCCTTTCCATGCCAAAAAGTGAACTGAGGATCAGATTCTAAGTATTTTCAACATGAAAAGTCTGTGAAGTAGTTCATATGTAAGTTAACATGTCTTAGCGATTCCACCATGTATCTACACTTCAAAACATGCAGTACATGCTTATTTTAAGCCTCCCACAGGACAACTTACTCTTCTAGCAAGTTAATGAAGTTTCAAATTTAATAACTACAAAAGAAATTCTTGTTTCCTTCTCATTGCTTCTGCCACTCTAGGGACAGACCAGAAGTCCAGAGAATCAAGATGGAAGACAGTCATAAACACTCATGTTTCAGTTCAAATCATCTTTAGTACAAATTAAAAAATAAAACAAAATAAAGAATACTGTGCAATACTATGCAAATGAATGATTTTAAGACATTCATTGCATCAAGAAACACAATACATAAATGCAGACATAATTTTATTATTCAAGCAGAATTATTTAGTAGTACTCAGTGTTAGGAAATCATACAATTATCTAGAAGTGCACAAGCTATTATGGATAAATAAATAGTAAATAATGCTAAATATGAAATATCTCTAAATTTTCCTAATATTTCTTAAAATTTTGACAAGCATAAAATATACAGGGTCAGCTAGACGGCTCAGTGGGTAAAAGGCACTTGCCAAGCCTGATGGCCTGAATTTCATCCCTGGGACATACGTGTGTTAAAAAAAATGAAAATAAAAAAATGAATACATAAACCTTTTATATTTACAAGACACTGTTCAATGTATACTGGATTTGATAATCTAGCTTTATGTTTCAAAGTCACAAGCGATACAAATTATTTTATATAACAATCTTATTCAAACTTTACAACTATTCAACAAGTGTTGTCTTACTACTTTATTTTTGGAACCAATCTAACAGGATCCTCAAAGAAATAATATTCACTACCATTTAAAATGTTCAGAGAAGCCATACACACACACACACACACACACACACACACACACACACAAAAACAGAATATTATTGGAATTAGTTTATTTTTTGGTCTTTTTGAGACAAGGTCTCCCTGTAGCCCCAGCTGTCCTGGAACTCATTCTGTAGACCAGGCTGGACTTGAACTCACAAAGATCCACCTGTCTCTGCCTCCTGAGTGCTAGGATTAAAGGCATGCACCACCATGCCCAGCTGGAATTTTTTTTTTTAAGCCAAAAGGATTTATCCACACAATACTAAAAGTTGTGGGTTTTTTAGTTGTTCAATAAGTGTACACTGGAACCTTTATAAACAATGGACAAAGCATTCCAAATATGAAATCGAAATGCTCTGAAGACCAAAACTTAATACAAATGTAACATCACAAATGGGAAATTCTACACTGAAAAATTCTTGTCATACAAAACACAGGACCAGGCACAGCGAGTGGTATGTTTCTGTAATTCCAACACTCAGGAGGCTGAAGATCTTCTGAGACAGGAAGATTCAAAGTTCAAATCCTGCTTAGACCAGGATTCTGTCTTTTAAAACAAAAACTCAGGCATGATGGTGCTTGCCTTTAATCCCAGCACTGGAAAAGCAGAAGCAGATAGACTGAAGCCAACCTGGTCCACATAGCAATTTCCAAGCCAGCTGTAGCTACGGGGGAACCCTGTCTCAAAAAACAAACAAAGAAACAAACAAATGAACACCCCCCCCCAAAAAAAAAAATCCTGCCATGATAAAGATTCATCAAGAAACAATGAGAAAACTGTGTTGGAATGGAGGAGGGGAAAAAAAAAAAGAAAGAAATGAAAAAAGAAACAAAAACAAAAACTCAAAGAGCCACACTAAGCCAATGAAAAAAACCAATGATCCCTTAAACAGTACTGACTAAATGGTTGCATACATTGAAAGGACTGGCAAGTTAAAATACAGAGACCAAGCTTTCACTTTCCTCAGTTCCTTAGTACCATAAGAAAAGAAATAAAAACAATTTGACATTTTTTTATTTATATATTTTTAATCAAATCTAGACCAATGCCCCTCCCATCCCCCCACCCCACCAGAGCTCAGGCATTCTGCCAAACATGCTTTTCATCTCTTTCTCAGTCTTTCTCAATATTCTCCATGTGGAAGTTGACTGTTTTGAGCAGAAGTTCACTGTTTCAGTCAGTTCTTTGATGCAGTCCTTTCTGTTGTTGTTGTTGTTGTTGTTGTTG
>VZQC01010507.1:448496-590824 GCA_009823505.1 Rhizomys pruinosus
TTATCTTCCAGGTCTGATATTCTTTGTTCTGCTTCATTCTGCTTCTGAGGCTTTTTCCATTCCTTTCCTCTTGATTGGATGAGTGTTTGATTTCTTTTTCATTTCCTCTTCCGATTTCTTTAGTATTTCTACTTCTTTCTGGAGCTTCTCAATCTCTTCCTGTAGCTCTTTGCTTCGCTGGTTGGTTTCCTTATCTTTTTCAGCATGGGGTCTTTTCAGTGTTTCTACTTCCTTCCTGAGTTTGTCATTCTCTCTCTCTCTCTAGGTCCTTCTTGAGTTCTTCATTCTCTTTTCTTAGTTCTTTGATTTGCTCTTTATAATCTTGTAGTTCTTTAAGTATGTTCCCAATTGTGTTTCTGATATCTGTGTCCTGGGACATCCCCAGATGGATCCCACTGTAGGAATCTTCCATAGGGTTGGTAGAGCTTGGTGCAGGATTATCCTGCCCCTTTCCCGTGTTGTCTCTTCTTCGTGTTCCTGGCATATGGGCTTCTCCTTGCCTGTATTCCAATGTGAGTCCTAAATGCCTCTTCACTGTGTTGAAGGCTTACAATTTGACATTTTGGGTTAGGTAGCTGGTTATTTCTAAATTTGTATCTTGTAACTTCTAACGAGACAAAACTTCCACCTGTTCTCTGTTACTCTCTTCCTGATATTCAGTCTTACTTTCATGAAAGATTTAAAATGTCCAGCGTTAAGTTAGATGTCTCCAAAAATAAGGCACAACAAAAATTGTTTTTGCCTAGAACCACAGAACCTACGGAATGGTGGGGCTGGAGAGATAGCTCAGTGGTTAAGAACACTGGCTGCTCTTACAGAGGACCAGGATTCAATTCTCAGCACCCACATGGTGGCTAACAACCATCCATCAGTTCCAGGGGATCTGATGCCCTCTTTTGACCTCCACAGGCACTGCACAACATGAGTATAGTTACAGATGGGAAATATAATCATACACATAAATATTTTAAAATATAAAAATAAATTACTTAAAAAACTAGGAAATGGTCATAAGATTCTACACTTCTTTGATTCATTTGAAAGATGGTTTAAATCAAAAGTAGTAGAAGTGGATCAAGTTTTATGAGAATTTTAAAAGATTTCTGCACTTAGAACTTCATCTTTAGGAAAAGAACTTCTGCAAGGTGTGTATATTCCAATTACAATTTACAAAAAGCTAAAAATACAAAAGACCTGCATAAATTTGGAAAAATAAGGGGTAAAAAGCAAATTCTCTCAATCAGAACAAAGCTCTAAAAGAGAGATGAAGGAATCACACATAGAGAAGGTCCTACCAAAACTGTCTCCCACTCTCAAACTTAAGAAACACAACTTACATTCGCTTTTTTAATGCTTTATTTCCTTGGAAGGAAATAAAGTGATGCAACAATAACAAAAAGTAAAACTGATCAGTTTTGCTAGCTATGAAGCATCACTTCGAGAAACATCAGTGACAAAAGTGAGAAAGCAACAGAAAACTCTCACCATCAATGTTTTCCTCAATGTAGTATCTGTCATTTTAAATTGCAATTTAAAACATTAGTTTTAAAAAGTAATAGAGTTCTAGAAAAGTGAAAGAACATTAGCTGATAACGAGTACATTAAATAATACATATAGAATCATTTAATTAGCCTTGCTTAAAAAAAATCAAGTTTTTTTCATCTATATATCTTTGTTGTTTCAATTTACAAGAACCAAAATTTCTAGTGTCAAAAATTAAAAAAATAAATTAACAAATAAAAGTGCAGGCATGGTAGTGCGTATCTGTTAATCCAATCCCAGTATGAGGAAGAATAAGGCATGAGAATCACTAACTCCAGGCCAGCCTGGGCTATATTGTATGAAGCTATCTGAAAGAAAGAAGAAAAAAGGAGGAGGGAGGGGAGGAAAGAAGGGAGGGAAGGACCTAAAGACTTCATTTACATTTTTTATATGATTTCTTTCCTACTTCAAAGCTCTTTTTACTAATTTGTTTTTATACAATTACAAATGCATTATAGGTCTTTCGGTATCTTGTTTTCTACATCAATTAATGTACATCCTAGAGCCAGTCACCTTAAATACTTGGCTATTCAGGGATCTTTTATTTTATCTATTAAAAAAGACCAACCATTGTACAAAAAATATCCCCCAAGACTTCTGATGGAGAGATTAGATATATGATCAAAGGGAATCAATTTTCAAATAAAAATTTATACACAGTAATGTAAGATTTTATGGGTCTGTCAATTTTCTTTTAACTAAACACCTTCCTACCATGAAACAATCATTTATTTCTAAAGGAAAACAAACATTTTCTGGCATACTTCCCAGAATGTTTGGTTCTGCTTTTTTTTTTCTTTGCTTCTAATCCCCATAGTACATATTTTCTGTTTGACAAAAATATTACCGATTAAATCTAGCTCAAGTGATATATACATATATATAGTATTAAACTTAAAACACAATGAATACAGAATATACTGAAAATATAAGCACTGTATGTTGTGGTATTAGATTAGATACCATGTGCAGACATGCATATGTAATGAAGAACAGAAGTACTCAGAAGTCATCGTTTAATCACTGGTTATTTAGCAAGCCCTTCCTTATGAAAATTCCTGGCAATTAAAAAAAAAAAGAACATAAACATCCAGCTAATCAGGAGGCTGAAGCAAAAGCATAAGAAGTTGGAGTACACACAGACAGACACACAGACACACACAGACAGACACACACACACAAAGTTAGACAAGTTAAATATATTCTAACACATAAATCACTACATTTCCCTACACAGACATCCCCAAATTATTATGTCTACTTGGATATAGACCAAGATTTGAAAAATGTACCAAATTGCTCAAGTCTCTTAAAATACTACAACACAAAGTTTTAGATCTCTAAACAGAACAGCAAATTTGCAATGGTAGAATTTTTTTCTTTTTGCAAAAGAAGTATTTACAATTTGCTTATTTGTTTTTTTTTTTATTTCTGTATGTGTATGAATGTATTGTCTGCATGCAAGTTCGTGCACCCGTGACGTGCAATGCCGCGGAGGTCAGAAGAGGGCGTCGGATTCCCCTGGAACTGGAGTTCTCCTGGAATTGGAGTTTCTCGGCCGCCATGTGGGTGCTGGGGATCGAACCCGGGTCCTCTGCAAGAGCGGTCGGCGCTCTTAACCGCTAGGCCATCTCTCCAGCCCCAATTTGCTTATTTCTTAATTCCCATAGTATAAACATAAACCAATACATAAAGGTACAGTTTTGTATTGACAAAATTTTTATAGGAATTCATTAATCACTTTTGTCCAAACTAGTTTACACAGGATTGTTCAAGAGATGCTAACAGGATGGCCAGAATGTTAAATACTATAAAAGCACCCTATATACTATATGAAAATGTTCTAACAAAACCTATTAATTTGTATAATATACACTAATTTTAAAAAAACATAACCAACCAAAATAGGAGATAGACAGACCTGTGTTTAAATTCTAAACTACTCAATACCAAGACATTCACTATAACGTTTTGCCAAAAAGATCTAAAAAAAAAAAGACTTGTCTTTAAAAATTATGTGTACAAACACACTGATAAACAAGCAGTATATTTGGAAGTATCAGTATTTAGCTTTCATCTTTGAAGGTACCTATTCTCACACTTAAGGAATGACTTGCCATCTAATTAATCCAAAATATATTCAAGTTGATATTGTTTGGTTGATAGAATATAAAATTGATTTTATCAACTACTACTAAAGAACTTTACTCCTGAAAACAAAATGTACACAAACTAGTAGGAACCAAGAATCACAAAACTCCACATTTAGCTATTAGCTAGCCAAACGGCACCTGGGCTCTGATTTCAAATGACTTTATTAGGAAGAGCCAAGAAAGCCTGACAAATTTCCATACCTCCAACTCTCCATGCCTTTTAAAAAATTAAATGGGGGGAACTGTAGAAAAAATATCTTTCTTCACATTTTAACCAGTGTAAGTAGGCTCCTTATCAAATGAGGGTGACATTCCCATTAAATAATGAACAAGAAAACTATAGGAGCTCAATATTTCCCTTTCACTTCTAGGCTTTCCATACCTGGCCAAAAACAAAACAAAAAATTTTAAATAAGTCTATTTTAACGGCATGCTATGTGAAATTTTAGAGGACATTGTGTCTTTCACCCAGAGCATTATCTGCCATCAACATATATACAGAATTGATACAGGATGTGGCAGGCACTTTGATAGCTAGGCAATGAGCAGAAATACTAGAAAAGAAAGCAATTTCAAAGTCTGATAGGTATCTAACCACGATTTGGAAGAAGGGGGAAAAAAAGGGAGACTTAATTTTCAAAACAAGGCATACAAAGTAGGAATTAAGAAACTTCACAAAGTGGGAATGAGGTGATGGCTCAGTCTATAAAATGCTTGCCACACAAACAGATGGACCTGAATTTGGATTGCTAGGACTCCCTGGCCAGACAATCGAGTCAATCAGTGAGCACCCAAGTTCAATGAAAGACCCTATCTCAAAAGACAGTGGAAAGAGATTGAGGAAGATATCCAGTGTCAACCTCTGGCTTCCATGTGTGTGCACGCACACACTCACACACACACGCACACACACATACTCACACACACACACACACACACACTGACATGCACATAATAAATAACTCACAAACATTTAGAATCTTCTGAAGCTCCACTGAAGTCCTTTTTAATTTTTTCATGGAAAGTAAGAAAGAAGGCAGGAATGATAAACAGAACGTAAAAACGAAGAATTTGAGGTATGCATCTTTATCAATGCATTTTAAGAAAATATCATGTATAATGCCTATGAAAAAAATAGGCTTTGTCTTGGAACACTATTTGGAAACTCGAAAGATTAGAAATGTAAAAATTGTGTGACATATTTTATATTAGCATATGAAAAATGGCTACTAGCCAAAACTGTATATGAAGAGACCTCCTCCTTGGTAGGTAATAAGGATACTAGAGAAAATAAAACCTCTATAAAGACATTCACATTTGCTATAAAGAAATCACCCATTCATGCTAGCTAGTACTTAGTCAATAAAACAATAAAATACCTAACCTTCTCAGATGAGAATTTGTAACTGAAAAAAGAAAATTTTTTCTCAACACTTTAACTTCTTTAATAATTCTTCTTTTATTAATACTGCCTGTGCTTTGGTATTGTGCTTAGTCGCTTATTTTGTCAACGACCTGTTGTTGAGGGAGCCTCAATTGGCGGAATTGGCTCCATCGGATTGGCCTTGTGGCCACATCTGTGGGATATATTCTTGATTTCTGAGTGATAAGAAAGGGCCCAGCCCACTGTGGGAGGGCCCAGCCCACTGTGCTGTTGGGTGGTGCCACCCCTGGGCAGGCTTGTTATGTTTGTTATTTTACCCTGTAAGAAGGCAGGTNTGGTTTTTGTCTTTTCATTCCATTTATGTGTTTTTTTTTTTTTCTTAAATGTTTTTTAATTTGCTTTTCTTTAATTATTAATGATGGTTAATACTGATGGTCAATTTGATGGGATTGATCTCTGATGTGTCTGTATAGATTGTCCAGTTACCTGTTTAGAATTTTGTCATCTGGGTTCATTAGGTAGGATGGGTCATGTCTTTTTTAGTTGTAACTTGCCTGTTTTGTATTAGAGTGATGCTGGTTCATGGAAGGAATTTGGGGAATTCCCCTCTGTATTGTATCTTTCTAAACCATTTCAGTAATAATGGTTGTAGGGTCTTTTTGAAATTGTTTTATAGAATTCTACCATGAAAACCGTCTGGGCCTGGCCTTTTTTTGTTGGGAGGTTTCTATTACATCTTCAATTCTTTCATGTTATGGGGTCTGTTTTGAAGCTGTTCAATCTCTTCTTGGTAGCTTTGTGTGTTCCAGGATTTCAATATCATTCCCTCTCTTGTTCAAACTTGGTAGAGTACTGGTTTTGAAGTACCTTCCCATTATGATTTTCTTGGATCTTTTTCCTTGTCTGTTGTGGAATAATTTCCCTTTTCATCATGGATTTGTATTGATTGTGAGTTGTTTCCTTCTTTTCTTTTGGTTAACTGGGCTTAGAGTCTGTCTACTTTTTTTTTATTCTTTCAAAGAACCAACTTTTGGATTGATTTTTTTGTATTTGTTTTTGTTTCTATTTCATTGATTTTCTCTCTATTTTTGTTTACTTTCTTCCTATCTGTGTTGCATTTAGGGTTCATCTTTCGTTGCCTCTCAAGTGCTTTTTGCTGCAGTGTTAGATTCATTATTTTGTGCTCTTTCTGTTTTAATGTAGGGCACCCAGGGCTATAAACCTTCCTCTTAGGACTGCCTCTTAGGAAGGTATCCCATAGGTTCTGTTTTGTATTGTCATTGTCATTTCATTTTCCAGAAATTGCTTGCTTTTCTTTATCTTCTTCCTTGTCCCGTTCATTATTCAAGAGTTGTGTTGTTAGTCTCCAGTGTCTTGTAGGCAGGTAGGCTTCCTGGTGTTGGATGTTGATCTTTTTTGCACTGTGGTCTGATAGAAGCATGAAATTATTTCACTCTTTTTGTATTCGTGGAAGTTTCTTCTTGTGTCCCAGTATGTTTTCGATTTTGGAGAATGTTCATGGGGTGCTGAGTAAAAGTATATTCTCTGCGGTAAGGGTGTTAGAATATTCGGTAGAGGTCTATGAGTCCATTTGGTGTATTGTAATATTCAGTTTCGGATGTCTCTTTGTTTATCTTTGTCCTGTTGACCTATTCAAGGGGCTCAGTGGAGTATTTGAATCCCCTAATATGAGTTACTGGGGTTAGTGTGTGACTTGTGGTCCTAGAGAATCGTCTTTATAAAGATTGGTGCACCAGAGTTTGGTGTATATAAATTCATAATTGTGAAGTCTTCTAATGGCCTTCTTTGTCTCTCTTCAAATTTCTTTACTTTGAGGTTTATTTTGTATGATATTAAAACAAGCAACCACCTGCTTTCTTTTGGTACCATTTGCTTGGGAATTTTTTTTCCATCCTTTTCACCTAGTGGTGCTGTCCTTGAAGGTAAAGAGTTGTTTCTTGTATACAAGGACAGCATGTCAATGGATTCTGTTTCCTAATCCAATCTCCATGTCTGTCTTTTGATTGGGGAATTAGTCTTTAATATTTAAGGTTTATGACTGTAGGTTTGTGTTGCTTCTTTTGCCTTATCCATTTGCAGTTTGGGTTTAGGTTTCTACTTCTGCAGTTATGCTTTTATTGATTTCTCTTTCTAGGTTGCCTGGGTTGTTGCTCCTTTCTTCTGTTCCTTTAATCGCTTCAAGTATTCTCGAAGGGTTGGTACCGGGCATGTATTCTTTCACTTGTTTATTGTCATGGAAGGTTTTTCTCTTCTCCTTCAAGCTATTAATTGACATTTTTGCTGGGTATAGTAACCTGGGTTGGCATTCTATTGCCTTTAACACTGGGGAATCTTTTGCTCCAGGTTCTTCTTTGCTTTCATAGTTTGTGTTGAGAAGTCAGTTGTAATTCTGATAGGTTTCCCCCTTATAGGTTCACTTGTTGTTTTTCTCTTGTGCCTTTAAGGACTTTGTCTTTGTTTTAGGTGTCTAGCATTTAACTATGATTGTGGCGTGGAGAATTTCTTTTCTGATCTTTGCTGTGATTCTGTGCTTCTTGCATTTTTTATTTGTTTGTCTTTTTTAGTTGGGAAGTTTCATCTATTATTCTGTTGATAGATCTGATCAATACCATTCTTTGGGATTCTTCTCCTTCCTCTATCCTATGTTGATGTGAGGTTTGACTTTTCATAGTGTCCCACGGTTCCTGTTTTCCACTGGGTATTTTTTTAATTTTTCATAATCTTTCCTTGATGATTTTAGTTGTTCTGTGTTACTTCCAGGTCTAATCTTTTCTGCTTCATTCTGCTTCTGAGGCTTTTTCATTCCTTTCCTCTTGATTGGATGAGTGTTTATTTCCCTTTTCATTCCTCTTTCCGGATTTCTTTAGTATTTTCTACTTCTTCTGGAGCTTGTCATTCTTCCGTAGCTCTTTGCTTCGTTTGTTGGTTTCCTTATCTTTGTCAGCATGGGGTCTTTTTCAGTGTTTCTACTTCTTCCTTCCAGAGCTTGTCACTCTCTCTCTCTAGGTCCTTCTTGAGTTTCTTCTTCTCTTTTCTTAGTTCTTGATTTGCTTTTTATAATCTTGTAGTTTTTAAGTATGTTCCCAATTGTGTTCTGATATCTGCCTCCTGGGGCATCCCCAGATGGATCCCACGCTGTTTAGGAATCTTCCATGGGTTGGTAGAGCTTGGGCAGAATCATCCTGCCCCTTTCCCATGTTGTTCTCTTCTTCGTGTCTGGCCTATGGTTTCTCCTTGCCTTATTCCAATGTGAGTCCTAAATGCCTCTTCCTGTGTTGAAGGCTTACAATTTGACATTTTGGGTTAGGTAGCTGGTTATTTCTAAATTTGTATCTTGTAACTTCTAACGAGACAAAACTTCCACCTGTTCTCTGTTACTCTCTTCCTGATATTCATGTCTTACTTTCATAAATTTTAAAAGTCAGCGTTAAGTTAGATGTCTCCAAAAATAAGGCACAACAAAAATTGTTTTTGCCTAGAACCACAGAACCTTTCGGAATGGTGGGGGCTGGAGAGATAGCTTCAGTGGTTTAAGAACAACTGGCCTGCTCTTACAGAGGACCAGGATTCAATTCTCAGCACCCACATGGTGGCTAACAACCATTCCATCAGTTCCAGGGGATCTGATGCCCTCTTTGACCTCCACAAGCACTGAACAACATGATATAGTTACAGATTTGGTAAATATAATCATACACATAATATTTTAAAATATTAAAAATAAATTACTTAAAACTAGGAAATGGCATAGATTCTACACTTCGATTCATTTGAAAGATGGTTTAAATCAAAAGTAGTAGAAGTGGATCAAGTTTTATGAGAATTTTAAAAGATTTCTGCACTTAGAACTTCATCTTTAGGAAAAGAACTTCTGCAAGGTGTGTATATTCCAATTACAATTTACAAAAAGCTAAAAATACAAAAGACCTGCATAAATTTGGAAAAATAAGGGGTAAAAAGCAAATTCTCTCAATCAGAACAAAGCTCTAAAAGAGAGATGAAGGAATCACACATAGAGAAGGTCCTACCAAAACTGTCTCCCACTCTCAAACTTAAGAAACACAACTTACATTCGCTTTTTTAATGCTTTATTTCCTTGGAAGGAAATAAAGTGATGCAACAATAACAAAAAGTAAAACTGATCAGTTTTGCTAGCTATGAAGCATCACTTCGAGAAACATCAGTGACAAAAGTGAGAAAGCAACAGAAAACTCTCACCATCAATGTTTTCCTCAATGTAGTATCTGTCATTTTAAATTGCCAATTAAAACATTTATTTAAAAAGTAATTAGGTTCTACGAAAAAGGTGAAAGGAACATTAGCTGATAACCGAGTACCATTAAATAATACATATTAGAATCATTTTCTTACATTGCTTAAAAAAAATCAATTTTTTCATCTATTATATCTTTGTGTTGTTTTCAATTTACAAGAACCAAAATTTCTAGTGTCAAAAATTAAAAAAATAAATTTAACAAATAAAAGTGCAGGCATGGTAGTGCGTATCTGTTAATCCAATCCCAGTATGAGGAAGAATAAGGCATGAGAATCACTAACTCCAGGCCAGCCTGGGCTATATTCGTATGAAAGCTATCTGAAGAAAGAAGAAAAAAGGAGGGAGGGAGGGAGGAAAAGGGAGGGAAGGACCTAAAGACTTCATTTACATTTAATATATTTCTTTCTACTTCAAAGGCTCTTTTTACTAATTTGTTTTTATACAATTACAAATGCATTATAGGTCTTTCGGTATCTTGTTTTCTACATCAATTAATGTACATCCTAGAGCCAGTCACCTTAAATACTTGGCTATTCAGGGATCTTTTATTTTATCTATTAAAAAAGACCAACCATTGTACAAAAAATATCCCCCAAGACTTCTGATGGAGAGATTAGATATATGATCAAAGGGAATCAATTTTCAAATAAAAATTTATACACAGTAATGTAAGATTTTATGGGTCTGTCAATTTTCTTTTAACTAAACACCTTCCTACCATGAAACAATCATTTATTTCTAAAGGAAAACAAACATTTTCTGGCATACTTCCCAGAATGTTTGGCTCTGCTTTTTTTTTTCTTTTGTTCTAATCCCCATAGTACATATTTTCTTGTGACAAAAATAGTTACCGATTAATCTAGCTCATGATAGATACATATATATAGTATTAAACTTTAAACACAATAAACAAATACTGAAATATCAAGCACTGTATGTGTGGTATTATATTAGTACCAATGTGTGCAGACATGCATATGTAATGAAGAACAGAAGTACTCAGAAGTCATCGTTTAATCACTGGTTATTTAGCAAGCCCTTCCTTATGAAAATTCCTGGCAATTAAAAAAAAAAAGACACATATAAACCATCCACAATCAGGAGGCTGAAGCAAAAGCATAAGAAGTTGGAGTACACACAGACAGCACACAGACACACACAACAGACACACAAGCACACAGTAGACAAGTTAAAATATATTCTAACACATAAATCACTACTTTTCCCTACACAGACATCCCCAAATTATTATGTCTACTTGGATATAGACCAAGATTTGAAAAATGTACCAAATTGCTCAAGTCTCTTAAAATACTACAACACAAAGTTTTAGATCTCTAAACAGAACAGCAAATTTTGCAATTGTGTAGAATTTTTTTTTTGCAAAGAAAGGTTTTAACCAAGTTTCTTTTTGGGGGGGCGGCTTATTTTTTTGTTTTTTTTTTAATTTTTTTTTTTTCTGTATGTGTATGAATGTATGTCGCATGCAAGTTCTGTCACCCGTGACGTGGCAATGCCGCGGAGTCAGAAGAGGGCGTGGATTTCCCCGGAACCGGAGTTCTCTGGAATTGGAGTTTTAGACGTTCTCGGCCGCCATGTGGTGCTGGGTATCGAACCCGGGTCCCTGCCAAGAGCGGTCGGCGCTCTTTAACCGCAGGCCATCTCTCCAGGCCCCAATTTGCTTTATTTCTTATCCCATAGTATAAACATAAACCAATACATAAAGGTACAGTTTTGTATTGACAAAATTTTTATAGGAATTCATTAATCACTTTTGTCCAAACTAGTTTACACAGGATTGTTCAAGAGATGCTAACAGGATGGCCAGAATGTTAATACTATAAAAAGCACCTATATACTATTTGAAAATGTTCTAACAAAACCTATTAATTTGTATAATATACACTAATTTTAAAAAAACATAACCAACCAAAATAGGAGATAGACAGACCTGTGTTTAAATTCTAAACTACTCAATACCAAGACATTCACTATAACGTTTTGCCAAAAAGATCTAAAAAAAAAAAGACTTCTTAAATATGTGTACAAACACACTGATAAACAAGCAGTATATTTGGAAGTATCAGTATTTAGCTTTCATCTTTGAAGGTACCTATTCTCACACTTAAGGAATGACTTGCCATCTAATTAATCCAAAATATATTCAAGTTGATATTGTTTGGTTGATAGAATATAAAATTGATTTTATCAACTACTACTAAAGAACTTTACTCCTGAAAACAAAATGTACACAAACTAGTAGGAACCAAGAATCACAAAACTCCACATTTAGCTATTAGCTAGCCAAACGGCACCTGGGCTCTGATTTCAAATGACTTTCTTAGGAAGAGCCAAGAAAGCCTGACAAATTTCCATACCTCCAACTCTCCGTGCCTTTTAAAAAATTAAATGGGGGGAACTGTAGAAAAAATATCTTTCTTCACATTTTAACCGTGTAAGTAGCTCCTTATCAATGGAGGGTGACATTCCCATTAATAATGAACAAGAATATAGGAGCTCAATATTTTCCCTTTCACTTCTAGCTTTCCTACCTGGCCAAAACAAAACAAAAAATTTCTTCAAATTAAGTCTATTTTAACGGCATGCTATGTGAAATTTTAGAGGACATTGTGTCTTTCACCCAGAGCATTATCTGCCATCAACATATATACAGAATTGATACAGGATGTGGCAGGCACTTTGATAGCTAGGCAATGAGCAGAAATACTAGAAAAGAAAGCAATTTCAAAGTCTGATAGGTATCTAACCACGATTTTGAAAGAGAAGGGGAAAAAAAGGGAGGCTTAATTTTCAAAACAAGGCATACAAAGTAGGAATTAAGAAACTTCACAAAGTGGGAATGAGGTGATGGCTCAGTCTATAAAATGCTTGCCACACAAACAGATGGACCTGAATTTGGATTGCTAGGACTCCCTGGCCAGACAATCGAGTCAATCAGTGAGCACCCAAGGTTCAATGAAAGACCCTATCTCAAAAGACAGTGGAAAGAGATTGAGGAATATACCAGTGTCAACTCTGGTTCCATGTGTGTGCTACGCACACACTCCCACACACGCCACACACACACTCACACCACACACACACACACTGAATGCAATAATAAATAAACTCCACAAACATTTAGAATCTTCTGAAGCTCCACTGAAGTCCTTTTTAATTTTTTCATTGGAATAGTAAGAAAGAAGGCAGGAAGAAAACAGAACGTTAAAAAACGAAGATTTGAGGTATGACCTCTTTATCAATGCCATTTAAGAAAATATCATTGTATAATGCCTATGAAAAAAATAGGCTTTGTCTTGGAACACTATTTGGAAACTCGAAAGATTAGAAATGTAAAAATTGTGTGACATATTTTATATTAGCATATGAAAAATGGCTACTAGCCAAAACTGTATATGAAGAGACCTCCTCCTTGGTAGGTAATAAGGATACTAGAGAAAATAAAACCTCTATAAAGACATTCACATTTGCTATAAAGAAATCACCCATTCATGCTAGCTAGTACTTAGTCAATAAAACGAATAAAATACCTAACCTTCTCAGATGAGAATTTGTAACTGAAACCTACACCTACCCCCAGCAAAAAAAAAAAAAAAAAAAAATAAATCAGAGTAC
The DNA here is from genome assembly GCA_009823505.1 of Rhizomys pruinosus. Taxonomy (NCBI): domain Eukaryota; kingdom Metazoa; phylum Chordata; class Mammalia; order Rodentia; family Spalacidae; genus Rhizomys; species Rhizomys pruinosus. The sequence continues at coordinate 461,510 of VZQC01010507.1, forward strand.
TGAGATTTAAGTCATAAGTAATAGAAAGGTAACAATTTCTCTTCTTCAAGGAAATATTATTGAAGTAAAAAGTCACAATCTATTGTCTTGAAATATAACGAATATACACCCTCCTTAACTGGTGTTTTTTCTGTCTTCTACTTTACCCCCTTTTAATCGGTTTTTCCACCAGAAGTCACACAAATCCTTTACTAAGGCAAACAAAATTAAGCTACTTCTCTAGTTTAGAGCTATCAATAGCTTCCACTGTTGACCTTTTAATTATCATTTTTTTAATTTATGTATATAAGTGGTGTGTGTGTGTGTGTGTGTGTGTGTGTAATGCACCCATGTCGTGCAGTGCCAAGGAGGTCAGAAGAAGGCATCACAGGCTGGGCATGGGCCAGGGAAGCAAGCCAGTGAACAGCATTCCTCCATGGCCTGTGCTTCAGCTCCTGCCTCCAGGTTCCTGCCCTGAGTTCCTGCCTTGGGCTCCCTAAGTGATGGACTGTGACCCAGGAGATGTAAGCTGAATAAACCCTTTCCTCCCCAAGTTGGTGTTGGTGAGAGTGTTTTGTCACAGCAATGGAGGACAAACTAGAACACTGGTCATATTTAAAAGACAAAGTTTCTTATGTTAATTACCAGAAAAATACTTTAATAATTAATTATAATAACCTATATAAATAGTTTTCTGACGATTTAATAGAACAAATTATGCATAATACAGATAACAAACAGCATTTACTATATTATTCATTTTTTCTCTGAAAATTAGTAAAGAGGGACGGAGAGAAGCCTCAGCAGGTAAAATGCTTCTAGTATAAGCACGAAGATCTGCATTCACTCCTCGGCCTCACATCAAAAACCAAGTTCAATGGTTTGTAACTCTAGCACTGCAGAGGTGAAGAAGGGTCTCTGGAGCTCACCCTAAACTAATGGGCGAGCTCCAAGTCCCAGTAAGAGATGATGTATAGAAAACATGGTAGACAGTTCATAAGGAATGACAGCCGAAGTTGACCTCTGGGCTCCATTTGTAAGTACCCACATAGATATATGCACCTACACAAGCACAAGAACACATGCACATGATTATGTACACACCTGTACACAGACACAAAAAAAGAAAAATCGGTAAAGCAGTGTAGGTTTCAAATTAAAAACCAGCATGACAAATGCGACACTAACAGTTGGGTCAAAATTATAATATGGATCGGGCTGGAGAGATGGCTCAGTGGTTAAGAGCACCGACTGCTCTTGCAGGGGACCTGGGTTCAATTCCCAGCACCCACACATGGCGGCTAAGAACCATCTTTAAGCCAGGCACACACCTTTAATACTAGCACCTGTGAGGCAGAAACAGGCAGATCTCTATGAATTCAAGGCCAGCCTGGTCTACAGAGTGAGTTCCAGGCCAGCTGGGGCTATAGGGAGACCCTGTCTAAAAAAAAAAAAAAAAAAATTAAAAAAAAAAAAAACCCCCAAAAAAAAAAAAAAAAAAAAAAAAAAAAAAGAATAAAATCAGGTCACCTGAGATTTAAGTCATAAGTAATAGAAAGGTTAAGCAAGTTTCTCTTCTTCAAGGAAATATTATTGAAGTAAAAAGTCACAATCTATTGTCTTGAAATATAACGAATATACACCCTCCTTAACTGGTGTTTTTTCTGTCTTCTACTTTACCCCCTTTTAATCGGTTTTTCCACCAGAAGTCACACAAATCCTTTACTAAGGCAAACAAAATTAAGCTACTTCTCTAGTTTAGAGCTATCAATAGCTTCCCACTGTTGACCTTTTTAATTTTATCATTTTTAATTTATGTATATAAGTGTGTGTGTGTGTGTGTGTGTGTGTGTGTAAGTGCACCCATGTCGTGCAGTGCCCAAGGAGGTCAGAAGAAGGCATCAGATCCCCTGGAACTGAAGTTACAAGCAGTCGTTAGCCTCCATGTGGGTGCTGGGAATCCAATTCAGGTCCTTTGCAAAAGCAGTCAGTGCTCTTAGGTGCTGAGCCATCTCTCTAGCCCCTACTATTGATCTTAAAACTAAGATCTTTAACAAATCTCAGAAGACCTTTTACAATGACTCCTCTTCAGATGCAATTCATACCAAACAAGTAAACTTTCTCTAAACCCAAACTCTCAGGCCATGATATATTCTACTCATTCTCTCCTCATCTCTAACACTGTTTTAAGGAAACACTGAAATGGACCTGAAAAATACCTGCATGCTATGGTTTAAGTATTCGTCCCTTCCAAAAGCTCTGCTGGAATGTAACTGCAGATGTAATGTACTGGGAAGGTGGGCTGAATCAGTAGTGTGCAGGCAGTCAATTTTCACTGTCATAAAAAAGGGCTTGTAAAAGTGGACTCTTTCTGTAAGGGCAGAGCAAGAAGACCCAGATGAGATGCCAGCACCCTCATCTTGGATTTGCCAGTCTCCAGAATATGAAAGAATATATTTCTGACCTTACCCATGCTCAAATATTGTTATAACACTAAAAGTTGGTCCAGGTTGAAATTTACCAGTACACAGAATGGAAAAAAAAAAAAAAAAAAAAAAAAAGGGCAAAGTATCATCCAAACTTTGCAACTTGCTCTTAGGTCACTGAGAATACATTTTGATTGTATTAGTAGAACTTCAAAATACATGTATTTACTATTTTCTCCATTCCCATGAAAATACTATCTATATCTTATAAACTTTGAAAATTTGTTAAATGTCTGTGGTATTTTTATAACTCTTGCCTGTCCTCCAAAATGAAGCCGACCTAATTGCTACTGTAGTGGTTTCAATGAGAACTGTCCCCCATAGGCTCAAGTTCACGTATCTGAACATTTGGTCAGTTCCCCACAGCTTGGGGAAAGGTCAGGGAACCCTTAGAATGTGGCCTAGCTGAAGGAAGCACATTCACTGGGGACAGGTTTTGGGTGATCAGAGTCTTGCCCCACTTCCAGCTTGCTCTCTCTGTTCCCTGACAATGACTAACCATGTGAGCTCTCAGCTTTCTGCTCTGGCTTCCTCTTGCCATGCCTCCCCTACCTTAAAATGGGCCCTTATCCCTCTGGAACCACAGGCCCAAATAAACTTTTCCTTCTATAAGTTGCCTTGGTCATGGTGTTTTATCGCAGCAACCAAAAAAATAATTAATATACTACTTAAACATATGGTAAGGGAAAGCCTTTACATCTAATAATCTTTCTCTAAAAGTCCCCAAATCACAGTAAAATGAACAAGCACGTTTTTCCCAAAATTTCAGAGAAAGACAACCAAAACCTCAGCCAACACATACAATTTAAGTCAAATGAAGATTTGAATCTTGTTCTTTGTTTCTAGTCTTATATTAAAAAAAGAAGAAAAGGGAAAAGTATTTTTGTAAAAGTGTTTATCCATTTAAAATTTTTTTGGATTTTTTTTTTATGTGTTTAGGTGTTTTGCCTGCATGCATAAAAGTGTACCCATGTTATACAAAGCCCACGGAGACCAGAAGAGGGTGTCAGAACCCTTGGAACTGGAGCTATGGATGGTTGTTAACCACCAAGTGGGTGGTGGGACTCGAATTTCGGTCCTCTGGAAAAGCAGCCAGTGCTCTTAACTGTTGAACCATTTGTTTGGCCCAATATTTACCCATTTTAAAGACAAACACATTACCTAACACCTTTCAACAATTACCAAATGTGTTTTAGATATCGGCTTATACACCTACTATATAAAACAAGATGTAACAAAAATAATAAAATTGGGATTGTTGAGAGATAATTCAGAAGTTACGAGCACTGGACACTCTGTCAGAGGACCTGGGTTAGCTCCTAGCACCCACGTGGGAGTTCACAATCATCCCTAACGTAACTGCAGTTCCAGAAGGCCCACTTCTGCCCTCTGTAGGCAACAGGCACACACATAATATACATACATACATGCAGGAAAACATACACATAAAAATAAATAAATAAATCTTTTTTTTTTTTTTTTTTTTTTATGTCTTTTTCAGACAGGGTTCTCCCTTTTAGTCCCAGCTGGTCTGAAGGTCCATGTAGACCAGGCGGGCCTCTTTTAAACTCACAAGAGACCACCTGCCTCGAACTTCCCCTAGTGCTAGGATTAAAGTGTGGTCACCACACACGCCCAGCATAAATCAGTTTATAAAAGAAGAAGAAAGAATAAATGGTGGGGCGGAGAGCATGGTCCTAGCGGCGTTAAAGAGTGCCGACTGCTCTTGCGAGAGACCTGGTTCATCTCCCAGCACCCAAATGGCAACCGAGACCGTCTACTATTCCAAGAAACTCCAGATCCAGGGGAAAATCCGATACCTCTTCTGACCTCCACGGCAACTGCATCACATACAACAGGGTAGCAACATACACTATGGTCGGGAGACAATGTACTCAAAAAAATTAACAACGAGAATAAATATAAAAATTTTTTAAAAATGAAGAAAGCTAAGTAATGCTGACGGATAAATTACGATTGACGAATATTACATCTTATTCTGTGCTTTTTTTAAATTAATTTACTTTATTCTATATTTTATAATTTATTTTATTTTACTTATTATTTATATTTTATTTATTATTTTATTTTTATTTATTTATTTTAATTTACTTTTTATTTATTTTTATTTTATTTTATATATTTTGAGGACAGAGTTATCTCTGCAGCCCCAGCTGTCCTGGAACTCCCTAATGCACATGTTGAGCAGAGCTGGCCTGAACTCACAGAGACATACCTGCCCTCTTGCCCACCCTAAGCAACTGGAATTAAAGGTACAAGCGTACATTTATTCTAAATCTTTTATATTTAATGTTTAGTTTTTTGGTTTGGTGATATTTCTGTTTGATTGTTGGTTTGTTTTTGGAGTTTGAGACATGGTCTTCCCCTATAACCCCAGCTAGACTGAAACTTGCTATGTAGACCAAGCTGTCCTGACTCATTAGAGATTCTGCCCTGCTTCTGATTCAAATGACTGCGGATTAAAGGTGTGTGCACTACCATGAACAGGCTTTATGTTTAGTCTTTTAAAACATTTCACCAAATCCAGCTTATGGTATTTTTGCTCTAAAAGAAAGAAATTTTTTCTCCAACACTTTAATTCTTTAATAATCTTCTTTATTAATACTGCCTGTTGCCTAGATAGCTTTAGTGTCAATTCGACAGACCTGTTTTGAGGGAGCCTCAATTGGGGAATTGGCTCCATCAGGATGGCCTGTGGCCACATCTGTGGTAGTATTGTCTGATGTGTAGAGCCCAATTGTGGAGGGCCCAGCCCTACTTTGGGTGGTGCCACCCTGGGCAGGTTGTTTTGTATTAAGAAGGCAGGTCTGGGACATGGGCCGGGGAGCAGCCAGATTGGTGAACAGCATTCCTCCGTGCCTGTGCTTGCTCCTGCCTCCAGGTTCCTGCCCTGAGTTCCTGCCTTGGGCTCCCTAAGTGATCGACTGTGCCCAGGAGATGTAAGCTGAATAAACCCTTTCCTCCCCAAGGTTGTGTGTTGGGTGAGAGTGTTTTGTCACAGCAATGGAGGACAAACTTGAACTGATCGGTGGCATATTTAAAAGGACCAAAGTTCTTTATGTTAATTATACAGAAAAATACTTTAATAATTTAATTTATACCTTATATAAATAGTTTTCTGACGATTTAATAGAACAAATTATGCATAATACAGATAACAAACAGCATTTACTATATTATTCATTTTTTCTCTGAAAATTAGTAAAGAGGGACGGAGAGAAGCCTCAGCAGGTAAAATGCTTCTAGTATAAGCACGAAGATCTGCATTCACTCCTCGGCCTCACATCAAAAACCAAGTTCAATGGTTTGTAATCTCAGCACTGCAGAGGTGAAGAAGGGTCTCTGGAGCTCACCCTAAACTAATGGGCGAGCTCCAAGTCCCAGTAAGAGATGACTGTATAGAAAAACATGGTAGACAGTTCATAAGGAATGACAGCCGAAGTTGACCTCTGGGCTCCATTTGTAAGTACCCACATAGATATATGCACCTACACAAGCACAAGACACACATGCCACATGATTATGTAACACACCTGTACACGGACACTAAAAAAGAAAAATCGGTAAAGCAGTGTAGGTTTCAAATTAAAAACCAGCATGACAAATGCGACACTAACAGTTGGGTCAAAATTATAATATGGATCGGGCTGGAGAGATGGTCATGGTTAAGTACACCGACTGCTCTTGCAGGGGACCCTGGGTTTCAATTTCCCAGCACCCACTAATCGCGTGCAGAACATCTTTAAGCCAGGCACACACCTTTAATACTAACACCTGTGTGAGCGAAACAGCCAGATCTCTATGCATTCAAGGCCAGCCTGGTCTCACAGATGTGAGTTTCCAGGCCAGCGGGGCTATAGAGGAGACCCTGCCAAAAAAAAAAAAAAAAAAAAATTATAATGTGTGATTAAATATTATCAGCAGAATATAGTCTCGCAGCCTTCAGAAATTCAGATAAACATCTGAAGCATGTCAACATATTCCTTATATAATCATGGTGAAAGTCATGTTTTTCTTTGTCTACTAGTAAGTTAAGTTATTTAGACATGATATGTTTTCATTCTATATATATATATTATATATATATATAGCGCACCAATATATTATATATATTAATATATATATATATATATATATATGAGTGTTTTGCCTGCACGTATATAAGTGTACCTGTGCATGCAATGAGAGAAAAGAGAGAAGGATCCCTTGGAACTGGATATGGACAGCTATTAGCCATCATGTGGGTGTTGAGAACTGAATCTGGGTCCTCTGAAAGAGCAGCCAGTACTCAAAATGCTGAGCCATCTCTCCAGCCACACATTTCTCCAGCCCCATATAAAGTGTCTTTTGAGTTCAGGAGGATGACAATTGTGGCAATACAACATAGAATCACAGAATTGGAGAATAGTAAATAAATGATTCACTTTTATTTTTTAAATTTTTTCTATTAATTTTATTTATTTCCGTATGTGTATAAATGTACTGTCTGCATGCAAGTTTGTGCACCCATGTCATGCAATGCCGCGGAGGTCAGAAGAGGGTGTCGGATTCCCCTGGAACTGGACTTCTCCTGGAATTGGAGTTTCAGACGGTTCTCGGCCGCCATGTGGGTGCTGGGGATCGAACCCGGGTCCTCTGTAAGAGTGGTAGGTGCTCTTATCCGCTAGGCCATCTCTCCAGCCCCAAATGATTCACTTTTAAATTCAATAGGGAAGATTAACAAACTGGTACCTGCTTGTTTACATTCCTCACAAATGGCTGTCACTGCTGCCCAGAGGCCATCCTAATCTTTTCTGTACCTTTTCAATATCAATATAAGTGCATTCTAAGCGAACAACTTGCCTATATTTTAAATAAATGTCTTGGAAAACATCTTGGGACTTTAGCTAGCACACCTTAAGTGCCATTCTACCATTTCTTCTACATCCTCCCATAAAGAAATGTTTGCATCATTCTTGTAAGAAACAAAGATTCACAGAACTATAATAATCATCGGAACTCTTCACAATGTTTATTAAACATTTATACAAGAGGCAAAAACTTCCAAGATAATATTGAAGGTCAAATAATAAGCTGATTTCTTTCAAGTTAAAAACTAGTTTTAGAATACCAGAAACTAGGTGAGTCTCAACTGGCCAATTTTCTGCTTCCTGTCTATTTAATCCCTTAGCATAGAAAGAAACTCACGATCAAGAGACAGAAGCTGTAATCACAATAGCCCTTTTTTTCATACTCAGTGATATATTTGCTCATTGAAGAGAGAGGAAAGAGTCAGGAGTAAGAATGAAAATGAAAGAGGGGGGTGGAAAGATAATAGAGAACAACTGCATTTTCAGTTAAGCAGGGGGTTAATGGGGAGTCAGAGGTCAACAATTCCAAATCCTGGCTTTCTAATAAACTTGAAAATCAGTCCTAGTAGAATTCACACACCTTCTTCTTGCTTATCATTTAAACACCCACCTGCCCCAATATCCAGTGAAGAACAGTTTTGCTTTTTATTCATTCATTTGTGAGTGTGTGGCATGTTTGTTTACATGTATGTTGTTTACGTGTGTGTATTTGGATGCACATGCACATATGTGCATGTGAGTGTAGAGACCTAAGGTCCATGTTAGGTGTCTTCTTTTTTTTATAAATTTTTTTTAATTTTTATTTATTCTTGTATGTGTATGAATATACTGTCTGCATGTAGGTTTGTGCACCTGTGTCACGCAATGCTGCAGAGGTCAGAAGAGAGCATCGGATTCCCCTGGTGTGGGTGCTGGGGATTGAACCCGGGTCCTCTGCAAGAGCAGTCGGAGCTCTTAACCACTAGGCCATCTTTCCAGCCCCCATGTCAGGTGTCTTCTACAACCACTCTCCACTTATGTTTTGAGAAAAGGTCTCTCACTGAACCTGGTGCTCAATGATTCAGGTAGGCAGGCTGGTCAGCCAGTGAGCTCCACGGATCCCCTTGTCTCCCCAGAATCCCACATATCTGGGATTTCAGATATCTGCCACTATACCCAGCTTTTTACATGAGTCCTGGTATGCCTGTCCCCATGTTTATATGGCAAGCATTTTACTAAGACATGTCCTCAGCCTTTAAAAACAAATGAAAAGGGAACAGCTGTAATACAAGTTTGAACTCAACAGGAATTTACATATCTACAAATATTATTAGCCTCATTAATTATGGTATACATAAAGAGGATACTGATAGGTTGAGATGAATTATTCTCTAGGTGCCACATGGTCTAAGAGCTTAATCTTCAATAATCTCCAATAATATTATTTTTAATGTAAATAAATTATAGTATATATCTAACACCTAAGAAGAAGCTTCAGGATAAATATCTAAGAGATAAGGCAAGAGCTCTGACTAAATAAATACATAGTATCAACCAAATTTTAATGTTTTGGTTTACTTTGGTAGTTAGAGACTTTAATTTTCTTTTATAAGCTAGTCCATTAATTTAAAAAATTATAAAAAAAATTATAATGTAAATTAAAAAGACCCAAAATAATGGTACAAACAAAAAGGAACAGAAAGAACAGTGAATAACAGTAGACTACTTAACTAAGAAGCAGAAAAAGACCCCAAACCAAGGCGTGTCCATGGCAGTGAGGGCAAGAGCAAAGGTGAGCCCTGCTGCTGCTGCTGATCTGTCTGTGCCCACAGAACGCACAGACCAAGTACGGCAGAAACTACAACCACTTTTCTCAACAGAAATGCCAGCTACTGGCTGTCTACTTTTTCTGCTTTTCTATTTATTCCACTGCAGAATCTTAAAGGTTTGTTTTGGGGTTTTTTTTTTTCTGGTGGGTGGGTGGTACACTTCTTGAACCCTGACACTAACTAACCTAAAAGGGGAGGCTAGCAAAAATGACTTTAAGAGTCAGCTATGTCTGAAAACTCAATTTTATAAAAATATTTTCTGTCAACTGTGATCTGAGGGTAATAAATTTGTCTCTTCATTAACATGTGAGTAGTACCATCTAGAGTTCCCATGGAGAATACGCACAGAGATCTGTGGAGGTATGATGATCAACATTCAAATGTTCATTTTTCACACCAGAAGTGTCCAATGGTTCATTTTTGTCATGGCCAGTGACTACAACCTTTGTCTCAGGGCAACAAAAACACACAGCAATGTATCTCAAAAAGTAACCTATCAAAGTTACCAAAATTCTGATTTCTAATCCTATTCCAGACCCACTAACTCAAATTCTCTTGTTCAACTGGAACTCTACCTTTTAATAAGGGAGGGAGGGAAGAGAATTAATTCTACTATTATGTGCAAGAGTAAAAAAAAAATATATTTTTAAGCAAGAAAATAAATGCTCAAGAACAGTCTGTTCTCTGGAAATGGGAATAAAATGGGGGATATTTCATCCCAGAAAGTACACTTATTGCAGAGTGGCTTTTTGTTCTGAATGGGTGCTTTTATTTATTGAGGGGACAAAGGGTTAAGTGAAAATGGTTATTAAAAGTGGACTGTAAATAATCCTTAAACAGAACTAACTGTACAATTAAGGATCAAAAGGGATTATCCATTACACTGACACATTATAACTCTATGTTTAAGTGTAAAAATCAAAACAGTTTATAATCTTTGTTTCACATGATATACAGCATCCTCAATATGTCTGGGGAAATGTTTCCAAGGTATCCCTTCCCATCAAGGATATCTAAATCTATGGATGCTCAAGTCTCTTATGTAAAATGTTACAATGGTATAGTATTTGTACATAACCAACATACATCTTCCTGTGCACTACAAATCATCTCTACTTATACCAAATACAATGCAGAAAATAATGACAAGGGAAAAGGGGAATGCAAAGATTGTTTTTTAATTTCTGATTTCAATCTCTGTTTTTCAATCTCTCAACTCAGAGAGAGAAACCTTATGGATATGGAAGACAACTACATTCCATTTGAATGTCTCTAATCCTATCTAGCTTCTGTTCAACTAAAAACAAGCACAAATTAAATGGGAACAGAGGAGATAAAAGCAAGCCCAAGATTTTGTAGACAGGAAATCTGGTATCAAAACTACTTAATGAGAACCATGATCCACCAAGACTCACCTACTACAGAAATCATTACAAAAGGGAGTTACTATCATTTGGATTATAGGAGTCTAAACTTTAAATATCTTTCACCAAATCCTGTTTGGTTTTTTTTTTTTTTTTTTTTTTGGTCTTTTTGAGACAGGGTCTCTCTGCAGCCCCGGCTGTCCTGGAACTCACTCTGTAGACCAGGCTGGCCTTGAATTCACAAAGATCCGCCTACCTCTGCCTCCCAAGTGATAGGATTAAAGGCGTGTGCCACCACACCCGGCTAATCCTGTCTTTACAAATTTAAAAATATTCCACTTGGTCATCACAGCAATTCCAAAAGGTGAATGGGAAGAGACATCATTTCTCCTCTCCAACTCCTACTCTATGAGTAGAGTCCTACTTGAATTAGATCCAATCTTAGAGTCATCCTTTCTAGTGGTCCTCCATGTGGGCATAATGTACAGCAGCCACACTTGAGTACAAAACAGCAACCGATTTAGCAGATCTAAGACAAGCCCTAAGACTGGTACTCAAATTGATTCTAATGCTGAGTGTTCCTCAAATAACAGTTTAAAAACAATCCCAACTTACTGTTAACAATCCAGGTTAAGAGTCCTGGAGAAATGAGGTGATTTGGTAATATGGAGGAGCGGGGACTCAATCCCAGACTTCTGTTCTCATTTTCATTATCAACGCCATTCATAAAATGAGATTTAAAAAGTTCATTCTTCATCTAAAAGGAAGTATGTATAAAGAAATCTTCACCAAGAGGTTTCACCAAGCTGAATTCTGAAAACTGCTTTTAGGAATAAGACCTTAGAAAATGTGGTAAGAACATATGCTCCAAGAAAACTTAACACATGCGCCCCCCCAAGAGAAACTAAGAATTTACTGGAAATGTGTTGTGCTAGTCAAGGCCACTACATGGTTAATATCATTTAATCACTGTAATTTGGCAAAGTAGGTATTATTTCTACGCATTTTATGAATTTAAAACAAATGAACAAACCCTGAGTCTTTTATAGTTCTAACCTGCAAAGTAAAACAAAAGTTAGGTGGTCAGTGCAAGATTAAGGTGAAGAGCTGAGGTCTTTACCACAGTTACATACTAGGACCAATGTTTCTAACACTATGACCTCTAAGTCACTGCCTAAGTAATAAATTTTGATAAAGTATTCTGTATGATCTTTCATCTGCTCTTAAGTTGCAAAGAACTTTGTTCAGTTTTTACTTCATAAAAATCAATCATTTACCTCAGACTCTTCCTCTCTCCTATATTAAAGTAAATCATGTTCCCTCCCACCCTGCTAGACAACATTATGCCTCTGCAATCAATTTTATCTGAACTCAGAGGTTTGTCTGTACTATAAACAACTACCTCTCTCCTCCTTGCATAGTAATACACAGCCCTGGCTAAAAAGCTCTGGGTTTGTGATGATTTTCTTAGAATGATAACTAATTACTTTGGTCTTATGGAATATTTCTGACTATCAAATTCTGGCATTTTCTATTTCTTGACTTCTGCTAAACCCTTGCTATTCTTAACTTCTGTAAATTCTACCAAAGCTCTGTTTTCACAGGCATATCTGATTCTCCCCTAAAACAATACACATTCTCTCACATAGAAGACTATCAATAGAGACATGTCTGCTCCTCTTACACCTTTACCTAAACCTGACAGCCCATATCAGGACTTCTTAAAATAAACCCACTCCCAGTGTCCAATCATGTCCTCAAATCATTGCTGGGATAATAAAAGTTCCCAAATACTTTCAGCACAGTACCAAGTGTGAACGATGAAGGAACACATCTGAAAAGGATACTATCAGGAACATCTCCAAAGTAGTTACAAGTGGCAAATAGGCTATTTAAAGGTATGTGCACTACCTAATCCACAAGTAGTACTATACTGTACTTGGAAAGTATTCTTATTACTTTCTCTTACAAATATTAAAATGTGTCCCCAACATGAAATAATGGTTATCTCTAACAAAGGAAAAGCAAAGCCCAAGAACGATAGGAAGACAAGTCAAATGCCTATCACTATTTTTTATTTTATTATTATTATTTTTTGTTTGTTTGTTTGTTTGTTTGTTTCTTTGAGAGACCTGTAGCCCCAGCTGTCCTGGAACTCAATCTGTAGACCAGGCTGGTCTTGAACTCACAAATATCTGCCTGCCTCTGCCTCCCGAGTGCTAGGATTAAAGGCATGCGCCACCACGCCTGGCTGCCTATTACTATTTCTATGCAAAACTCAATGCATTTAAGATGCTGGAAATTAGAAGACATGCTGTTAAAGGAAGAATCATTATACTTTTTTAAAGGATGCATTTAACACTTGGCCTAATGCGGTGGTACAAAGTTACATTACGGCAATGCCTAAAGAAAGACAGCCAGACTCTTAGCATCCATTTAAACCAAGAGTGAGGATTAAACTATCCTGAGAACTTATTCCTTCAGAATCCTCCTGGAACTATGCTCTCAAAGACCTTGCTCTCTCTTTACTAAAACCATACATCCAGCATGAAATGGAGAAGGAAAAGTGGAATCTGTCATATGAGGGAAGGATTTCTTCTTTCTGACCCCTACTGACTACTACAGCACACAGAGCAACAAACGGGTGTTATTAATTTAACCTGCCTTTCTTTACATCCCATAAGTGGAATAGTTTCTAGCTTCCAATGAATATTTGCTGCTTGCAGCTGTGCTTGATATTTTCACAACACACACATATACACCCTTATAGATTATTCCTGAATAATGGGCAAGGAAGTTCATGCCTATGATTAGATTACAAGAGAAGCCCAAAGTCTAGTAAGCTTGTTTACATTATAAACAACCTGTGATAGTGTTCAATGATCTCAAAACATAAGATTAACTTTGGTTACAAGGTTGGATAAGATTCCATTTTTTCAGAAAAATCATTCCTACAATGTGTAACTCAAACTCTATAATGAAACAGTAGAAACTTCTACCAATCAAGAAATTAATCAATGTTAATTTTTCTGAATTTGTAAAAATGGCAGTGATAAACCAAAGCATCAGAAGAAAAAGCATTCACATTGCTGCTTTCAGATTGACAAACAAAAGAGTGGTTACTTGTGAGAAATACTTGTTTGATAGATACAAAATTAGTAAGTAGGACCCACTTTAAAAGTTTGCTGCTGGAGCTAGAGAGATAGCTCAGTGGTTAAGAGCACTGGCTGCTCTTGAAGAAGACCTGGGTTCAAATCCCAGCACCCACATGCAGCTAACAACCATCTGTAGCTCCAGTTCCAGGAAATCTGATACCTTCTTCTGACCTCTATGGGCACTGCATGACAGGGGGCACTTATATACAAGCAGGCAATATACTCAGGCACATAAAACAGAAATAAATCAAAAGAATGCTCTTTAAAAGTTAGTTGCTGATCATTAAAATCATACTGAAGTAGAATACATATCAGATCATGGGCTCCATGTTTTCACTCCTAATTCAAAGAAAGAAATGGGAAGTATATGAGTAAGTTTATCTCTGTTAGGTAAAATAAATTTTCCCTTTACAAAATAATGATGCACCTGCTATGAGAATGTATTTATAATTTAAATATGCCACACATATTTGATGAAGGAACATAGGCTACATATTATGTGAATAATACTCTGACTTAACATGCACCCAAATTAAAACATTTCCTAATATCCCTTAAAGTTCACAGAATTAAAAAAAAAAACAAAAAGATTAGCAGAACGTAAGTGTAAGGCTTACTTAATAATCAATACAAATAATATTGATACATTGGTACCAATGGAAAAGGAAAAAAGAGAGGAATGAAGGGAAAGAGAGAAGTGAATCTTCCCAACAACTGTTTGATATCATAAACATCAGCAAACAGTCAAATCAGAGGGCTGTGCCTGAGCTCTGGGAAGAACAGAGGAGACTGAGCTTCACCATATCTAAATGCACAGAGTATGCAAAACATTACGGAAGCACATCAATAGAAAGTATGTCTTTCCTTCCCTTGGGAAATCAGAAATGCATTCTAAATAACAAAATTTAGAAATTATTTAAGCTGATTTGTGCAGATAAAAATAATTAGAAGAGGGCTGGATAGATGGCTCAGCTCTTGCAGAGGACCCAGGTTCAATTCCCAGCACCCACATGGCAGATAAGAACCGCCTTTAAGTCAGGCGTGGTGGCTCACACCTTTAATCCTAGCACTCAGGAGGCAGAGGCAGGGGGATCTCTGTGAGTTCAATCAAGGCCAGCCTGATTTACAGGGTAAGTTCCAGGCCACCTGGGGATATAGAGAAACCTTGTCTCGAGCCGGGCGTGGTGGCACATGCCTTTAATCCTAGCACTTGGGAGGCAGAGGCAGGCGGATCTTTGTGAATTCAAGGCCAGCCTGGTCTACAGAGTGAGTTCCAGGACAGCTGGGGCTACAGGGAGACCCTGTCTCAAAAAGACAAAAAAAAAAAACAGAAAAAGAAAAAGAGGAGAGAACCTTGTCTCAAAAAAAATAAATAAATAAAATTAAATAAATAAATAAATAAATAAATAGAAAGCAGTCTATACTGAGACATAATGGAAAGAGAAAAAATGCAAAACGCAAACTCATTAAAAGACAAAAAGGAAAAATAGGGTTTTCTTTATGATATAGTCACTGTAAGCAGTTCTTTCATGTAAAAGATTCATGATATGGTATTCCAGTGTCCCTGTATAGTGATTTTTACAGGCTATCAGACTTGACATTATAAGGGATAATGTATAAATCTTCAATATTTAGTGCCAACTTCAGCTTGGGCAGCCCACAAAGGAACTAGACAGACCAGAGAATTTAAACAACAACAAGTGTCTCATTCTGAGAAACAACATATTAAACTCAGCATTCTGGTAAATGTATACTTTATTCAAATCAAATGGGAGCAAATCTTGGGGCTGCAGAGATGGCTCTCCAGCTAATATCATTGGCTGTAGGCTAGGTGTGGTGGCACACACCTTTAATCCCTGCACTCAGGAGTCAAAGCCAGGTGGATCTCTGAGAGTTCAAGGCCAACTTGGTCTACACAGTGGGTTCCAGGCCAGTTGAGGTTAAAGGGCAACCCTGTCTCAAACAAAAACAAAAACCTGGCTATTCTTGCAGAGGACTCAGGTTTGATTCCAAGCACCCACAACCATCCTTAACTCTAGTTTCAGGGGATCCAATGCTCTCTTCTGGCCTCTGTAGGCATTGCACCACATGGGTGCACTTACATTCATGCAGGCAATATACTCATACACATAAAAATTAACTTTTTAAAAAACAATTATGAGATTAAAAGTAACATTTCCATAAAATAAAGAACAAGGAAAGGCTATAATATTAATATCAATAAGCTAGCACCTAACTTGATGCTTCACTATCTGAGAGTACTGAAAACCACTAACAATCATCTCAAATATTAAAAGCCTTCTTACACTTCAGACCATTTTGCTCTACTCATTTGTTGTTTTGTTTTCTTTTAGTCAAAATACACTCACAGCATTTCTTTTTTTTATTAATTTTATTTATTTCTGTATGTGTATGAATGTATTGTCTGCATGCAAGTCTGTGCACTCATGTCGTACATTTCTAACCCTTCTCTATATACTTTTTTCTCACATACCCCATATCTTTCACATCTCTAACTCCAAGTACCTCCCTCGCCCTTTGGTCTCCCATACCACCACCACTGTGGCCTAATCACAGTACATTCCAAATAATCTTTATTCTGACATCCAAGACCCTATGAAAGTGACATGGCAGTAAGTTACCTCTTTTAACCTTATCTCCCTAATCTCTATACCACAGAAACACCATTTTTACTGTCCAGATCTTAATCCATGTCCCCACATGTACACTTTCACCTTCCTGCCACAACCACTTTCCTATCTACCTAAATTTTAACTCATCTTTCAAGATTCACTGAAATCCCATTTTATTCATGATGCTTTCCAAGTTATTTGCCTCTTAATTTGTTCATTGTCCTGTACTTTCTAATTAATCAGCTAGAATCCACATCTTTATATATTCATATGTTAACATTCACTGTTGATATATGTACAAAATTCTTTTTACAAGAACATAGCATAGGCTCAAACTGTTTTCTTTAAAAAAATCACTGAACTCATTTCCTCATACAGCAGCAATCATCTCATCTATATACCTATATGTTTCCTTAGTCTGGTCATTTTTACCTCCTTTAATCTCCTTCTGCTCCAAGTACAGTCCCTGAACATAGAGCAACATTAAAAAATGCAGAACCCAGGGTCTCACTCCAGCTGTCAAATCAAAATCTAAATTTTAACAAAATCTCCAAGTGACTGGATATATACAATGCATAGAATGATAAACACAAAAGCAACAATCCCTGAGAAGCAATACTTTTATCCTTTATGACCACTACTAACACAACATGCAGCAGGTATCACAACCAAGGGCAAATTCAGCCAATTCAGAGCCTTAGTCTACATCACTCCTTTTCACACACTGCTTTGAATAAGTAAGTAGTAATGGAATGCTGTTGACTCTGCTTTCACAGTCTCTACTTACCCCCTGGATTTAATGCTTGATATTACTTTGCTGTCATGACACTGGCCTATAATTCTCGCTCCCTGCCTGAGGCTGTATGGCTTCACCACCAGGAAGCATAGTCACCAAGCTTGTAAGAGATAACAACACAAACAAAAATTCCTTCCACTTATTCAACTGGTGAATTTCTAGCTATCCTTCATGATCCCTTCAAGCATCATTGATAGAAAACATGAACTGATGCCCTCCACACTGAAAAAGGTCATGTTTTACTATAATCCCAAAGCACTTTTATACAGATACAACATGCACTCTAATTGCTAGTTTACTAATCATTCTCCTCAAATGAGGCTGTGAATCTTCTAGGGGAAAGGTTATGCCGTTTTCATTTTCAGGGACCTGACATATACTTAATGTTTACAAGATGACTAATAAATAAGTCTGGAGCTTAAGAGGGAAGATCAAAGTCAGCTATGTAACTTTGGATCTCCACATTTAGTTAAAACTAAAGATGAGTGCTGACATTACTTTAACAGGGAAGGATATGTAGAAAAGAAACTGCATAAGCAATAAACTCTTAAAAATGCAAATGGGGTGAGAAGAGGGAATATTAGTGTAGCAACAGACAAAAGAGAGGGAAGAAGTTAAGGGAATGAAAAAAACCCTGAAGGACCAGAAGTGATAGCATCAGATTTTAAAGAAAAGTCAAGTAAAATGCAGACAAAGATTGGCATTCTTTAGATTAGTCAACGAAAATATAATTAATCTTTGAGGGAATTATTTCAGGTCAACAGTGTGTTGAAGAGAGAACAAAAGGTGCAAAGACAGAAAAGACTCACATTAATTTATTCAACAAATATTTATTACACAGTGAACATTAAGAATGCAACAATGAACATAAGAGCCACAATCCCCATCTTTATGGATTTTTAAACAGCAATAAATTCCTGAAGAAACATGACAAAGTACTCAAAAAGACCAAACAAAAGAGAACCTGAAGTGAAGCTCTGATCAGGTATTAGTCCTCCTAAAAGGTGAGCAGAACACAAAAAACTTGGAGGCAGAGGCAGGCAGATCTTTGTGAGTTCAAGCCCAGCCTGGTCTACAGAGCGAGTTCCAGGACAGCTGGGGCTACATGGAGACCCTGTCTCAAAAAAAACAAAAAAAAAAAAAAAAAAAAAAAACAAAAAAAAAAAAACAAACAAACAAAAAACTTGTTTGAAGTTAGAGAGGTAGTTTAGTGGAGGAGGCTTGCTGCTCTTAGAGGACTAGAGTTCAGTTCTCAGCACCCACATGAGGCAGGTCACAACCACCTGTAACTCCAGGGGACCCAACCCCCTCTTCTAGATTTTACAAGCACCAACACACACATGTGCATAAACATAAATAAAAAAATATATCTAAGCCAAAAAGTTATTTGGTTCCAGGCCAGGCCCCATTCATTTTAGTAACCAATGTGTCAAATGTTTGTATATTGCATTTTCAGTTTCAGAATATGTATTATGTTTATAGTAAAGATTTAAAGTTTCAAAGTGACTATATCTTAGCTTGAGCCTTTTGATAAACTCTACAACCTTGCTGATATCAACTATACCTAAATGGATATTAACTTTTCTATAAATTCAGTCACCAAATTCAATCAAATCACTAAAGATTATTATGTGTCTCCAGCACTTAATAGTCAACTTTTATTGATACTTCCCTCTCTAAAAAAATACAGAAAATAAGAATTTTCATCCTATTTTCTTCACTTTATCTCACTTTCCTTAAGGTAATTGATACTTTGAAAACCTTAAGGCTCTCGGATTTGGGCAGACACCAAATGTTACCTCTTTTTATATCTTACTATAAATGAGGAGAAAGGGACCACAAATCTTACGGACAGAACTACCCACCCCAACACAGCATGTTCTTTCTCAGTTAACTAACACAGGTAATCAGTACCAAATGAGCAATTAATTACTATTAAGTTCTTTTCCAAATAGAATCACGAAGAACATAAATGTCTCTTCTCCTAGATGAGCAAATTAACAATTAACTTCCCTGAATCAAGGTGCATTATTTTAAGAACAGGTGATTAACTAATTACTTAAGTGGTGATCAGATCAAAAAATTCTCACCTCATTGTAATTCTGACTTATTGTATAACTAAACGGAACAACTGTCTCCACACAGCTGTACTTTTATTTTGGACATGGAGAAAGTGCTACTATATCAGCCACAGAAATGATAACATCATCAACAACTCAACTTGATAACTTAGCATTTCTGACTACATCATAGGTTTCAAGGGGTCAGCAACAGCAGTTGCTATTAAGGTGGGAACAGGAAGAAGGAATCTAGGCAGAACAGGTTGGAAGGAGGCTGCATTGCCCCAACGACTAGTATCTCAAATTTTAATATAGATTGGGGCAGGAGAGACGGCTCAGTTGGTTAAGAGCACTGGCTGCTCTTGCAGAGAACCCAGGTTCAATTCCCAGCACCCATACGGCGGCTAACAATCATCCATGATTCCAAGTCCAGGGGAATCTGATGCCCTCTTCTGACTTCTGAGGGCACTGCATGACATGGGTGCACTTACATGCAGGCAATGTACTAACACACATAAAATAAAGTCCCACAGACTTAGGTTAAATACCCTAGCTCTCCGGCTTACTGAGTCAAGTGCCTTAGATAAGTCAGTGAGTCTCAGTTTCTTCATCTAGGAATAATATTTATCTTATAGGGTAGGTCATTCATACTTATCACTAAACTTAAAGGCACTTAGCAAAAAGTATACTGTAAGTCCTAGTTGTTGATAACAGTTTTAACAAATGATAGTCATTAGTAATATTATTAAACATAATACTATAGCTAGGCTGCCACATAAATTGTCAGTTCTAATTTTGACGAAGAAAATGTAATAATGTAAAATTCTGGTAAATGTACATGAGATTGACCCATTAGGAAAACAATTTTAAACATTCTTAATAAAAAAGCAAAAATGACTGAGAAAAGTACTTAAGCAATCAGGGCAGAATTTACCTATAAATTCTTTCTATCAACAATTAACATCTATGGGTTTATGGCTACCATCTAGCAAAAGCAAAACAACACTGCCTAAGAATTAGAACTCATTTTGGTGCTTTTCACTCCTATATTGCTATTTCTGGCTCCTCAGGCCCTAAACATGGTTTTCTCAAAGTGTGCCACAAAGATTATCTCAAAACAACCACTGTATAAATTTTTTTTTAATTTTTAAAAATTTTTATTTATTTTATGTGTCTGAATGTACTGTCTGCATTCAGGTCTGTGCACCCGTGTCGCGCAATGCCATGGAGGTGAGAAGAGGGCATCGGATTCCCCTGGAACTGGAGTCAAAGATGGTTCTCAGCCACCATGTGGGTGCTGGGAATCTAACCCGGGTCCTCTACAAGAGCAGTCGGTGCTCTTAACTGCTAGGCCATCTCTCCAGCCCCGACCACTGTATAAATTACTGTAAACATTTCTCTCATTAAGGTTGGGAGATGGTACAGGTGGATTAAAAACTGGTGAGCATTCATTACAGGGATTAAGTTTCAGCCCCATTGACTGGTGATTTCAGACAAATTATATTAGCTCAAGCCTGGGTTAAACAAACAAAAATATAAAACTTATTTCAAATAAGGTCAAGTAGAATCAAATAGGTATTTGGAATCACTTGGAAAACCTAAATAAATGGAAGTTATTTTCCTAGAAATAATGGTATCCAAATACTGAGAAATAAAACAAGACAATCTTATGGAAACTTCAGTTGGTCTCCTAATACATTCATCCCCTCTATCACATTTGAAAAAAAAAAGAAAAAGAAAAGTTTTGTGCACAGCACTCTCATAGGAATGTACTTCTACATGACATAGTGTTCCACTCACCAATTTTCTGACGAGATCGCCCATATTTTAATGTAAATACAACTATTAAATCACATTACTGAAAATGCCAGTATTCTTCATTTTTCTCTAATAATCAAGTGATACTTTAGAATTAAACCAATGTCAAAGAAACATTACTAATTCTAAAATATTATTTGGAACCTGGACAAAAGCGGCCAACTGCCAAAGTATGGTCTCCCAATAAATATACTGGAATACCCTCGGTTTTATTTATATTTATTATTTTTATTTTATGCATAGGAGTGTATTGCCTGCATGTTTGTAAGTGCACCAATGTTGTGCAATCCCTGTGGAGGTCAGAAGAGGATGTCGAATCCCTTGGACCTAGAGTTACAGATGGTTGCTGGGAATCAAACCCGGATCCTCTGCAAGAGCAGTCAGTGCTCTTAACCAGTGAGCCACCTCTCCAGCCCCAATGCCCTCCATTTTAAATTCACTACTTTTTTTTTTTTGGTCTTTTCGAGACAGGGTCTCCCTGTAGCCCCAGCTGTCCTGAAACTCGCTCTGTAGACCAGGCTGGCCTGGAACTTGCAGAGATCCGCTTGCCTCCGCCTCCTGAGTGCTAGGATTAAAGGCATGCACCGGGCTGGAGAGATGGCCTAGCGGTTAACTGCTCTTGCAGAGGACCCAGGATGGATCCCCAGCACGCACCCACATGGTGGCTGAGAACCGTCTGTAACTCCAATTCCAGAACTCCAGTTCCAGGGGAATCCGAGACCCTCTTCTGACCTCCGAGGCATTGCACGACACGGGTGCACAGACCTACAAGCAGACAGTACATTCATATAAATAAATAAATAAATAAATAAATAAATAAATAAATAAATAAATAAATAAAATAAAATAAAATAAAAAATAAAGGCAGGCACCACCATGCCCAGCAATTCACATTTTAACTTGTGATAATCATTTAGACATTGCTGAGCAATAGCAAGCAATTAACATGAGCTAATGCAACATGAGAAAAAGTATACAAAGCACAACAGAGCAACATATGCTTCACAAGAACTATATAAAGTAGGTAGAATCATTATCCTCATATCTGAGAGGAAGACCAGGTAATCTGGCTCTACTGCTTTTAACTGGTACTAAACAGTAATTTTACACTGAATAAAAAAGAACTTAAGGAAGCTGGAGAAATGGCTCAGCAGTTAAGAGCACCGACTGCTCTTGCAGAAGATCTGGGTTCGATTCCCAGCACCCTCATGGCAGCTAAGAGCCCTCTTTAGTGCAGGGTGTGATAGCACACGTCTTTAATCCCAGCACTTAAGAGGTAGAGGCAGGCGGATCTTTTTGAGTTCAAGGCCAGCCTGGTTTACAGAGTGAGCTCCAGGCCAGCTGGGACTAAAGGGAGACCCTGACTCAAAAAAAAAAAAAAAGTTAGGGTAAGATAGTGGAAAATCACATACAATTAACAGTAACATGGAATGGCAAACATATATGACAGAAAGCTAAAATATCAAATGATGGGGCTCAAAGATTCTAAATTTAAATCTTCAGGAACTACTAACTGAAACTCATTACAGATAATTCCCAGTGCAATAGCAAGAATCCCACCCAGCTCTACAATCCCACTACAGGGATGGTGTCAGCATGCACAACACCCATGCAAACTCAAGCAGACAAAACCTAACTGTGGAAATGGGCAGCAGAACCCAAACTTAGCAGAAAAACTACTGGCAGCTGATTAATGCTGGGTGAGGAAATGCTGATCTTAAAGCAAGGGACTCTGGATGGGCTGACTAGACCTCAGTGGATGAACTTACATTCAAGAACTTCTGGGGATGCTAACTTGACACAATGGGCCTTGGCACAAATGATAGAATGTATGAATTGGGGGTGGGGGGCTGTGGAAAGGTGCTAATGGGAAGGGAGTATAAAGGTAGTTTAAGATTGATTGAGATGTTCTTTTTTTTTAATTGAAAATTCAATTAAAAAAAAAATCCCACCTAGCCTAGGAAAGACGAATACATCTATCATCTTTCCAGGGATTGTGTCTGCTATGACTCTGTTACTTTTCTAGAAAAAAATAAAATAGTTTTTCCATCAATCTTTTTTTTTTTTACAATTCCAAATCAAGAGAGTTTGGAATAAATATAAATTAATTTTTATTGTATTTGTTAATTCAACATATTTTATTGTATTTGTTAATTCAACCTAAGAAGTATCTTAAAGATAAGCACTATTTCTAAGTGTTTAACATAGGTACCTTGACTCTGGACTAAACAAGTGTTGCTGCTTTCATGTAACTTTAAAAAGAACTACCCAATTAGCATATCAAAGGTACATAAGCCAAGACTTCTACTTGTAACCCAATTTCATACCAGGCCCTGTTTTACCTGCACCCACTTGTAAATTGCCACCTGGGAACAGCCAGGCCATCTGGGTGGCCAGGTGGCCATTCTACTTTGGTTTCCCTCCTAGTTCCCCTTTCAGCTCTTCCTCACCAATCCTCATCCACAATTCCTTGCTATTTCTATAATGAGTTAATGGTGCACCGAGGAAGATGCAAAATTGAGACAGAAATGCAAAGACAAGAAAAAATAAAGGTGCAATCTTCTTGTCTTCTATCATGTTGTTAATGTGGAGTTCCATTTTCTTCGCACCTACCAGTGCCTGAAGAAATCTGGCAAGTCACCACTAACTGAGATGGTTTTGTACCCTAGAACATAAAGGCCACACCTATCTTCTTTCTTTCACCTAAATAAAGTGGACATCTCTTTGAATTTCAGTTGTAAAGCTTGTTAGGTGTATGATCTTGTTTTCTCATCTGTAAAATAGGTAACTACCTCATAAAGAAGCTCAGTACAAGAAAGACAATGTAGAAAGCAATCAGGAGGCTTCCTTTATTTCATTTGGCTTTCACACAGAATAAGAAGAAGAAAAAAAAAATTTTAAGATCAGTATCCCAAACCCTTACAATACAGGCTTTTAAATCTTCTAACCACAATAAATTTTTCACTGGGAGGGACCTAATACATATAAGCATATAAATGAAATTTTACAAAACATTCTTTACAATGAGTGACTCATTCTGGTGTTTTCTATTTTCTTTCTTTCTTTCTGCTAATGTTGATGTACTACATGGATTTCAAGATGCTCTAAGAAAACTGCCTTATACTCTTCTCTCTCCCCAACTTTCTTCTCCCGTTTCCTTCTCCCTGAACACATGAGCAACACTCTTTTTAGTCTTACCATAGGATCCTATAAGAGTCCCTAGAAGCTGGGTTCATGTTTGGATGCAAAGTCTAGGCACCAGAAGAATGATGTGGGAAAAGAGAAAATTCTGATGATAATGGGGAAAGTCTGTTTCTTCTGGTCCAAGGTGAAATACTACATCCATCTTCCTTCAAAGAATGTGTTATTCCAGGGTAAAGTTCACAGTACTGCTGGAATACTATATGAGAGGTAAAGTGGGCAAGAGTAAAATAGACTTGTGGACTGTCTGGACCACAGACAACACATAACAATGGTTTTGTAAGAAAATGTGTTCTAGGTTCCAGAGAAAGTTTTGTTTAGTGATAATATATTTCTAATTGAGGGAAAAGTGCCATCTATACAATGTCTAAGAGACTGGCAATCCACAAGCCTACAGACCAAATCCAGTTTGTGGCCTAGTTTCATTCTGTCCCTGAACAATGGGTTTTATATTTCTAAATATTAAAAAAAAATAAAAATAAAAAAAGACCTAAAAAAAAAAAAATCAAAATAGGGCTGGAGAGATGGCTCAGCAGTCAAGAGCACTGGCTGCTCCTGCAGAGGCCCTGGGTTTGGTTCCCAGCACCCACATGATGGCTAACAACTATCTGTAACTCCAGTTCCAGGGGATTTGATGCCCTTCTAACATCTGTAGGAACTGCATGACATGAATGCACCTATACACATGCAGCCAATACACTCATACACATAAAATAAAATAAAATATATTTTTAAATCAAAATAATATTTTATGGCACATGAAATGTATATGAAATTCAAATTTCAGAATACAGACTAAGTCTTATTACAACAATCACACTAATTTGTTTACCTATTATGGTTATTTCTGTGTTAAAACTGACAAACCTGGGACTGGAGAGATGGCTCAGTGGTTAAGAGCATTAGCTATTCTTACAGAGGACCTGGGTTTGATTCCCAGCAACCACATGGCAGCTAGCAAATGTCCTAACTCTGTTCCAGGGACCCCTGTTGTGACCTCCATGGGCACTTCACAAAATACACAAGTACGCAATATACTCATAAACACTTAAAAGCACTGGTTATTCACTCACAAATAATTTCTAGGCACTTATATGTTAAATAATGAGAACCATATAGTGGATAAGTCACATATAGGTCAGATACAGTCTCTCATAAAAATTAATGGTAAGTAAGCGGAAAAAAGTTCAGAGGAATAAGAAAAGTTATAACCACAGTTTAGTTTGTAGGAACTACCCAGAGGACCAGTACAACAATGAGGCTGGACAGGGATCACTATAAGGAAAAAGCATTCATTTAATATTTGATATTACATTGTTTATATAATTAACATCTTTATTCATTGGCAACTTATAGACAAATGTCTACTCATTAAGAATCAAATTCTGAATCACAAGTGTTGCTACAATTTACCTGAACCTTCCCCATTTCATTCTACTTCTTGGAAAGAAAAGTCATTGCATTTTTTTAAATGTTTGGTGAATTAGTTCCGAAGTTTTGTTTTTGTTTTTTTTTTTCAAGGTTTTAAGTTTCATGTATACACTTGCATGCGAGTTCACATGAGTTTGTATGTGTGCTCTTGGAGAGAGCTTCATGTAATCTGGGAAGTGGGCATTATAAATTCCACTTTATAGATGAACAAACTAAGGTTATAGTACTAAGGCACATGACACTATTGTAGAGAGAGGGCCAAACACCAAAGTTTTCTCCTTGCCAAATGTTTACTCTTTCTCATATACTTATCTAAAAATTGCATAGTTACATTCACTGAATTTGAAGATAAGAGAAGTTCTTACTGCTATTTGTTTTCAACACAATTCTTACCAAACAGCTACATTTATACCAACAATATTAGTTTTGTTTCTCTTAATTACCCTTTGCTGATATGCCATGTTCCAATGGTAGAAAATTCTATAAATTATAACAGATGAGACTCATCAACTCTTCTGTTCTCTGGTTTAATGAACTGATTTCCTTTCATATCATAGATATACGGCTGCTAATTATAAAAATACTACTTAAATCAAAGCTGCTAAATATATGATGCTAGTCTACGTAGAACTAAAATTCTTGATATGGGATATTCTTGGGCTATAGCAGTAAAAAAAAATAAAACCTGTAGATAAAATATCAAAACTATGCTAGAGTGACTCAAGTTGGAAATGGGTTATCCATGCTCCTCTAACCCAATGTGTGCTTTTACTTTATCCTTCAAAGGTGAGAGCTAGCTTAAGTAGTTTATTCTTCTTTATTCTATCATCCTGAAGTAGGTACTCACTTGAGAAAACAGTATTTGACAGTTTATGAGACCCTCTCAGCACTCCAAGCCTGCTACTCTAATTGCCTCTATTATTTCTAGCCATCTCAGTTAAAAAAAAATGTTTACAAGGTAATAAAAAATATAAGTGGCAACTAATTCCTAATTCAACACCCAAACAGTATTTATGCATTTTAAAAGAATAAAGCGCCGGGCTCCTACCACTTGGGAAGCAGAGGCAGGCAGATCTTTGTGAGTTCAAGGCCAGCCCGGTCTACATAGAGTTCCAGGACAGCTGGAGCTACAGGGAGACCCTGTCTCAAAAAGACCAAAAGAAAAAAAAAAGAATAAAGCAAGAAATAAAGTAAGATTTGTTACAAAATATTTATACAGAATAAAATGGCCAGTGCCTATTCAATTTTCTGTTGTTATATACAAAAGTATTTTAGGGGCTGGAGAGATGGCCTAGCGGTTGAGTGCCGACAGCTCTTGCAGAGGACTCAGGTTCGATCCCCAGCACCCACATGGTGGCTGAGAACTGTCTTTAACTCCAGTTCCAGGGGAATCCGACGCCCTCTTCTGACCTCTGCTGCACTGCATGACAAGGATGCACAAACCTACATGCAGACAGTACATTCATACACATACAAAAATAAATTAAAAAATTTAGAAAAAAAAAAAAAGAAAAGTATTTTAGTCTATTTCCAAATATCTACAGAAGGGGCTGGAGTAATGGTTCAGCAGTTAAGAGCACTGGCTGTTTTTGCAAAGGACCTGGTTCAGTTCCTAGCACCCACATGGTGGTTAACAACCATCCATAATTATGGTTCCAGGGGATCTGACACTCTCTGCGAGCCTCTGTGGGCACTGCTTGCATACACTGTAGAGTGCTATGCTGCACAGGCATCCAAATGCACCCAACACATTCATACATATAAAAATAAATAAAATATAAATAAAAGAAATATGTGCAAAGAAAACTGCTTCTCTATTACTAGGCTCACTTTGTATAAATAATCCAGAAACCACCCTGACTTTTAATTATCATCATTCTCTTTTACTCTCTTTCATTTCTTCTCAGTATTTAAAGCAAACTTGTACAAGTTTATTTCAAATCTAAACTTCAATAATTTGCAAATTAGATTTATTAATCCTATAGCATAAAACTTTACTAGCAGGTAACATATAATGCCTGACAGCCAGTGCTTTGCCAAAACTACTTACCTAAGGTAGTAACATATAAAATGTCTTAAATTATAAAGTGAAGCTATTTCTTGGGAGGGGGGTTTATAAGTTTTAAATTTAGGAAAATGCCATGTCTCCTCTGTTTTCACTACTGCTCACTACAGTGTAATAAAGCATGTTTTCCTAGCCAAGATGCTGCTGCTGAACCTCTGCCATAGTAGAGGTGTTTTTCCTGCACCAAGCACACCCACCTCCAACAGTTGAGGATTGAAATGTCTCCAAATAAAAATATCAAGCTCACTACCAAGTAACAGACTGTAACTATCAGTTCAAAGCATAAAAACAATTTATCCTTTTAGCCTTTATGTAAGGCCTTCGAAACCTGAAAAGATAAATTTCTAAGAAGATACATTTCCAACAGGATAAATTTCTAAGAATTAAGATATGAAATATGCTTTATTTTTACTACTGAATCTGCAATCATATCAATAAAACACCATTTCACATGCTTAAAACATAAGGAGGTATCAAACTTGCTTTTTTTAAAAAAATAAGTACTTGAAGAGAAAAGAATGCTTAAGTAAATAGGAAGATAAAATAGCCTATGCACAAAATCTAAAGAATCAATAACAAAAACTAAATAACCTCTAGCCTGGGTTTTATCATCTCTTTTCTAGGTTTATTTGTTCATTGAGATACTGTATTCAAAGAACTCATGTACAAAAGCAGCCTGGTTTGCACTTGGCTTGTTTTAAGTAATGATAAATTGAAAAAAAATAAGGTGATTTTTAAAAGTACTGGAAAACTGGCAAGTGTTGACAAGCTTTAGAATACAACCAGATACTATTCTAAACTAGAAGGGACTGGAGCAGTCTCTCCAGATTATACTGAGGAAGGCTGCTAACTGGTCTCCCTCTATACTCCCACACATTTCCAGAATATTTTTCAGACAGGTACCAAAAAATGACCTTAATATCGAAACCAAATCTAGTTCTTCCTTAAACCTTTTCCTTGCCACTGCCCTCTGTATATTATTCTACTCCTTCCCCTGCTACAGTACTGTCTGATCTTACCCTTCCTTCTATCTCCAGTCCCTTCCCAGCCTTTCTTCAGACAACTAGTTAAATTCCATCTACTGAACTTCCACTTTGTGTCAAGAACAGTATTAAATCCCAGGGTACAGTAATGAAGGAACAGCTCCTCCTTCACTGAGCTTGCACTGTAGTAGTGGAATGGGCAAGTAATAAACAGGCAGATACATAAGGTAAAGAGACTGCAACATGTGATGTGAGACAAAGTGTTAGGCTCTCAGCAGCTCCCGACTTCTGGCAGTACACACATCAATGGGCAATTATTTGATTCATTTTGACTACATACTTTACCACTGTGTGCAGCTCCATAAGGACATAATCACATCTGGATAGCTTACTGCTGCACCAAATGAACATGTCATTCAATATTTATCTATTAAATGAAAAATATCTATATGATTAATTTAGGAAAGAGTAAAATGAAGTCTTGAGGTTGTTAAAGGTCAAAAGAGAGTCACTAGAAAAGGAGTTTTGGCATACTCTTAAATTTTTTTCCAAAATATTATACCACATTTAAAATTCTGATATTTTGTTTATTTTTGCTTTTTTGAGCCTACAAAATACTGATTTTTAAAATCTGAACAATCAGGGAGTTAGGAAGATGGTTCCATGGGTGACATTCTTTGCCCTAAAAGCATGAAGACCTGAGTTTGCATCTGCACCATCCATGCAAAAAGCCAGGCATGGCTGAGCATGCCTGTAACCCCAACATTAGGAGGCAAAGAAAGACCAATCTGGAGAGCTCTCTGGGCAGCCAGTCTAGCTGAAACAAAACAGCATGCATTTGAGCATCTAGTTCAGTGAGAGAAGAGACCCTGTCTCAAGGCAATAAAGAGCAATAAAGACACCTAAAAGGCATGCTCTGGCCTCCACATGCAAATGCACTAGTACACACACACACACACACACACACACACACACACACACACACACAAACACACAAATAACCAGTTGGCAGGGCATGGTGGTATATGCCTTCATGCTAGGACTTTGGTGGTAGAAGCAGGAGGATCAGAAGTTTCAGGTCATTCTCCCCAGTTTTAGGCCAGCCTGGTCTATACGAGATCCTGTCTGAAAGGAAAAAGAAATCTGACCAATAGTGCTTACAAAACTTAAGTAGCGGCCCGGCGTGGTGGCACATGCCTTTAATCCTAGCACTTGGAAGGCAGAGGCAGGTGAATCTTTGTGAGTTCAAGGCCAATCTGGTCTACAGAGTGAGTTCCAGGACAGCTGGGGCTACAGGGAGACCCTGTCTTAAAAAAAAAAAAAAAAAAAAAAAAAACTTAAGTAGCTTGGTATCTAAAAACAGACTTGAGGATCTTTTAAACTTTACTTCTACATAAAAAGTTTAAAAATACCTAAAATTTAAATCCAGTTGTCTAAGAAAAACTATTTTAAATTCTATATATAAGATGAAGACTTATTCCAATGTTTTGTTTCTATTTTTTTGGTGTTCTGAGACAGGATTTTGCTATATATAGCACAGGCTAGCCTGGTATTCACTATGCAGCCCAGGCTGGCCTCAAAATCAACAACAATCTTCCTTCTCTAACATTACTTTTAATGCATGCTGGAGCAAGAAGACTTTAAAGAAATCTTTGTAAATAACCACAATATCTGAAGATTCTAGCTAATCTTAGCATCTCTGTGGCACTCTATATTAATATTTTCTTTGGCTGTATCATTGCTGGAATAGTATTTCACATTAAATGTTACTATGAAGCTAATATTTAAAATGTCTCCCAAGGACTGAACCTATATTTTAAATGTCTTACACGCTATGTCCTAAATAAGACTCAGAGATTACTGACCAATGCGAACGTTACTCTGGACTAGCTACTGTATTATGTGGTATATTTCATTTAATATATCTTGATTTAGAAACTTAAAAATATAATCTCAGAGTTTCAGAAACTTACTAAGGTCTCCTGACTTACCCAATCCCCTTCCCCTTGAATAGTTAGAACAGATTGATTTACCACCTATAGTCATGAAGATGTGAGCAACGTATTTTTTTCCCTAATAATGGAATCATTTGGGGGCTGCGGGGTGGGGAGAGTGGGTCAGGGTTCATTTACTAGCCCAGGATGGCCCAGAACTCATTATATAGTTCAGGATAGCTTTGAATTCATGGCAATCCTCCTACCTCAGCCTCTCAAGTGCTGGGATTACATGTGTGAGCTACCACACCATCAGTAACATTTCTATCAAATATAAATTTTAAAGTCAATAATCCTAACTAGGAATAAAGCTTAATAATTTATAAAGTACCAAACTTTATAATAGTCAAACGTAATCAATATATTACTATTTATATGAAACCTAATTCTAAAACAATCCACAGCCACATGTGCAGTCAGTGCTTCTAATCTAGAAACTATCTTCCTGCTTTATATTTATGTTTCACCAACATCAGGAAATAAAGTGATTCCCAGCCTGACTCTAGGAAAATAAATAAATAAATAAATAAATAAATAAATACAACAACAACAAAAATTCTATCTCGTCCAAAAGCACTGGCATCAAAACAGGCACAGGCTTCAGGCATGAACAGCACACACCCACTTTAGCAAAGCAACTCAATCTACTTCTGTAGAAGAGTACTGGTTACTATAATGAAAATGACTCACATAAATTTAGAATATAGATCTGGATTATAGTCTAGATCTTAAATCTAGATATTGAATCAGAGTGATGACAAAAGTACTGGAAAGTAGCTATTAACCAAGTACAAACTGAGCCATTAATGCTCAAAATTATTTTACTAGATATCACAATGGAGACATATCCTCGGTGTCTGCCCTGTAAAAGAACATCGAATGTTCTTGTGTTTGTGTACCCTTTTATTATTTTTCTGAGTCCACGTGCATATTTTAAGTCATGCTTATTGTTTAAATCCATATCCATCTGGCCATTTATTTAGCCATTAAAATGCTTCTATTTCCTTCGGGCTTGAAAGCTCTTTACCAGTTGTACTTAGTAGTTCTGTATCTACCTTTGCTTCTCTATTCTATACTCCACATACATGGATATGGATATTAATCAAGATCTGTATCATGCAACCCTACCTCCACTCTGTTTTTGTCACTTGCATGTACATTACCCCCTCAGCTGAGACTGACCTACTTCTTTATGCAAGTATAAATATTCTTCATCACATCAATCCTTTCCTCAGATTAGGTCAAGGTTCCTCTATCCCACTTTGCTTTCAAACCATGGTCAAGTTTATGCTCAAGTGTCATCAGTATATCTGATGTTCTTCTGTGACTTTTTCCTATGCATTATAAGTATCCTTTTTAACTTCCTAGTAAGAGGGTCATCCACCCCCGCCCCCCTGTCCCCCCACACACAACTATTAGGATCTATTTCCTCTGGTAAGTCTTTCTTAAGTGAAAATTTCTAAACTTTCCCAAATTACAATCTAATTCTATTTTAGCATCTTTCTGCATGTTTCATATATCTAACTGATCCAGAAGAAAGAAGAGTTCAGCACAGATAGATCCAAATTCTCCCTCTGGGACCAGTTTTTCTCTACAGTCTACACATAGGCACATATTTTCTATTATAAGGTAACTTGTGGCCATATTTTTCTGCACATTTTGGTACATACTTCCATCTCATTCAAACAGTGCAAGGTAGAGAAAATGAGATCATTAAACTAGATCAGTGTTTTAGAAGTTTACAATCCGCAGGGCGTGGTGGTGCACCCCTGTAATCCCAGCACTCGGGAGGCAGAGGCAGGTGGATCTTTGTGAGTTCAAGGCCAGCCTGGTCTACATAGCAAGCTCCAGGACAGCTGGGGCTACAGAGAGATCCTTTCTCAAAAAGAACAAAAAAAAAAAAAAAGAAATTTACAATCCATTTGTTGGTCACTCAATTAATGGATCACATTCAACATTTTAAAATTAAATTGAATATAAACACAAATTAAAATGTCCTTTTTATTATAAGTAGAAGCAGTAAGAGTAAATAATTCATGAAATTTTATTCTGTATGTGTATGACATACACATAAACATATAAACACAGAAACAGTACCACATGGGAGCTAAGTCATGACAGAATGTATAATCCTTTTTGAGGATAATGTTTTTAAAAAATATGAAAGTCATTTGGAGATATCTAAGATCCTTTCTAAATCTATACAATTCAAATTGTAATAAAAAATTAATCTAAGAGTTAGAAACAAGAATTTTCAAGTGACCAGAACCTTAACGATATCAAAACAACCATTAACAAAACATTTTTTCTTAATGTCACTACTATAATCTAATCCTAAAATTATAGTCACAAAGCTTTTAGAGGTCATCTAACCAATGTTCATTACTTCATAACATAATAGAAAATCTATAGACCAGAGAAGTGAAACTGTTTCATTACATTCATTCAATAGACATTTGAAAAACTACTGTGTGCCAGTTTCTAGACATGGGGTCCATGGATAGTCTTCAAAAAGTGAAAACAGGAATATGAACATCTACACTAGTTTAAAGTGAAATGTGACAAGTAAACATTTACAAGAATTACTGAAATCAAGGTCACTTCCAAAGTGTAAAAGAACAGAATACGATTACCTCAATATGGGTTGGGGCAGAAAGTATTTCTAAAGAATAACACTTCTCTGTCTTAAAAAAAAACCCACAGGAGTTAGTCAGCCAGGTAAAGGAAGAAGAAATGGCAGACACAATAAAAGGCAGAAAACTGCATTTTGTTTGTAGGACTGGAATACAGAACCCATCCTGAAGAAGAGCCACAGCAAAATACTAGTGCTCAGGTGCCATTTAAGTATCAACTAACTTTCTGAGATGGGCACTATTAACATCCCAGTCTTGTAGGGAAGAAAACTGAGCAACAAGAAAATGAAAAGAATCTGACTGAAGTTAAGCTGTGAAGCCAAGATTTAAACCAAAGAAGTCAAGGGCTATGGAGTGCACATTCTTAATGAAGAAGTTAGAAAAAACAGGCAAGAACCAAATGATGCCACTATGCCAAAAGCAACTAATAGTGAGGGAAAGACTTTAAGCAAAATGACACATCCAGATGTACTGATTGTCTATTTATTGTTAAGTATATATCTATTTATTGTTCTTTTTGAGACAGGGTCTTATGCTGTACACCAGGCCAACACGAAACTTGGAAAGATCCTCCAGCCTCTACCTACCTAGTGCTGGGAATGCAAGTATGCACCACCAGACCTAGCCTCAGATGTATTTTTTTAATGGCAGCCATGTGGATGGATTGGAAAAAAGTAAAAGCAGTGACAAGGAATTAACTAGTCTTAGCTAAAATCTAGGTAAGAGAAAATGGCAGATGAGCTAGACATTGCTGGCACAAGAACCCAGTTCTAATCACCCTGACCATATTTGTGTTCATTATCCAAAGAACCTCCCCCTTTTTTGTTTCTTCTAAGGCTACCAATCCAAGAGTTCATGAAATTCAACCTCAACATAATTTCATTAAGTCCCACTAGATACACTAGGTATATACAAAAGTGACGAACAGAACTCTAGTCAAAGACTGACAGGAAGTCAGCAGCTGTCCACAACAGTGCTCTTGCCTTCTTCCTCAATACACTATTCCTGGAACTTTCATCTTCAATAGTCAATTTGAAATCAATGTTCTGTCTAGACAGGACTGTTATAACCTAACAGAATTAAATCCACCACAGAGGAAGTCTAATGTGAGCCCATCAGTGGCAATAAATACACTCACAGGTCTGGTCAACTTTTAGCTTAAACAGACAGTAAGTGAATAAGAAGAAGAAAGGATTTTCTTTTTTTTTAAAGACAGCAAAGTGTTAAGGAGAACTTGAATATGATAAAGAAAACAGGAGCAACCTGAAATTCAGACCATCTGATTTGAGAGGCAATACTACTCCCAAGTATGTGTGGTAGTCCAGAAACCATCAAGTGAAACAGGGGGAAAGCCTGTCTAGCCTTAAGCATTCTACACGCAATGCTTTTATTTAAACTATGAGTGAGCCTCTTAAGGCACCCCTGATGCTTAGCAAGTGAGTCTACTAGCAAGTAGCCTATCCAAAGGAGAAGTACAGAAGTGGGCGGGGAGGAACAAAGAGGGAAAAGGAATTATAATGAAAGGAATTGGAAAGAAAGGATGAGCTCAACAATACAAAGACTGAAGGTGTACCAGTGACAGCAGTATCAAATGTTAGCAGCCATACCTAATTACAATCTGAGGAAAACATGAAGAGAAAGTCAAGCACTGATTTAAAAGATGAGAAATTAAAGTGCTTGTAATGTAAAAATGCAATAAAATGAAGTCTTAAAATGTAAAGGAGCAATTGAGAAACTTGAATTTTCATTTGCTTTGGTACTGTGTCTTAAGATCAGTAAGTCTTATGGACCAAAAAGGTGAAAATGTCAGAAGGAGGGTATGAGAAGGTGTGTGGCAATGTGAAACTTGGCATACTTGTTATGGGAGTGACTTCAGAATTTTCTTCTGAATGGTATACTGCTCACTGTAAGTTTCATTGTGATTCTCAATTTAGTGGGTTGATTTGACTTTCTTAAATCTGGAGTTCAAAACAAGGTAAGCATTTATTAATTACAACAAGATTTACCCTTAAAAAAGGCCAATGTCTCTAAGAGATTAAAGATTACTTGGTGTATCCTAAATGGATGTAATAACCAAGATGCAGCTAATTATTCTTCAAGAAAATTATACTATGAGAAATCTCTTTTCAAGGTTTTTAAATTAAGGTTAGGTAGACAAGAGATATCCTTTTTTTAGGATAATGAACCTATACCTTGAAATCATTCAGGGAATGCATGTGTAGGCACCATGTTTAGAAAACACACATCCCACAGCCATATAGCACAAAGACTTTGATAAGGATAAAAGGAAATGTCTTAAAAGGTGAATATTACAGCAGAGAATACTAGCTCAAAACAAATATAATTAAACTTGATACCCTAACCAATTATTCATCACATCCATAAACATGAAGTCTTCATGAACAAGCCTATCAAAGTAGGTCACTGGACAGTTTATCCATAACAATCAGCAAAATACTTTAATAAAGGATAAGAGGATGAAATAATGTATATAAACTCTTTCCCTAATTTAATCATATTCTAAACTGAAAAGATAATCAAAACTTCCAATACAGAGTCACAGGGAGATCATCAATATCCTGACTGACCCTGAGGGGTTGGAGTGCAGTCTTTTCACTAATAAATTCATGCTTTTAAAAATTAAGAGTTTAGGGGCTGGAGAGATGCTCAGCAGTTAAGAGCACTGGCTGCTCTTGCAAAGGACCTGGGGTCAGTTCTCAGCACCCACATGACACCTAGCAACCTTCTGTAACTCCAGTTACAGGGGGATCCAACAGCCTCCACAGGTACTACACATGCTTGATACACTTACACATATGTAGGCAAAACACTCATACACATAAAATAAAAATAAAGACATAAAAATAAATTAGAAGTTTAGAACAGAGTTTCTCAATCTCAGCACTGCTGGCATTTTGAGCCAGATGATGCTTCGCTGTTGTAGGCTGTCCTTTACACAGTGGAATGCTAGCAGCATGCCTGCCCTCCACCCACTCAGTGCCAGGAGCACCCCTTCCCAATTCTGACAACCAAAAGTGTCTTCAAATGTCTCCTGGGAAGGACAGACAAAAATCACCTGTTTCAGAACCCTGGCTCAAATTATAAACGGGAAATTTTCCAGAAAGAAATGGGGGAGGACAATTTGTCCTGGTTCTCCTCTGGTCTACATGCTTCAACATATTATACTTGGATTAAGAGTTCCACATTTTAGAGACAAAGCATTTAATATCTATCATGTCAGCCAAAGCTCAGGAGTCCCAGAAGACTATACTGTCAGCTCTCCAACCACTCGCAGGGCTGACTAGCTGAACTGGGGGTGGGGGTGGGGGTGGGGGTAACACAATTACTGTAGATGCATTTCTTCTTTTCTGAGTGTGCTGGCTATACTGCTCACAGCTCCCACATAATCCAAGATTCTCAACTTCAGAGCAACTCAATGCCACAGCAGCTGTAGCACCCTAGGGAGATAAACCCAAGTGCTGAGGGCAAGTATTAAAGATGAATTTAATAATTCATCCTCACATTTAAACAAATTGTGAAAAAAGATACAAATTAACCATCAAAAAAATGAGAAGCAGATCTGTTTTGAAACAGAATCTAAAGAAGAAGAGGAATGAAAAAAATTCAAAATCAAAGGGAATCTGAAGGCATTCCAGGATGAGGGCAAAACTTAAAATGTTTCTCCTGGAATGAGAGCAAAGAGGAAATTATACACTTGGCCATATCTTACAGAAATAGTCTGCATAATCAGTCTCCATAGCACATACCATGGGATGGAAACTGGAAAAAAAAAAAATCAAAGCCCTCAAAAAAAGTATAGAAAACAGCAAACATCCAACCTTCCTGAACACCTAGAATAAACATGCCCCTACTACCATTCCCCATTTGATTTTAAGTCAAGATACCCAGGAAACAAACTGATAACTTAGTAAATTACTAATTCACATAAAAATAGCTAGCCTCATGCTTCCAGTGTACCAGATTACACACTACACAGAAATATCAACTAGGAAGAAAAACATAATAATCCTTTTTCAAGAGTGCATTTGATTTGTAACAAAGCCCTTTTTAAAAAAAAAATCAGACATTTTAAGCCCTAAAATGCTTCACATATCAATATGGATTAAAGCTTTTAAGATTATTTCCATTATCTTCAACAGAATCACATATTTTAGTTCAACAGGAATGTTCTTAAAAAAAAAAAAAAAAAAAAAAAAATAAAAAGACTGTAACCACACTTACTTCGACTAGTAGTCTTAATCTGAAGGAGTATCTATATGTCGGAACACATGATAATTTCAAAATTTTGCTCGTGAAACAATAACTAAAGAAACTATGCTTCATTTATTGCATCTCTCTCTCTCTCTCTCTCTCTCTCTCTCTCTCTCTCTCTCTCCAAACCAAGCAGAGAAAGCTGTAATATATGTAGTGTCAGCCTGCTTTTCCAGAGGTATTACCTTAAGGCTGCTCAAGAATAACCTCCTTCACCAATTAATGAAACTCGGCTGGGTTTGGGAAAGAATTATGTCCACAATCCCTTGGTCAGTGGCCATGATGCCCCTCCTCCTCAAGTACAGGAGATGAGGGAAAAAAGGGAATTTGAACAGGAGTTCACTAGGCAGAACATACAGGAACAGTAGAAAGGCCACTCCGAGACAAAAACTATAGGGTTAAGTCATTTCACAAAAGCAAGGTGTTTAATATTACCAGAGCCTTCATTCATTTCAGGCACACCATTGTTTAGCTTCCTCTCCAAACCCTGCACAAAAAGAACTGTCAGCCTGCCTTAAGCATGTTCCTTCTTCCATTTAAACAGACATGATTCTTTTGGTTAATCTCTGGCAATGATCGCCATTTCACAACACATTCAGCCCACCCGGAACTGATCAATACCACTACAGACATAAGACTAGACTTTATCCATTTATTAACCACAAGGAAATGTACCATTCAGCAAAATTCTATACATTACAAAAGACTCTATTAAAAGGAGAGATGGGGTGGGGAATACGGACACACACACACACACACACACACACACACACACACACGAGAGGTACACAAAGAAAAGACTACCACCCTCTAATTTCCCTGTGGCAAATGAGATAAAGACACAGCCATGAAACCTGTCAATTTGAGCCCTCCCCATTCTTTACCACAACCTAGTAAACAAATATTGAATACAATGAATGCATCCATTGTGACTTTTAAACTGTTCCATCCATCGAACTAACTCTCCTGTTACGTGCACACCTTTCAGCTAGATATATGCATCTCCAGAATTTCAAATACAAAAGACTAGTTTTCCAACCACTGGTTGCAACCATGGAGAATATCCTCACAAAAATCAAAAATCTGAAATATAAAATGGTCAGATTATTCCTCCAACCTGGAGCTAAAATACATCTCACGAGAAGAGGTTATTTAACATTGAGTAGTTTTGCATGTCCTGTTCTAAACTGAAAAACAATGCCTCCCTACAAAGGGTTTAAAATAAGTATTCCGTAGGTAAGCAGAATCCATGCCTGAAAAGAGCACACGAATGGTGGGTGAAAGCCAGCACACACTACCAACACACAGCCACATACCTCTTCTGCACTGGGTTATACAGTTAATACTCCACAACTACAAATATTTTTAACACTACTGGAAAATGAAGTTGAAGACGTGAAAGGAGACCTAGATTAAATCGGTGATAGGATGCACTGTTTCTCACGGTCAAAATTAAGCAGCAACTGCCTAGATCTATGTCGCGATTTTCGCCGGCGAAGCATTCATTAGAAGACGACCCAAACCGGTCCTTGTTTTGAAGGAGCGAACGCTAAATGACATTTCGGAATACTCCTTTTGGGTCTCAACCT
Source organism: Rhizomys pruinosus (assembly GCA_009823505.1). Classification (NCBI taxonomy): domain Eukaryota; kingdom Metazoa; phylum Chordata; class Mammalia; order Rodentia; family Spalacidae; genus Rhizomys; species Rhizomys pruinosus. Next base: position 500,648 of record VZQC01010507.1, read on the forward strand.
TTGCATAAATTGTCACTTGTGGTATTTGCGGCTTAACTGCAAACCAACCAGCGCTGTCATCGAGTGTTACGGCCACAAACCATGACTTTCTCACTTCTACAACAACACAGCACTCGCTCTAGCAGTTCGTCAAGCCAACCCAAAACAAGGGAGATCCAGGGAGGCTTCCAGATCGCTCCCTGCAGCCCCGCAGCCCGGCGCCGGCTCGGCACCTACCTGAAGAGCAGGAGATAAGAAAGACGGCGAATGCCAACTTTGCAGCAGCTCCCATTTTCCCGAGGCGCCGGGGAAGCCGTAGGAAGTTCTCGCTAGATATCCAGTTCCCTGGGTCTTCCTCGGAGACAAACCTCCTGGTGTAAAATCAACCGTCATAAAACATATTCGGAAGCCCCGAAGGGGAGGAAAAAACGTTCACGGGGTTTAAAAAGAAAAAGGTGGGGGGGGAAGCACAACAATAAAAAAAAAAAAATGCACCACGGGGGAAAAACCGCCACACACGCACAACACACAAAACCAAACAACGAAAAGCCAACAAAAACAAAAGCGGGTTTAAATCACTGTCAAAATCACTGTCAGTTCCGCTCGCCACTCGGGCTCTGGGAACAAAACGCCAGGCTCAGGCGACGAGGCGGCGGTGGCGCCCGCAGCCGCCCGGACAGTCAGCGAGCCGAGCTGGTCCGACGTCCGGACCGACCTTCAACCCGGACACCCAAAGTCCGCGGACCACTGGCGGCCGAGCTCGCGGCGGTGGCGGCCGGGGCGGCGGCGGCAAGGGGAAGTGGCGGCGGGAGACGGCAGCGCAGGCGGCGGCCAAGTTCTGGTCCAGGCTGTGGCTCCGGCTCCGGGCTCGGGCTCGGCCGCGTTTTCGGTCTCCTGGTCTCCGCCAGCCCCGCCCCCTGCACTTCCGGTTCCGGCCCGAAGCTTGGAGCCCGGCGCGGCGGCGGAGGAACGCTCGGCAGCGGCAGCGGCTGCGGCGGGAGCGGCTGCTGGGCGCTGCGCGCGTGCCGGGCCGCAAGCGCGAGAAGATTGCCGGGGAAGCGGAGCGGGGCGGGGCGGGGCGGGGCGGGGCGGAGCGGGGCGGGGCGGAGCGGGGCGGGGGGCGGAGCGGGGCGGGGGGCGGGGCCGGACCTGTTCGGCCGGGCTTGTGCGACTGGCTCTCGGCCGGCTTGGGTGGAGGCTCCCTCAGGTCTCTTGGTCGCGGCCGAGTGGAGCTGGCGGAGCGCACGCTGCGCCCAGCGCCCCCAATACGACGCCCGCCCGAGCGGGAGAGCTGCAGCGCCGGAGCGCGGTGGGCGACGCCGAGGCCGGCTGCGCCGCCCAGCATTTCCTCTGGGGGACGCCGAGGCCGCGCCGAGCGGCTCCGAGTGGGCGGGAGCCGCACCCACCGCTGCCAGAGCGAACTCGGGGCTCCGAGCCGGCCCTCCACCGCATGGCCTCCTGCCCAGGCTTCGAAGCTGGACCGGAGGAAGGGCTGTCCGCGGGGCCAGGATCCACGCCATTTATCAGCATGTGCAGTTGGAATCCCTTCCCACCACACCTTATATACACAAAGCATTGTGTTGCAAACTGGTCTACCCCTAGTCAGTTCGAAAATCTTATCACGGTGGCAGTGAAAACAGCAGATTTTGATCAACGTACTGAACGGTCAGCCAAGTGTGTATTGCCCATTTTTAGCCTTTTAAAGGCCTATTTTACCCCTTTAGACATGTTGAACTGCTTGCGTGGTGTTCGGCTAGGCACGGAACGGAGTCTAAAAGGTTAAAAATGGGACGGACCCCTAACTCCAGAAGATTGGGGTGTTTGGAATATTAGAAATTGGCTGTAGAATGCAAGGTAAAAACTGGTAACCATACTAGCTATGTCATTTACAATTTAGAAAACTAAAGGTACAGATCTTGTCTTTTTCTCCACTTTAGCCCACCATCCAAAGTATCTAAAATACAAGTGCTTCCTCAGTAAATGGGTAAATCCTTAGATGACTGCTTTGAAACACACACACACACACACACACACACACACACCCTTGTATGTACTATACAGTATTTTTTGTTGTTTTGAAATAAAAAGCAACTGTAGAACATGGCTAATTCATATTTCAGGGTGTACTGATTCCCACTTCCACAAACTCAAGCCTTCTCACTTGTATTTATGTTTTTCTCTTCCTCTAAATTACTCTATATTTCTGTCTATTAAGCACATCCTATAATTATCTGCCCATTTCTACAACTTGTCAGAGTTAATAATCATGCTAGCTCTTTAAACTCTCTCCAAGATCTCCAGTTCTCAAGTCCTCAGAATTTGATATTATGCAACAAAATCCCAAGTTGGTCTTCAAAAGATGCCTCAATCTTCTCATGTAGTTCTGCACGCATTTTGAGCTGCCCAGTGGAACATAAACCATCCATTCTCTAGTTGAAGTAAGAGTTGCCATTAACAGTTCTGGAACTTTGTACTTGCTTTAGAGCCACTCAATGCGTTCAGGAATCTGAGAATCAGGCCTCACTGGTGTCTTATCTCTGCATCACTCTAATATTGTATGGTGAAACCCAAGCAAGTGGAATAACTGGAATAACAAGTAATACCTAGAAATACAGTGTTTATCTTAACCCTCCAAATTTGAGAGTATGAGAGAACATCAAAATTATTTTTCTGTGGTAGTAAAGAGGAGCATCAAGTCAAATTTTCTAACAAAGAAACTCATAGGAGAAGCTATTGGCGCCCAATAATAGTAGCTATGCATTCTGTTCCTAAATGTGCTTTTATTTTTCTGAATGAAGGAGGAGAAACAGTAGCCCAGGCTAGCTTCAAGTGGAGGTTGACCTTGGACTTCTGATCCTCCTGCCTCAACTTCCTAAGTGCTGATATTATAAACATGCCTTACCATTTCCAGGTTATGTGATCCTGGGGATCAAACACAGGGGCCCCTGCTAATCTATTACTTTACCAACTGACTCTGTCTCACTGTCTCTATCTCTGTCTCTCTCTCTGTTTCTTTTAATATATATATATATATAATTATATATATATATATATATATATGTATATATCTATATATATGTATATATATGATATATATCGAGTCCAATTAGTGCTGCCTGCTTGAGCAGGGGCACCCTACCAATGGCCATATCCCAAGAAGAAAAATGACTCCCCTCCCCCAGCAGCCATCAGTTGCCAACACCTCCTCAGGTAAAGGTGGAGCCTCATGAATCCCCCCTCATCCATGCTAGAATTATTGACTGGCTTTATCTTGTGCAGGTTACTCTACCTGCTGTGAGTTCATGTCAGGTACAGAGGATTTCACAGCAATCCTCTCCATCCTCCAGCAGTTACATTCTTCCCTGCTCTCTCTTCCATAATGCTCCATGAACCAAGCTTGTCCCCTTGTCCCATTGTCCCAAATGTCCCATTTAGGCTGGGCACTCAATAGTCACTTTTAGCACTTTGACCAGTTAGAAGTCTCTATAGTGACTGCTGCCCATTTCAGAAAGAAAATTCTCTGGCCAAGGTTGAAAGCAACACTAATCTATTTGTATAAACATAAATAGTAGGCAGGTTAACAACATTTCCATTTAACAAAGCAGCTACAGTAGGGTACCCATCCATAGCCATGGGCTTTTGACTGGTTTACAGTACCAGTTATTAGTTCCCTCCTGTGGAGCAAGCCTCAGATATAATCAGAAAATGATTGGTTGCTCCCATAACTTTCATGCCAGTATTACACCAGTATGCACACCTTTCCTGGAAGGTTAGTATTGTAGTATTCAAGGTTCACTGATAGGTTCTATCATTGACTTTTCTCTCACAACACCCTGCATAGCACCTTCTGGCACAATGAAAGTTAGCTAGCAGGAAGGAAGTTTGAGTTCAATTCCAGCTTTTTATCTATGTCCCGCAATCAAAGTGTGTTCTGTCGTCAGCAATAGGGTCATATCATCCAGATGACACTAGCTTGTGTTATTGTGAGGGGGTCTCTATATCATCTCTCTGACCAATAACTTGTTAGGAAGTATTCAATACCTGGCAATGAGATTCTCATGTAATAACCCCTGTCTTCTGGTGGAAGCATTGTACATCTATGTAAGGTAGCTGTGTTCACACTCCTTTTAAAACAATGTTGTAAATGTAGGTGTCAGTAAAGCTTTTTCACATACCTTTAGTTTGGGCTAATCTACCTCTCACCTGGTCATCAACCTGTCCCCCATTGTCATCCCCACCAAAGCCTTTAACCCCCAATATTCTCTCCTACACTTTAATGTCACATATAGTCTACTACCGCCTCCCCACTAACACCTCTTCCCCTCCCCTACTCCTTTTATGAGCAATTTGTAGCTTGACTTCTATAGGCACTCCAAATTAAACATAACAAATCTAAAAATTTAACTTTGGGATCCACATAAGAGAAAGAACATGCAGTGCTTATCTTTCTGGGCCTGGGTTACCTCACTTAGTATATTTTCTAGTTCCATTTTCTCACAAATTTTATAATTTCAGTTTTCATTAGAGCTGAATAAAATTACATAGTTCTGATAGTTAGCTTAAGTTCTCAACTTGACCCAACCTAGAATTACCTGGAAAGAGAGTCTCAATGAGAAATTGTCTACAATGGGTTGGCCTGTGGACATGCCTTGTGGAGGAGTCTCTTAATTAACATCGTTGATGAGGAAAGTCCCAGCACACTTTGGGCAGTACCATTCTCTAAGCAAGAGGTCCTCAACTGTATAAGAGTGGAGGAAGCAATTTGAACACTAGCACATAAGCTATCAGCATGCATGCATTTGTTTCTGTCTGCTCTCGACCATGGATTTGATGTGCCCTGCTTCAAGTTCCTGCCTTGATTTCCCCTCAGTGATTAACTGTAACCTGGAATAAAAGCAGAATAAACACCTGTCCTCTAAATTGCTTTTTGTCAGAGTATTTTGTAACAGCCCAAAAAAGAAAAGAAAACTCAAATGGTTGTGTATATGTACCACATTTTCATTATCCATTCATCTGTTGATAAACATCTAGGATGATTTATCAACATGTTTGAGCAAGTATCTCTGTAGTAGAAAATGGAATCCTTGGGGGTATATGGCCAGTAATGTTATATCTGGGTCATATGGTAGTTCTATTTTTAGCTATTTTATAAAGCTCCACATTGACTTCCATAATGCTGCACAAATGTACACTCCCATCAACAGTAGATAAGGGTTCCTCTTCCTGCACATCATTTGTTTGCTTGATGATAGCCACTCTGACTAAGGTGAGATGGAATCTCAAAGTAGGGTTAATTTACATTTCTTTAAAGGCTAATGATGTGAACACTTTTATTTTTTTAATTTAACTTTTTTTTTTTGTATGTGTATGAATGTACTGTCTGCATGCAGGTCTGTGCACCCGTGTCGTGCAATGCCGCGGAGGTCAGAAGAGGGTCTCGGATTCCCCTGGAATTGGAGTTCTCCTGGAATTGGAGTTACAGACGGTTCTTAGCCGCCATGTGGGTGCTGGGGATCGAACCCAGGTCCTCTGCAAGAGCAGTCGGTGCTCTTAACCGCTAGGCTATCTCTCCAGCCCTGTGAACAGTTTTAAAAGTGTTTATTACTTATAGTCATTAATTTATTATTTGTATTTCTTCTTTTGAGGACTCTCTATTCAGATCATTCTTAGCCCGTTCTTTGACTAGTTGTTTACTCGGATGTTCAGTTTCTTGAGTTCTTTGTATATCCTAGACACTGATTCTCTGTTGAATGCGTAGCTGACAAAGATTATCTCCTATTCTGTAGGCAACCTTTTCATTTGATTCACAGTTTTCTTTGTTGCACAGAAGCCTTTTAATTTCATGAAATCCCATCTGTCAAAATTTTATCATATTTCTTGAGTGGTTGGAGTCCTATCCAGAGAGTTCTTGTCTGTGTCTATACCTTGAAGTGTATGTCCTATTTTTTTTCTTCCTGTAGCAGTTTCAGAGTCTCAGGTCTTTATGTTGAAACCCTTGATCTATTTGGAGTTGAGTTTTGTACAGACTGAGAGATAGTCTCTCATTCCTTGTACATGGCTATTCGGTTTTCCCAGTACCCATTCACTGACAATTCTGTCTTTTCTCTCAAATGCATTTTTGGAAAGCCTTATCAAAAATCAGGTGGTTGTAGTTGTGTGGCCTTGTACCCAGGTCCCCTCTTTCATTCCAAAGATGTACTTGCTGTGTTTATGCCAGTACTGTGCTGTTTTTGTTACCATGGCTCTGTAGTATAACTTAAAATCAGGTGTGGTGATGTCTCCAGCACTATTCTTTTTGCTCAGGATTGCTTGGGCAGTCCATGGTCTTTTATATTTCCATATGAATTTTAAGACTGTTTTTGTTTTCTATTTCTGTGTAGAATGGCAGTAGAATTTTGCTTGGGATTGCATAGACTCTGTAAATTGTTTTTGGCAGGATAGTCATTTTACAATGTTAATTTTTCTGATCCATGAGCATGGACAGTCTTTTATCTTTTAGTGTCTTCCTCAATCTCTTTCTTCAGTGCTTTAGTGTTTTCATCATAGAAATCATTGAACTCCTTACTTACTTAGATTTATTCCAAGGTTGCTTTTTTGGGGAGTGCAGGGAGGGCAGGGAGTTGAGGCTTTTGTGAATAAAATTGTTTCTTTAATTTCTTCTCAGTATGTTTGTTATTGGCATATAAAATGGATATTGATTTTTGTGATGATTATTTTATCTTGCTACTCAGTTGAAAATGTTTATCAGTTCTAAGAGTTTTCTGATTGAGTCTTTAGTGTATGTAAAGTATAAAATCATATCATCTGCAATGAGAGATATTTTGACTTCATTTCCTTTTTGTATCCTGTTCATTATCTTGTCTTATTGTTTTAGCTAAAACTTCCAATACTATATTCAATAATGTTGGAAAAAGTGGACACTCTTATATTGTTCCAGATGAGGCATAAATATTTTAAGTTTTTCCGTGTACAATATAATTTTGGCTTTAGGTTTATCGTATTTTTATTTATTTATTTATTTATTATGTTGATATATTCCTTCCATTCTAAGATTCTTTAGGACTTTTAATAAGAAGAATGTTGGATTTTGTCAAAAGCTTTTTCTATCAGGGCATAGAAGTGCACACCTTTACTCATCACTTAGGAGGCAGAGGCAGGTAGATCTTTGTGAGTTCAGGGCTAGCCTGGTGTGCTGGATAGCTTTACTGTCAACTTGACACACCTGGGTTGAGGGAGCCTCAGTTGGGGAATTGGTTCCATTGGATTGGCCTGTGGCCACATCTGTGGAGTATTGTCTTGATGGTCGAGCAGTGTGGGAGAGCCCAGCCCACAATGAGTGGTGCCTCCCTGGGCAGGTTATTGTGTACCAAATAAGAAGGCAAGCTGGGCATGAGCCAGGGGAGCAAGCCAGTGAACAGCATTCCTCCATGGCCTGTGCTTCAGCTTCTGCCTCCAGGTTCCTGCCCTGAGTTCCTGCCTTGGGCTCCCTAAGTGATGAACTGTGACCCAGGAGATGTAAGCTGAATAAACCCTTTCCTCCCCAAGTTGGTGTCAGTCAGAGTGTTTTGTCACAACAATAGAAGACAAACTAGAATACCTGGTTTACAATCAGTTCTAAGCCAGCCAGGGCTGAATGACTGAGATCTTTTCTGTGTATATGGAGATGATCATGTTATTTCTGTCCTTGAGTACAATTATATAATTTATGACATGTATTGATTTATGTGTATTGAACTATTCCTGCATCTCTGTAATGAACCCAACTTGATGATGGTGAATGATCTTTTTTATGTGTTCTTGAATTCAATTGGTGAGTATTTTTTTTTTTTATGTGTATGAATATACTGTCTGCATGTAGGTTTGTGCGCCCATTTCAGGCAATGCTGTGGAGGTCAGAAGAGGGTGTCGGATTCCCCTGGAACTGGAGTTAAAGACGGTTCTCAGCCGCCATGTGGGCACTGGGGATCGAACCCAGGTCCTCTGCAAGAGCAGTCAGCGCTCTTAACCACTAGGCCATGTCTCCAGCCCCAGTAATTTTTTTTTTTTTTACTTCTGTGTTCATCAGGGAAACTTGTCTATAATTTGCTTCTTGGTTACATCTTAAACTGCTTTGGTATCAGGTAAATACAAACTTTATAAAAAAGATTTTGTTACTGTTCTTTGCTTTCCTGTTTTATAGAATAGCTTAAGGAGCATTGTTTTTAATTCTTTTTTGAAGGTCTGGTAACATTTACCAGTAAATACATCTGGGCCTGGACATTTTTTACTTAGGAGATTTTTAATTACTGTTTCACTTTTACTCCTTGTTATAGATCTGTTTAAATGCTTTATCTAATGTTTGTTTAATTTTGGTTAGTCATATGCATCTAGAAATTTATCCATTTCTATTAGATTTTCCAATTTAGTGAAATATATATTTTGAGGGAAGACCTAATGATTTTTAAATAACATTGATCTGTTGTAATGGTTCCCTTTTATTCTCTAACTTTATTAATTTAGGTCTTCTCTTTTTTTTTTTTTTTTGGTTACTTTTGCTAAGGGCTCATCAAACTTGCTTGTCTTTAAAGGAACCAAGTCTTCATTTCATTGATTCATGTTCTATTGTTCTTGTTGTTTGTTTCCATTGCATTAATCTTTTTTCCTGACCTCACTGATTTCTTTTCTGTTTACTGATTTGAAATCTAGCCTATTCTTCCCTTTCCAAGGTGTGGTGGTTTGAATGAGTGTCCCCCATAGGCTTTAAGTATTCAGACATTTGTCTCCAGTTGGTGGCATTGTTCTTGGAGGTCTTAGAAGGTGTGGCCATGCTAGAGGAAGTACGTTATTGGGGGCAGGCTTAGTGAGTTTAACAAGCCTTGTGGTCTCCAGTCACTCTCTCTGCTTCCTGTGGTCATCACGAGATGTGACCCTTGGCTTGCTGCTCCAGCTCCAGCCACCATGCCTCCCGCCACAATGGACTCTGATTCCCTGGAACCATCAATCATAAGCTCAAATAAACTCTTCCTTTTATAAGTTCCTTTTGTCATGGTGTTTTATCACAGCGACAAAAAAGTGACTGATACAGTTATTTGGTACCAGAAGTGGGGTGTTGGCTGTGAAGAACCTGACCATGTGGATGTTTGGAGAAATGTGGAAGACTTTGGAACTTTGGGCTAGAAAATCTGTTGACTACTGTAAGCAGAGCTTAACAGGCCATTCTAGTAGAAGCCTAGAAGAAAGCATGGCTGCAAAAAATGTAGTTCCAGAGGAAAATAAAGACTTAGACAGCAACTGGGATATTTTGATAGAGTCTGGCAGCAGTTTGCCCACAGCCCAAAAGCTTGCCTGATGCTAAGTTGAAAAGCAATGAACTAATGTCTTTGGCGGAGGATATTTCAAGACAGCCTAATGTAGAAATGGTGGTATGGCTGTTAATGGTGAATATTGTACACATCTACAGTGAAGAAGAGCAGATGGGGCAGAAAGAAATGCAGAATGTAGAGTTTGGAACTGAAAACTGCACTAGGAAGATTAAAGGTGTGGCCAAGGCATGTGAAGGAGAGGTTCCTTTTGATAAGGAGACTAAAGTGATTAAGGAGAGGCCTAGCTATTTACAAGTAAACAATGGAAAAAGTGAGATTAAAGTGATTAAGGAGAGGCCTCAAGATTTACAAGAAAACAACAGAAACAGTACCTTCAGGGCAAGACCACACCCAGCTAATCCTCCAACTTTTGAAAGGAAAATACTGAAAGCATTTTCTACTCCAACAAGTCCAGGACAGAGAAAATTTGCAAATGTGGTTAAAGTAGGAGAGAGTCCATCCTGAACTTGCAGCCAAATTTGGCAATTTCATTCACGTGGTGCTGGCTTTAGAGGCACAAAGGATGCAAGAGTGAAGGGGTTATCAGTTCTTCCTCTGCGGTTTTAGAGAGCCACAGAGGGTAGCCAGAGTGCAGCAGGGGCGTCCCTGAATAAAGAAGGCCCTGCTAGGCCATTGCGCGAAGCTGTGAATGTGAAGCTTGGTTGGCAGCAGAGTCTCCAAGAAGACTTTCGAGATGCCAGACCTGTGAGATATTTGCCAAGGAGAGTTGCATACAGGGAGTGGTACCAGCCTAAGAAAGAGATGTATGTTGCAAGCAAAGCTGGAAGAGCTGAGCCATCTAAGCCCTTTGGAAGTCAAGTTCTAGAAGTTGCATGTGGAGCTACTGGACTTGGCATTTGCCTTGCTGGTTTTCAGTCTTGTTTTGGTCCAGTATTTCCTTACTATGCCTCTATTCCTCCCTTTTGGAATGGGAATGTGTATTCGGTTACACTGTACATTGGGAATTTGTAATTTGTCTTTTGATTTTACAGGAGCTTACAGTTTAGGAGATTGGCCTGAGTCTCAGAAGAGACTTTGGACTGTAGACTTTTGAATGGCATTGAAACTGGTAAAGACTATGGGGACTTTTAAGGATGGACTAAATGCATTTTGCATTTTATATGGTCAGGAGCCTATGGGGGCCAGGGAGTGGAATGTGGTGGTTTGAATGAGTGTCCCCCATAGGCTTTAAGTATTCAGACATTTGTCTCCAGTTGGTAGCACTGTTCTTGGAGGCCTTAGAGGTGTGGCCATGCTAGAGGAAGTACGTTATTGGGGGCAGGCTTAATGAGTTTAACAAGCCTTGTGGTCTCCAGTCGCTCTCTCTGCTTCCTGTGGTCATTGTGACATGTGACCCTCGGCTTGCTGCTCCAGCTCCAGCCGCCATGCCTTCCGCCACAATGGACTCTGATTTCCTGGAACCATCAATCATAAGCTCAAATAAACTCTTCCTTTTATAAGTTCCTTTGGTCATGGTGTTTTATCACAGCAACAAAAAAGTGACTAATACACAAGGCTTTAAGGTGTTATTTATTTAAGGGACTAGAAAGATTGCTCAGTGGTTATCCAATTGTTCCCAGCACCCAAATGGCAGCCAGCACCCACCCATAACTCTGGGTCCAAGGGATCTGACACTTTCTTCTGGCCTCTTTGGGCACCAGGCAGCATGTGGCACACTTATATACATGTAGGCAAAACACATATATACATAAAAAAAAGATACTTTTAAAAAGTTATTTAAGATCTCTTTTGTTTATTATTGTAAGTACGCACTTAGAACTATAAGTTTTCCTCTTATGATTGTTCTGTAGGTATTTTATATGTGGGGTTTTCGTTTTCATTTGATTCTAGAAATCTTTTCATTTCATTCTTGATATTTTTCATGGACCTGTGCATCATCAATAATATGTTGCTTAATCTTCACGAGTTTGTGTGTGTTCTGGGGTTTCTCTTGCTGTTGATTTGTAGTCTTCTTCAATTGTGTTCAGATAGACTATTAGGAATTATTTCAGTTTTCCTGTTGAGACTTGCTCTGTGTCCTAATATATGATCTATTTTAGAGAAAGTTAAATGGGCTGCTGAGAAAAATATATGCTCTGCAGTGTTTGGATGGAATTCTCTGTAGATTGATAGCCCATTTGATCATTTAATGCATGAATTTCTCTGTTTCTTTTTTGTCAGGAAGATCTGTTGATTGGTAGGTGTGGGGGATTGAAGTCATTCACTACTGTTGTGTTACAATTAATCTGTGATTTTGCTTCTAATAGTGTTTGTCCTATGAAATGGCTGCACCTATGTTTATGGCATATACATTTAGAATTGTGAAGTTCTCACGGTGGACTGTTCCCTGAATCCATATGAAGTCACCTTCTTTATCATTCCTCATTACTTTTTGTTTAAAGTCACTTTGTCAGCTATTAGAAAAATGACATCTTTGTTTCCTAGTTCCATTTGCTTAATATATTTTTTCTATTCTTTCTTGAGAGTGTTAGTACCTGTCTTTTTTTAAAGATTTTTAAAATTTTATTTATTTTTTTATGTGTATGAATGTACTGTCTACATGCAGGTTTATGCATCCATGTTGTGCAATGCCGGGCAGGTCAGAAGAGGGTGTCGAATTCCCTGGGAACTGGAGTTAAAGATGGTTCTCAGCTGCCACATGGGTGATAGGGATTGAACCTGGGTCCTCTGCAAGAGCAATCAACTCTCCAGCCCAGTACCTGTCTTTTGTAGTGAGTTGTGTTACTTGGAGGCAATAAATAGATACATGCTTTTTAGTCTAACTTACTACTCTGTGTCTTTTAATTAGTAAATTTAGGCCATTAATATTCATAGTTAATATTGAAATATGTGTGTTCATTTTTGTTATGTTGTTGATTTGTAGTGTTTGTTTTTCCCTCTCTTCCCTCTTTGGCTTAAAGATCACAGTGGGCTGGGTCCTCCTACATCAATTAGCAATCAAGAAAATGCTCCACAGTTATGCCACAGGTCAATCTGATGTTGAGGTTCCCTCTTCCCAAGTAAGTGTAGTTTGTGTAAAGTTGATAATAAAAACTTTGTAATATAGGGTCGTAAATTCCTTTAGTCTTTATTTTTATCATGGTATGTTTCCATTTTTCCTTCTGTTATAACTGAGAGCTTTGCTGCATATAGTAGTCTGGGTTGGCAATTGTTTTCAGAAGTTGAAAGACATCATTCCAAGCCTTTCTGGCTTTCAAAGTGTTAGTTGAAAATCTGGTGTTATTCTGATGGTTCTCCATTTATATGAGACTTAGTATTTCTCTTCTTCTGCTTTCAATATACCTTCTTTGCCATATTTAGTGTTTTAATTATAATATGACAAGGGGAGATTCTTTTCTGCTCTTGTCTGATAACCTAAATGCCTTATATATCTCGATTGGCATCTCTTAACTCTGGGACATTTTTGTTAAAATTCTTATGAAAATGTATCTATGCCTTTAGAATGAGATTCTTTTAATTCTATACATTTTACTCATAGGTTTGGCCTTTTCAAAGTACCTTATATATCTTGTAATTCCCACTAGTATCTTATTATTTTTTTCTTCATCTTTTCTCGGTGGTTCTAATTCATCCACCTTGTCATCAAGTTCAGAGTTTCTGGCTACTTCTATTGCTGAGCCTTTCCACAGATCTTTTTTTTTTTTTTTTTTTAGTATGCCTTTTATTTCTAGCATTCGAGAGTTTTTTCTTTGGTATTTCTTTTTGTTGCATTTCCTTGCAGAGTCTGAGGGTTCCGTTACATAATGGAACCTCCCATTGGATCCCTCTTTCATATCTTGCATCAGGTCCTCCAGTTCATTCAATTGTTTGTTTTCAGTCAGGAGCTTAGTGTTACTCTTTGATTTCTTTGAACATACTTCTAATCATTATTTTGAGTTCTCTGGATTTTCATCTAAATCGCTCTTACTACATGCTGTATTGTATAATTAGTAAATTCTGGAAGAGTTAGGATGCCTTGATTTTCCTTATTTCTTATTTTACTGCATCGGGATTTACATATCTGGGGCTATTTTGTTGCTTTGGATTTATTCTGTTCTTTCAGTTGAAGTAGCTGCAGTGTTCAAGTGGGACGTGAATGGGTTGAACTTGAGGTGCATTGTTCAGAAAATAGTTCCTCAGTCCAAGAGCTCAGGGTGCGTGGTGCAAACTCTTGTTATTCCCTGAGTAGAATATTATCTGCGAGAACAACCACAGCTGCAGGATATTCCCACTATGCGAACGTTGAACTAACCAATTAACAACAGTTAATTGTTATTGACTTTGATAACTTGGAGGATAAACAACCAAGGAGAGTATGAAGTATACTCAGGTTTGACTTAATGAGATTGGGAGTAGGAGAGAAGTAGAGTGAGGATGGGGATAAGTATTATCTTAAAAACAGAAAAATAAAATCAAGGTAGGTAGAGTAGCTGGGAGAGGAAAGTTAGGGTCCTCAGTTTTAGAGAATATTAAAGCTATAGAAAATTATAATTAAGAAGTAAAAAGAGGAATGGATAGGTATGTGAGAAAGAGAAAAATGTAGTGTGGAAGCAGAGTGGAAGTATCAGAGGTGTGGGAGAGCTGTAGTAAAGAACACCTTGTATTAGGCTTGATGAAGAAATAAAAATCCTGAGACCTGCTGAGCAACACACAGACAAAAGTGGAGTGGAGATTAAATGATATCAAATAAGAAATAAAAAGAATACTTGTGGAATGAGTTGCTGGCACAGCTGGGCTGAGTTGAGAGGTGAAGTTCTCAGATCACCATGGCTCTTGTAGGCCCCTGTTGGTGCTGCTGTGGGAGGAGTGAGTGGGACCCATTAGTCTTGCAGCCTCAGTATTCTATGTGGTTCTGGCCCATGAGGGAGGGAGGTTGTAAGTCTTTCCTCACAGTTCCTCCAGAATCCTGCATTCCACTGTGGCCCCTTCTGGTCCGGAGCTCCCATGTATTTGAGGAGCAACACTTCTCTTGAAGTTTCTGCTACTGTCGCACAGATAGCTTAATACCACTGTAGAGCAGATAGGGCTTGCAGCTGGGCTCTGAGTCTCAGCTCCACACCAACATCCCTGCCAAGAGTTCCCCTGTCCTCCTGAAGACAGAGCTAGACCCCCTCCCCCAACACACACACACTTTCTATCTTAACTGAAGGGTGACAGCCTTCTGTCCTATGTTTTAAATTTCTTTGTGACTTCTTTTTAAAAATTTTATGTGAGTGAATTCAGTCCCTGGGACCCACATAATGGAAGAAGAGAACCAACTCCTGCATGTTGTCCTCATCCTTCCACATACACACCGTGGCACATGTGTGTCCTCACACATACACATTCACACACACACACACATACACAGACTATGTAAATAAATAAATGTAATCAAATATTTGAAAGATCACTCTATGAGTTATATGGAGAATGAGTTTTCTAGATAAGAGATTACCAAAGAAAGGTGTTGCACTAAGTCAACAAGAAGTGATGGTACTATGAATTAATACTGCAAGAACTAAGTAGATTCAAGATATATTCTGGAAGTGAAGTCATCAGGGTTTACTGATAGATCGGATGTCTCCTATATTTTTCTGAAGCAAATGAGTGAAGGTAACATCAGTTACTGAGATAAAGAAGGTTAAAGGAGAGAAGCATGTTTTGGGACAGAGATTGGAGAGGTGTGTAGTGATAAAATTAAGTATCAAGTTTGAAGTGAGACACCCCAATGGATATGCAAAATGAGCAAGTGCATGCATGGGGCTATGAAGCTGAGAAGAATATTTAATGTTCCCAATGTATTTTGGGAATTTATCGGTATATAGGTGGTGTTTAAGGCATGAAATGAATGAGAACATTTAATATAGAGTGAAGAGAAAATAAATGTTTAGTCAAGGAGAGGATTAAATGACCAAAAAGAGGATAAGGAAGTGGGTGCTAGAGTGATATAATAAAAGCCGGGGGGAGGGAAGTGTCTCATATGAGAGTGTTTTACTAAAAGAAGGAGGAGCGTCCTTCCCAATGGCCAGCTTTCAAAGTTCTTAAAGGAGCTATGGAGACTGCTGGGGGAGAAGTCACCAGCAGCTTAAACCCCGTCACCCCACTGTGAGCCTTGTGAGCCACAAAATGACCAGGCTGACAAAATGTGCCACTGGTGCAATAGTGATACGAAGGTTATGGGGACAAGCAACTAACCCTTTCTCGTTGGATTCAAAGCCTGTACCACAGGACAGAACTCATGCCTGGTACTGTAAACTGGGCCAAGAACCCATGGCTGGGTAGGTCATAGGTACCCTAGGGGAAGAACTTCTGTTATTTTGCTAAGTAAACATAGTATCAAACCACTTTCTGACTACTTATATTTATACCCATAGATTAGTACAGCTCTCAACACTCATCAGAGGAGCTAGCTGATGGCAGTTAATACAGAAACTCACAATTGGTCAAAGTCCACAGACTAAGTGGCCATTGAGCACTATGCAGTAAATGGGACATCTGTATTACACCCTGTCTTCCTTTTTTTCTTTTTTTTTTTTTTTTTTTTTTTTTTTTTTTTTTTGTCTTTTTGAGACAGGGTCTCCCTGTAGCTCTGGCTGTCCTGGAACTCACTCTGTAGACCAGACTGGCCTTGAACTCACAGAGATCCGCCCGCCTCTGCCTCCCAAGTGCTAGGATTAAAAGCGTGCACCACCACTCCCTGCCCCCTGTCTTCCTAATACTCAAGAATCATCTCAGAAGAGGGGCAGAAAGATTGTAAGAGCCAGAGGTTGGGCGGGGGCGGGGGTGGGGGTGGGGGTGCGAGTGCTGTAAAACTGTTTTTCAAACAGGGCAGAGGCGAAACACACATGAACTCACACTGACTATGGTTCCGTGCACAAGACTTGCACAAGGTCAAGCCAGTCAAAGATACCAGCCTGGATAGGGCTCTAGGGAAGAGAGAGCCAATTTTTTTCAGGGAAATGGCCTCAGGCAGGTTACTCATGTTCCAGTAGATGGCCCTGCGCCCCCCCCCCCGAAATATACTGACATCACTAAGTAGACTCAGTGAGTTAAAAAACTAAGAAGTCGGGGCTGGAGACATGGCTCAGCAGTTAAGAGCACTGGCTGCTCTTGCAGAGAACCATGTTTGTTGACCATGTTAGCCACCATGTCTCAGCACCCACATGGTGGCTAACAACCATCTGTAACTCCAGTTCCAGGGGATCCAATGCCTTCTTCTGACCTCTGGGGTATTGCACGACACAGACGCACTTACACACATGGAAGCAATACACTCAAACATATAAAATAAAAATTAGTAAGTAATTTTTAAAAAACTAAGAAGTCATAAAGTTGGGAGGTGAGCCCTGGTGGTGGGAGTTCTAGAAAGAGTGGATATGGGGAATGGGGATAGATATGATCAAAATACTATAAATGCACATGAAATTCTCAAAAGAATAGATAAAATATGTTTCATTAAAAGGAGATGGGAACATTGATGAATCCTACAGAGACATATACTAAATCGAAGAACAAATACCTGAGAGGCCATTGGAGGTGGCATCTTGCAAAGCATGGATGTCCTTGACTAGTTTCAGCAGAAGGCTTATTGAAAGGTTTGAAGCATTAATAGTAAATTAAAATTTAAAGCATCATAAATAACAAATCTGTAAAGACACTTAGGTATAAAAATCAAGTAGCTAGAACAGTGGCTTGAGATAAATTCACAATCAAAGAGGAGTTTTATGCTGCCAGATTTGGTAATAGACACCTGTAATGCCAGCACAGGGAGGGTGAAGCAGAAGCATGCCAGTGAGAGGCAAGCCCGGGTTACATAAGACCCTGCTCTCCTCCACCACCAAAAGGATTTTATTTTGTTTATGTTTTCAAATGAAAGATGAAAAATTATATTTCTGACCTGATAGGATGGTGCCATGAGAGAATAGATTGAAAATCAAGATGAAGGGAAAAGTGAATGAGCAAAATATTTATTGAGGCAACAGAGAAGGAGCTTCACAATATGAGATCTGTTTGGTCTGTGAGAGTAGATTAGCTATTACCTTCTTTTCCTTGTCTTTCTCATAGACATCCTTCTTTTACTTTTTCTTCATAAAGGAGGAGGAAATGGGGAAAAGGAAGGGGGAACAAAAACATGAGTTTGTAGAACCGGATACTACAGGACAGTAGTACTCCCAGCTGAGTCCTCCTACGCCCTCTGATCTTCCTTTTAAAAAGAAAGGTCAGGGCTGGAGAAATGGCTCAGCAGTTAAGAGCACTGGCTGTTCTTCCAGAGGATCCCGGTTTGCTTCCCAGCATCCACATAGCTGCTACCAGCCATCAAAAATTCCAGTTCCAGGTGATCTGACACCCTCTTCTGGCCTCTTCACGCACTGCAATCATGTGGTGGACTTACATCTATGCAGGCAAAACACTCCTACAGATAAAATAAAAATGAATAAACCAAAAATCTTTTTAAATTGAATGGCCTATGATTTAAAATTGAAGAGAGAATATTTGAGTTCTTACATACTTGTGTTTTTCTAATTTTTTTTATTTGTTCATTTTTTGACTTTTTTTTTTTGAGACAGGGTCTTCCTGTAGCCCCAGCTAGCCTGGAACTCACTATGTAGACCAGCCTGGCCTTGAACTCACAGAGATCCACCTGCCTCTGCCTCTTGAGTGATGGGATTAAAGGCATGTGCCACCACACCTAACCTCAGATTTGCATTTATTAAGTGATTTTGAGAAAGAGGAAAAAGGAAACTATAGGGATTCTGTGGAATGATTGGAACAATAGCTAATTTGATTTGGGAAGGAAAAAAAGTCTAGAAGAAGCTAGTGTAGAAACAATGAGAACTTTCAGAGTGCCAGATGGTACTGTGCAAACTGTCTGGGCAGGGGGTGGGGGCAGTCACTAACAACCAATCTTATTTGACTGTGGACGTTACATGCTAGTTTATCAACCTGAGAGCCAAGATGTACCCACTGCTTCAATAGTGGTGTGACTGACTATTAGGGGGGTAACTATTGCTGCTTGCTTAGATTTAAGGCCCATTTCACATGAGAGAATGCAAGCCTAGAACTGTAAACCTGGTCAAAGGCTCGTGTCTGAGGAGGTCATAGCTTTAGAGGGAGGCTACAGCTGCTGTTTTGCTGAATGGACATGTGTCTGTCAAATCACCATCTAAATATTTATGTTTATTCCCATTAGATTAGTGCCACAGTCAACTTAGCTGCTTTTGCAGTGGAAAGTTGTTGTTGTAGAGACTCATAAATGCTCAAAGTGCTGACAATTGACTTCTGAATGCTCATCTCTAAATAGAACATTTATGTCACCCCCTCCAAGACTCAGGGAACATTGTAGAAGGGATGCAGAAAGAATGTGCTGAAGGAGAGGGTGGTGTGTTATTGAAAGCTGTCTCCGGGTATGATATGGCCCTTGTACTCATGAACTCAGAGCAGCTGTGATTACCTCAGTAAGACCTACAAATGATTGGGCAATCATCATTACATATTGGAAGGAAAGGGTTTCTTTCAGAGGATCTAAAGGCAGTTAATGGTCACTCAGGGTGAGAGACTTTTTCTGCAGTGGAATAACCACTGATAAGTTGCTCTAAATTCGTTATTTGCTCCTGAAAATAACCCCTCACCCATATGAACCTTTGAGCATGCTCCTATTTTTTTAAATTTATTTATTATTTTTTATGTGTATGAGTGTACTGTCTGTCTGTAGGTTGGTGCACTCGTGTCGAGCAATGCAGTGGAGGTCAGAAGAGGGTCGGCATTCTTAACCACTGAGCCATTTCTCCAGCCCCAGCATGCTCCTATTTTAAAAAAAGGAGATAAATTGAGAAGATGAAAGGAGTCAATGAGAGGGAGGCAAGAGAAGAGAATATGGTCAAAAAAATTATATACATGTTTATATACATTAAACCCATTATTAGTATACACATGATAATAAATATTTTTATTTTAAAAAGAAGTTATGGGAGTTATGTTTGAGGGACTGACCCCATTAGGGTGTCTGTTGCAAGCTAGAAAGATAGGAACTATTTTCAGCAAATAAGAGGTAAAGGCCTTTTTAAGTTGTCTAGTAATGGTGTAGCTGGAGACTTACCACTGTAGTGATAAACAAAAATTCTCATTGGTAATAATGAGGTACTGAAACTGGGAAGTCAAAGCAACCAGGAAGTGGGATGGTCATTTGCAAGGATGTAGAAATCACCTAGATTATTAGCAAAAATTGAGATGGGTAGAACGGTTAAGATTTCAGTGATATGAGGATGCTATCTTGCTACTTTCTGATAGGTTGAGGCATTCCTCAGTTGTCTCTACTGAGATGAATAGTTTCTAAAGCATTTTCATATACACTTTTTCCAATGCTACAGATCAAATCCTAGGCCTGTGCCACCACAGGGCCACATCCTCAGTTTTTTGTATACATTCTTATTTGACTTTTCTTAAGACCTGTGAGTCATTTTATGGAAAAGGAAAAAAAAGTGAGTGTCAGAAAAACTATAAGCATAACAGACAGAAGCATACACATGCTAATTAATTGCCCTCTGTTTTAAAAATTTTTTTTTTTTTGCCGGGCGTGGTGGCGCACGCCTTTAATCCTAGCACTTGGGAGGCAGAGGCAGGCGGATCTTTGTGAGTTCAAGGCCAGCCTGGCCTACAGAGTGAGTTCCAGGACAGCTGGGACTACAGGGAGACCCTGTCTCGAAAAGACCAAAAAAATAAAAAATAAAAATAAAATAAAATAAAATAATCTTTAAATTATGCAAATATGTATGTCTGTGTGGGAATATGTGCATGTGAGGAGTCCAGAAGAGGTTGTTGAATCTCCTGGAGCTGGAGTTACAGGCAGTTATGAGCCACCCAACATGGGTGCTGGGATCTGAACACAGGTCCTCTGCAAGAACAGTACACATGTTTAACCATCTGAACCATCTCTCCACTCCCTGGTCTCTATTTTAAATTAAGCTAGTGTAGTAGATTATTTGAGTCCTGCTTGTTAAATATTTAAAAGTGTTCCTTTTAAGGCTTCATTTCAGTGCTATCTTTCTTAAATATAAATAAATTTTAAAAGTTTCTATAGATAAAAAAAATTCAATCTTCTTTTAAGTGCAAAGTGGTACTGGTAAGACAAAGTCCCAGACAAAGAAATTATCTATTTTGTCCTTTTATAATATGGAGAGAAAAAAATTAAAGCTATACTAAGAAAAATTATCATAAAATTTTAGAAATAATTATTTCTTATTTCTAAAGGAAATGAAATTAAAAGGTGAGATTAATTGTTATTATTTTGTGTAAAACTGATTTATCCTTTGGTAATAGAAAAGGAAATATAGATAGATAGATAGATAGATAGAGTAAAAAAGAGAGAATGTATAATACTTTATGGTTTCAAAAAGCTTGTGGGTGGAAAGATTATTTTCCTCTCTATTTTTAAAATTTTTGTTTTCTCAGGCTTAAGTACATCTGTTTAAGCATAGAAATTAAAAAAAAAACACTTACCTGCATTTTATTGTACTTCATTCTCACTTAAATCAGAAGGATTTTAATGGAAGCAGTACTAAGGCTTTAGGGGAAACTGAACTGTAGGAGAGTTTGCAGTCATTTTAACTAGTCAAAATATATTGTGTACATTTCTTTATATTGAAAAACAGCAAGATACTCTTGCAAATAAGTGATCATTTTATCTCATTTTTCAGGCGAACAAATACAAAGGTTAAGTGGCTCACCCAGGGGCACAAACTGAATCAGTAACAGGATTGGGATTATAACTCCAAACTACTGACTCAAAGCTTAGTCCAATGAGCCATGCTGTTTCTCAAGTAGCAAGCATATTAATTGCCCCTCCAAGCAGGAAACAGAGCTCTAAATGGAGCATGTCCCATCCAGAAGACCTGTGCAGCATGGGAAAGAGACCTACTTCTGAGAGAGAAAGGAGATGGAGAGAGGGAGGAAGGGAAAGAGGGAGGGAGGGAGAGAGAGAGAGAGAGAGAGAGAGAGAGAGAAAGAGAGAGAGAGAGAAAGAGAGAGAGACCTGGCTCATGTTAAAAATGAAACACAGTTTATAAACTCAAAAATACTGAATATGTTATAAAATATATTGACTTTCCTACTTATAGGCCCATTAGGATTTTTTTTTAATTTTTATTTATTTATTTATTTTTATGTGTATGAATGTATTGTCTGCATGCAGGTCTGCGCACCCGTGTCGTGCGATGCCGCGGAGGTCAGAAGACGGTCTCGGATTCCCCTGGAACTGGAGTTCTCCTGGAACCGGAGTCACAGACGGTTCTCAGCCTCCATGTGGGTGCTGGGGATCGAACCCGGGTCCTCTGCAAGAGCGGTCTTCGCTCTTAACCGCTAGGCCATCCCTCCAGCCCCCCAGGATGTTTTGATCTTTTGTTTTGTTTTGTTTTGTTTTGAGACAGGGTCTCTCTTTAGTCCCAACTGGCCTGGAGCTCGCTCTGTAGTCGGCTGGCCTTGAACTCACAGAGATCCACCTACCTCTGCCTCTCGATGCTGGGATTAAAGGCATGTGCCACCATGCCGGCTTGATTTTGTTTTTTAATGGTAACTTTTAGATTATAATATATATATATATCTATATTATATATATTTATATTTTATATATATATGATCAAAGAATGGTGAATTTCCTATATAAGGCAGATATCTAGATTTCTCCGGCATTCTATTTTCCCAGTAGTACTCTAGACTAATCATATAAGAATAACGTTTGTATAAATATTACTTAATATTAGAATATTAGGTTTCTTGATGTTATCTATCTTATTTCAAGTCTACCCAAGCATGTCATTCTTTTTACTCAGTTTTAGCTCTGTACTTTTAATATGGCAAATGAGAAGATTGTATTGAAAGTGGAGATTAAAGAAAATTACAAATTAAAAGCAAATGGCTGTATTTCTAGTTCTAATTATGATTGAATGGTTTATGTTATATTAACTCTCCCATTAAGAACAATTTTAAAATAATATATGTAACAACTTTTTGAAGCCACTATAGAGAAACTGAGGAATCCAGTGCCGGAGGGACAAAGATTTTAAATGATGATAGAAGCTTAGTGAATTGATGACCGTATTTACCCATGTTTTTTACTGTGGTATTTGCAGGTTCATGACATAACCAACTGAGAAGAGTGTGGCTTTATAGGCTTATGGCTATGCCACTAGGTTAGAGAAACAGATAGATGTTGGAATTTGAGGCTGCCAGTATGATTTGGAGCTGAAAAAAAAAAGTAAGCCCAAAATTTTATGCAATTTCACCTCAAGGCATGGGCTGACTCCTTAACTGTGTGGTGGTAAACTGCAAATAAAATTAAGTGCAAAGAAATAATTTGGTAGTTAAAGAGTTGAGTCAACATTTTGGAAAACCTGGGAGATAGAAAACTGCAGGCTTTCAGAGGAGAACCCAAGGAGGCTATTCTTAAAAGGTAAAGTTTAAGTTTTAAAAAACTGGAAGTTGGGCATTCAAAAGAACCTGAAACCATACTCAGACTAGAGCAATATGACAAGTCTGTATATTACTGCAGGAGCAAGCTAAGTCCTCTCAAGAGAAACAGAGCTTCATGTAATCTTTGAAAATTTTCATAATGTCCAGTATTCAGTTAAACAATTACCAAGCAATTAAAATAGAACAAATGGAAACAAACGCTAGAACCTAAAATTCCAAGGAGTAAAATGAGTTAAAAGATGGGTTTCTCATAAGTTAGTCACAGAGAAATGGATAATGAATTAAGAGAGAAGTCTCATATGAAGTATTCAAATTTCACATAAAAAATAAAGGATAGAAACACAGAAGGCAGAATGAGAAAAGGTAAAAAGATTAAAACAAGGTTTGGAAATAATTAGAGTCCTAAGAGGACAGCCAAGCACAAACTGAATAAGAGTAGCATTTGAAAACTTATTGATGACAGATTTTGCAAAACTGATGCTATAAAATCAAGAAGCTTCACAAACCACATGCACATTTATTAAAATAAAACTACACCTGGAAAACTATATTCAAATATCTTTAAAGCAATGGTGAAAATAGTCAAAGAAAAATGCACATTACTTTCAAAGGAGTAAAAACGAGACAATGTTGTTTTTCAGCAGAAAATATTAAAATTAAAAGACAAATTATAGCTTTAAAGTTCTAAAAGAGCACAATTCCAAGGAATAATTTTATGCTCATGAAAATAGTTATCAAAAGTGAATATTAGGCCAGTTGTGGTGGCACATTCTTTTAATCCCAACACTGGAGGCAGGACAGGCGTATCTCTGGGTTTGAGGCCAGCCTGGTCTATATAACTACAAAGTTCCAGGCCAGCCAGAGACACTGTCTCAAACAAAAACAAAACAAAACAACAACAAAAAAACTAACCAACCAAACAAAAATGAATGTTAATGTTTTAAGCACAAAAAGCAAAGAGAAAGTATTGCTGTCTGATATACACTAGAATCTGAAGGGAGGCTTGTTTTATTTATTAGATTTAAATGTAAAGCTACAGGATAAATTTTGTTTTTGGTCTTTTGGAGATAGGGTCTCCCTGTGGCCCCAGCTGTCCTGGAACTCACTCTGTAGACCAGGCTGGCCTTGAACTCACAAAGATCCAACTGCCTCTGCCTCCCAAGTGCCAGGATTAAAGGCGTGTGCCACCACGCCAGGCCAGGATAAAATTTTTAAAAAGGGGTAAATATATGAATAAATCTAAATGTAAACAATAGCAGCAATACTATGGAGTTTGAAAATAGATGTAGGGCAGGAGAGGTAGCTCAGTGAATGAAGTGCTTGCCAGACAAACACGAGGAACTGAGTTTGATTCCCAGCACTGCACTGGGCACAGTGACATGTATTTGTAATCCCAGAACTTGACTGACAGAGACAGGTAGATGCTTGAGCTTTCTAGAGCAGCTAGCCCAACCTTATTAGAGACCCTCAGGTTCTGTGAGAGACCCTGTCTGAAAAACAAGGTGGATGATTCCTAGGGAACAACACCAGCAGTCAACCTCTGGCCTACACATGCATGCACACACACATGTACACATGCTCATCTGCATACACACAAAGACACATGTATGTACACAGAGAGCAACTGTACAGCTACAATATATGAAAATAACAGTAAAAAAAGTAAAAAGAGACTGTCTCAGTTTAGGCTTTTATAATAAAGTAACATTTACTGAGTTTTTTTTTTTTGGTCTTTTTGAGACAGGGCTCCCCTATACCCAGCTGGCCTGGAACTCACTATGTAAATCAGGCTAGCTTTGCCTCTGCCTCCTCCCAAGTGCTGTGGTTAAAGGTGTGTGCCACCACTCCTGGCTTCATTTTTTTTTTTTTTTTTTTTTTTGAAGGCCTTTCTTACAGTTTTAGAGGTTGAGAGGCCTACAGATCAAGATGGCAGAAAATTCAGTTGTTAGTGAGGATCCATTTACTAACTCACAAATGGTCATTTTTCACTCTGCCTCACATCTTAGCAGGAGAGATAGCTCTGGTCTCTTATCAGGGCACTAATTCCATCTTGGCTGCCTCTTCCGAATATCTAGACACAGTCAATGCTGGAAGAACCCACCTTCAAACACTATCATGCTGGGGTTTAGAATGCCGATATTTGATTCTGAAGACACGGGAATTTAATTCAGCCTATAGCAGAGAATAGATATACTTAAAGTATTGTGAAGACCTGGCATTATCTAAGAAGAGAAAAATATACTGGCTTAAAGTAGATTGTAATAACCAAAGTCCAGATGCTGGTATCTATTATTCTAGGACAATCAGTAAGTGATTTTTATTTTTTTATTTATTATTTTTATTTTATGTGTATGAGTGTATGGTCTGCATGTAGGTAACCACACTCATGTTTTACAATGCCCATGGAGGTCAGAAAATGGCATCAGATCCCCTGGAACTGGAGTTATGGATGGTTGTTAGCTACTATGTGGGTTCTGAGAATCAAACCTGGGTCTTCTGCAAGAGCAGCCAGTGCTCTTAACTGCTGAGCCATCTCTCCAGCTTCTAAAGAGGATTTTTTTTATTAAAAAGATAACTAACAATCTCCTAGATTTGACAAATCAAAGACTTGATTAATCCATTAGAAATCAGAAAACTATAGAATAAGTCTTAAAATTTTTTAAATTTTATTTATTTTTGTATGCGTATGAATGTATTGTCTGCATGCAGGTTTGCAAACCCATGTTGTGCAATGCCATGGAGGTTGGAAGAGGGCATTGGATTCCCCTGGAACTGGAGTTAAAGACGGTTCTCAGCCGCCATGTGGGTGCTGGAGATCGAACTTGGGTCCTCTGCAAGAGCAGTCAGCGCTCTTAACCTCTAGGCCATCTCTCCAGCCCCGAGAGAGAATAAGTCTTAAAATAAGAGATAGAACAAATTGAATAACATGCCAATTAAGTGAAAATAGTGGTCAGAGTCAATAAGAAAAACAATTTCCAATCATTTTCTAACTTATAAGAGGTACAACTTATAAAGGTTGAATGAATGTGAGGGTCTAAAGAGATGGTTCAGTGGTTAAGAGCAATGGCTGCTCTTGCAGAGAACTCAGATTTGGTTCCCAGTACCCACATGGCAACTAAAAATCATCCATAACTCCAGTTCTAGGGGATCCAATGCCTTCTAACCTCCACGGGCATTGCATGACACAGGTGCACTCACACACATGCAGGCAATACACTCATACACATAAAATAAAAATAATAATATATACATATATATGTATGTATATAGTGTGAAACCATCACCAGACATAATACTTAGTGTATCCTGAAGAGCTATTTTGTATACACTTGATAAAAATATAAATTATGTTAGGATCAAGTGGTCTATACAAGTCTATTAGATCTTGCTAGCTCATCCTCTTCTAGTCTATTTTCTTATCTTTTTTTATTTTATCCATTATTTAACTCATTATTTTGGAGTGGTCTATTTCTTCAATTTTGTTCTCTTTTACTTCATGTACTTTTAGCTCTGGTGCTAGGTACATATATGTCTATAACTGTTAAGACATACTGAAAGACTCACACATTTATTGTTATAAAATACTCTATTTTAGCAGGGTGTGGTGGCACACGCCTTTAATCCTAGCACTCGGGAAGCAGAGGCAGGTAGATCTTTGTTAGTTCAAGGCCAGCCTGGTCTACAGAGTGAGTTCCAGGCCAGCTGGGGCTACAGGGAGACCCTGTCTCAAAAAGACAAATAAAATAAAATAAAATAAAATGCTCTATTTTATTTCCAGTAAGTGTTTTTGTCTAAAATTCTATTTGGTCTGATATTAGTATAGCAGGTCTAAGTCTCTTTTGGTTACTAGATCTTGTTGGTAACCAACAAGATTTTTTTACCATTATTTTACTTTCAGCCTGTTTTTCTTTGACTCTAAAGTTTATTTTTAATAGTCTATATATAGATGTTATTTAAAAATCTATTTTCCAATATCTGACTTTTTTTTTTTGACAGAAGAAGTTCTCTGGTGTCTGAATGTGGGCAACCATACCACAGAACTCCTCACCCATATTCAAAGTTAGCACCTTGGGGATCAAGGCATTTCTGTCTATAACTATTTTGTTTTCAGGTGTCCTTTTTCCAGCATCTTCAGGATCACCTGTGCATTCACTCTGAGATGTGCTTTGCTTCTTAGAGTTCTGCTCATTGGGTTTCACACCATATCTCATTTCTACAAGTATGTGGTCTAGTAGTTTTCCTGAGCTTTGGACTACAACCTCCACAGCATAGGCAACCACTTCCTCCTCTACAATGTCATTGATCTTTATGGAACAGAACTGCTCCAGCAACAGTGACTTATAGTCATGATGCAATCATTGCTCCAATCACTCTTCACTGGGAAAACATCCGCCACAAAGCATTTGATGGCATAAGGAGGAAGCAAGTCAATGCTTCTGTTCAACTGGTGAATCCTGTCTATTGGAATTATTTCTTCATTTCCATAATCAATATACAAGACCTGTGCCTTCTTCTGCAACACATCGACATCTTGTATGACCATTCTATTCCAGGTCTGATCAACCGTGTACTTGGCAACACAAACTTCCCCCTTAATAGGAAGATAACCATCCTCATGTTCCATATTTGCATACATCTCTTTTAAGGTTGTAGAGAGTTGTTTATGTATTCTAAAACCTCCGAAGAATACAACTGTACATAAAAGTTACTCAGGTGTTTGAATTCAGTAACTGTACCCTTTATTTCCATGGTTTTCTTCAGTTGTAGACATCTCAAATCAGAAAACATTATTTTCGCAACATCGGTATCTATTTCTTTAGAAACTCCAAGTACACAATCAGTCTGCTCAGTTTTCACTTCAGTGTTTGCTTCAAATGGTGATTTATTATCTTCAAGCTTGTGCAAACTCTGCTGGACAGGTCTGCAGACGGTGCTATGGGAAGACCAGTCTCTCCTCTGGCACGCTGTGGAGCAGTAGTAGGATCTGCTTGCACTGGGAGCACCTCAACGACCCAAACAGGCCACAGCGATGGCAGGCTGTTGACCTAAGGGGAGGTCCTAAAGAGTTGAAGAGTGCTGGATTATTTATGGACAAGGCATTCTCAAACAACTGTGTGCTTTTTTTGATTTTTCAGGAGACACATTATTGCTGGGCTTAGTTTTAACGTGGTTTGGTGGTGTATTACTTCCAAGACTTAATGGGGACACTGGGTTTCCTGATGATAATGTCTTCCTGTCTCCTTTGGACCCAACCACTTCTCCATTGATACCAGTTGGGTTTGAAGATACCACTGAATTGTCTTCCTGACTAGATAAATACTGTTTGGTTTGCTCACAAAGCAAAAAAAAAATGTTTGTTTTTTAATTTCCATTCTCCGGGCTTTTCAGCCTGAAGTTGGGATGGTTATGGTGCGCTCCCGGGCTTCTTAGGGAATTGCGAGGTAGAAGCTTGCTTTCCTTTTTCTCAGTTAAATGGCTCTGTCATTTTACAAGTAGAGGTTTCCAAATTATTTCTTGGCATCATATTGGGTGACAGTTTAACATTCATTGAAGTCTCAACGTCCAGCGCTCGACTTCCGGCTGCCATCGACCCCTGCCAGAGGCCCTCACGCAGCAGTCCCGCTCCCTGCACAGGCACCCGGGCCTCCTGACCTGGAAAGAGCCGAAAGGGCCGCTGACCCCGACCCATCTCTGAAGCATGGCCTTGGTGGCGTCTGCCATGCCCCGCCCCCCCTCCCCCCAATATCTGACTTGATTAAAGTGTTTAACCCATTTACAATTAATGCCAAACTGATAAGATTGGATTTATGTTTGTCATTCATAATCTATATGTCTCAATTTGTTCCTCAGTCACCATCTCCTTTTGTATTTGATGTTTCCAAATACCACTTGAATTCCTTTTCTTATTACTTCTATTGTTTTCAGTTTGTTTTTAATTGGTTGCAGTAGAGATCGCAATTAATATATTCACTTGAAACAATACAATTAATATATTCACTTAAGGGGGCTGGAGAGATGGTTCGGCCTTTAAAAACACGGGCTTATCTTGCAGAGGACCTAAGTTCAGTTCCCAGCATCCACATGGTGGCTGACTCCAGTTCCAGGGAATCCAACACCCTCTTCTTACCTCCATAGGCACTGCACAACATGGGTGCACTTGCATACATGCAGACAATACACTAATGCTCTAAAATAAAAAATAATAAAAATTTTAAAACATAGTCATTTAAAACAATGTGCTTTAAAGGCACTTGCCACTAAGCCTGACTGCCTGAGTTTGATTCCCCAGGACACACATGGTGGAACGAGAAAACTAACTCCTATAAATTGCCATCCACATGTGTACGGTGGCATATACATGCCTCCCACCACCACACACAAAATAAATAATTAGAAAATTGTTTTAAAAAACATGTGCTTTTGATTATACAACTTAATTTCAATAATGCACACTTTGCTCTATTGTAATGCCTTCCCTCCCCTCTTTTGTGCTATTATTATAATAAGAATTATATTTTATACATGAAGGCCCATCAATCAAGTTTTATGATTATTGTTTTGTGCATTTGCCTTTTAAATCACATACAGAAAAGTTTTAACAAACACAAGTCCATTTTTGTCTTTCATTTTTTTACACAGTTTCATTGTTATTGTTTTGAGCTAACTTTATATTCATCATACTTTGGGTTTATTGAGTTTCCTAGAGATTAATATTTCCCTTTAAATGTGGGAAGCATTTGTCCATTATAGTTTATTATTTATTTAGTATGTGTGGTATATATGTGCATGTGATTACATGTGGGTGTCAGTGGTGCACATGCTTGTGAGAGTGCATGTGGAGGCCCGGGATCAAAGGCTAGACTGCCTGGCCAGTGAGCTCCAGGGATCTGCTTGTCTCTACCTCCCCAGCACTGGGAATAAAGATAAGTGCCACTGTGCCAGGCTGCTCGTGTGGGTGCTGGGCCTCTGAACACAAGCCTCACACTTGCACAGCAAACATTTTACTGACTGAGCCATCTCCTCAGTCCAATTATTTCTACTTCTAATTTTGTGCTGGTTCCTCTAATTAATGCCCTCTATCTTTTTACCGATAGTCTGTATTTGATGAGACAGCTTTCTCATAATTTCTTAGCCATAATTTCCTGTAATTTTTTGAATATACTTATGGT
Organism: Rhizomys pruinosus; assembly: GCA_009823505.1. NCBI lineage: Eukaryota > Metazoa > Chordata > Mammalia > Rodentia > Spalacidae > Rhizomys > Rhizomys pruinosus. The sequence continues at coordinate 530,583 of VZQC01010507.1, forward strand.
AGCTGATTTAAAGTTTGTGCTCAGAAAGTTTAGTACCTGAGGTTTTTTGGGGGGAAGTTTCTATTAAGTACTTTCCCTCTGTATGTGTGTCATATTTCATGCGTCTTTGCATGTCTCATGATTTTTATTATTGTTGAAACCTGTACTTTTTATATAATGTTATGTTGTAACTTCAGAAATCAGAATTCCTCCTTCAGGGTTAAATGTTAGTTGTTCCAGCTCTTTTTCTGTTTGTTTAGGGACTTCCTTGGTCTAATTCTGTGAATCTCTCACATATGGTCACTGAAATCTGTTTATTTTTATTTTTTAGCTTAGTGGCTAGCTAATGGATATAGAGTGATTTTTTTTAACTGTTTGAAACAAAAAATATCTTCAGGACTGTGCCCATAGGATGGATTGTGTGTGTGTGTGTGTGTGTGTGTGTGTGTGTGTGTGTGTTGTGTATGTATGGTGTGTGGTCCGTGTGTACATTTGTGTGTTGTGTGCACATGTATGATTTGTGTGCTATGTGTGCTGGGACATGCCTTTGATATTCTGGTGTTTTATGTGCCTGCTTCAGCCTTTGCTTTCTGCTTGCAAATGGCTTCAAGCCGTCTTAAAGCCAGAGAAGAGGGTCTGGTCAGCGATCTCTGATTTGTGCACATGGCTTTGATTCTAGTTTTTCAGGACTGTTTTGGAGCTTTAGGGTTTGTGAGATAAAATATATCTTCTTTGAAATCACGGAACAAGCTGTGAACTATGGAGTCTGGTTTATTTAGAGGGAGGGGCTAAGGGCAAAGCAGATCCCGCAGTGAGGTTACGGCATTGCTGGCAGGAGTAATGCTGGTGCTCCTGCGAGGGGAATGAGCACGGAATTCTGGGACTGCTCACGGAAGTCTGGGACTCTGGGACTCCACTGTGCCATGTTGGGGCCAGGGGCTGGGGTTCTCTTTCTGTTTCACCATCATGGGCGTAGGACACAAAATTCATGCCAGGACTCTGGGCTGCCATGTTGGGAAAGGAGAATCACTGCCCAACTAGTGACGGTACACTTTCCTCCATCACTTTGTAGGCAAAACTAATAAATTCTCTTTTCCTGAAACCAAGATTGGAGAGTCAGCTCCTTACTTTGTCTAGTAACCAGGGAACCAATAATGGGGGAGGGATGCTACCCTCGCACCTCGCACCCCCAGGAGGAAAGTTCTCTGCAACACTCTGCTATCATGTATTTCTCTTTTTCCAGATTTTCTTTTTTAAGTGTTTCTTTTTTTTGAGTAACCTTCCTTTTTATCTCAAATGCCACTTCTGTCTTTAGGTATCTATGATGTTGAATAGTTGCCCCTGAATTATTTTAACAAATGTCCTGCTATAGAATTTTCCTCATTGAGTGAACTCTGAATTAGGTAAAGTAGAGATGTTTTGTGAATGGGGCTCATCCAGGTGGCTGCCCAGCAGGTCAAATCATTGCAATTCACACCAGTTTGTCTCAGTTTGTTAAAACTTCAAGCTGGTTCTGCCTCTTTAGATCCTCTAGGGTGGGTCTACACAGCTGTGTTGGTACAGTGGTGAGCTCAGCTGCCTTGTAGGCACATGGTGTAAGGCTGTTCGTTTTGAAGGATGCCATGGATATATAAGGAGAAGACTTATGAGAAATAGGCAAACAGTTTACATTCTTACCCAAATCCAGGGGTTTTGCCATTCTTTGTTTCCAGGTTTCTGAAAAAGTTAATTTTGACCATTTTTACTAGTATTCTTGCTTTTAGAAAAGTGGGTAGTCTTCAGAAGTCCTTACTGTAGCATCCCAAAAGGACTTCTGCTGTACTATATTCATTACTGAGGATTAGCTACAGCAATAATAAACTACTGCTTCCTGTGACAACAGTGGCACATCTTACAGAAAGAACGTTGAGACAGAAAAGTCAGACAAAAAAAAAAAACATGCATTCTGATCTCATTTATGTAGTCTTCTGAGAACAGCTAAAAGTCAGAATAGTAGCTTTTGTGAGGAGACTGTACTGGGAGGAGGATTAAGAAGTATTTTAGGCCAGGCGTGGTGGCTCATGCCTTTAATCCTTTAATCCCAGCACTCGGGAGGCAGAAGCAGGGGGATCTCTGTGAATTCAAGGCCAGCCTGGTCTACAGAGCGAGCTCCAGGCCAGCTGGGACTAAAGGGAGACCCTGTCTCAAAAGTACTAAAAAAAAAAAAAGAAATATTTTAGAATGCTGATAATGTTTTATAACTTGGTCAGCATTGTGATGCTTTATTAAAGTCCTTTGAGAGCCAGGTGTGGTGGAGCACACCTTTGATCCTAGCACTTAGGAAGCAGAGGCAGGCAGGACTCTGTGAGTTTGAGGCCAACCTGGTGTTCATAGTGAGTACCAGGCTAGCTAGTGCTACATAGTGAGACACTTTCTTAGAAAAATTCCCTTAGAAATAAATTTTGTGAACTTTATGAAAGAATTTAAATGGCTAAATTCAAGGCCTTTCTTTAATTCTTGATTAGTTTCCCTTGTAGAGTGAAAGTTTTCATATTTTTAGTTAAGAAATTTACATATGCCCCTTGCTCATTGAGTTCATTTGTTTTTAACAATATTGCTATTAATAACAAACAGTTAAATATTCACAATGCCTTACAGTTTTAACATTGCTTTAACATGATTTTATCTGTATGACTCATAAATTTCAAATGTTGTATTTTCCAAATGAAGAAACTCATGCAGAATCACAGAATTTATGAAGAGTAAAGATTGTCTTATTCTTATGTTTTTCTAATACATTTATACTGCTACGTCAAGCCTAAGACTTTAGAATTCTGTTAAATAATTCTTAGAGGACAGCAATCTTTGCATCTTAGAAGATATTAATTCTAGAATCTTTGGATTCTAAGGTTAGAAAAATTAAACATCCTCTTTTAAATATCTGTGAGAAAATCATTTGCATGCCTTCTGATGAGATTTTTCAGTGCTCACTCATTACAGTGCCATGTACTTTCTAACATAAGGAAGCCATCAGTGATTGCTAACCATCTCTGCAGCCTGCCCCTTCAGGACGATGGTCACTGGAGAATGACTCATCACAATCTTATGATTGCTTTCTAGATATCTATCTATATATTCCTCCAGATAGATATATAGAGGAATATCAGAACCATTACCCTTATGACAATTTCCCTAACTTCTTTTGACATTTCTTCTATGCTCCAAGGATTTCCCTGAGAAACCATATAGTTGAACATTCTTATATCAGAAACCTGATACACTCAAAAATCTAAAACTTTTTGCACACTGACATTATGCCACAATGAAAGGATTCCACATGAGCCTCATGTTAGATGTTGCAGTCAAAATGCAGACACATTAAGTGTATTGGATAGAGCCACTTTCAAACTATGTATTTAAGATGCACGTGAAATATGAATTTCATGTCTTTAAGATATTCCATTCTGGGGGCTGGAGAGATAGTCTAGCAGTTAAGAGCACCGACTGCTCTTGCAGAGGACCCGGGTTCGATCCCCAGCACCCACATGGCAGCTAAGAACCATCTGTAACTCCAATTCCAGGAGAACTCCAGTTCCAGGGGAATCTGAGACCCTCTTCTGACCTCCGCGGCATTGCACGACACGGGTGTACAAACCTACATGCAGACAGTACACTCATACACATACAAAAATAAATAAAATTAATAAAAAAATAAAAAGAAGTATGGATTTTCTTCATAAAAAAAGATATTACATTCATTCTGTAGAGGCAAGTATTCCAAAATCTGAAAAAAAATTCCCAAATTTAAAAGGCTTCTGGTCTCAAGTATTTCTGTTAATATTAAGCCTATATGGTAATTAAGATTTGATCAGTGATCCATATGAAGATCCTATTTTTGTTCTATTATTTGTAATAATAGAATAGAATCATGACTAGTAGATAATATTCTTCCATGCTTATGTAAATATTTAACTTTTATTTTTAAGCTTTTATTTATTTATTGGATATTGTGTGTGTGTGTGTGTGAATGTATGTACGTGTGTCAGTGCATGTGTGCCACAGCACACATGTGGTGAAAGTCAGCTTGTGGGAATCAGTTTTCTTCTTCCCATGTGGCTCTTGGGGATGGAATTCAGATCATCAACAAGTACCTTACCTTCATAATCTTGCCATCCTTACCTTTTTTTTTTTTTTTTTATTTAAAGACAGGTCTTCCTATGGTAGCTCTGGCTAGCCTCAAACTTGTGATCCTTTTGCCTTTTGCCTCAGTCTTCCAAGTGTTGGGGTTACAGGAGTGAGCACCACTACACCCAGCCATTTCTTTCTTTAAGTGGTTAATTTGTATTTGTCTCCATTAAAAGTCATCAGGCTTGTGATAATGACTTTTATTTATTTTATTTAATTTATTTATTTTGGTATTTTTTTTTGAGACAGGGTCTCCCTGCAACTCCAGCTGTCCTAGTACTCACTCTGTAGACCAGGCTGGCCTTGAACTCACAGAGATCCTCCTGCCTCTGCCTCCTGAGTGATGATGACTTTTAATTCAGTCGTGTTTTCTTAAGTAATATTCATGTCAGACAATTTTGCATATTTGGCTAGTCTAATAAGTACACTCTCAATATATATTCTGAAATCACAAATGAAAATAATAAAATAGGACCCACAAAGCTGTTATGTATTTGTGGATAACTACTAGAAAACCTATTTTGCTTTTCAGGCAAATACAGAAAGCACACAAGTGAGAAAGTGCTATTTATAAAGAGAATAAAGGGCTTGAGAATTTTTTTTTTTTTTTTATTTTTATATTTTTTTTTTTTTTTTTTTTTTTATGTGTTTATGTGTAATGATGTATGGCCTGCATGCAAGTCTGTGCACCCGTGTCGTGCAACGCCGCGGAGGTCAGAAGAGGGTCTCGGATTCCCCTGGAACTGGAGTTCTCCTGGAATTGGAGCTTCAGACGGTTCTCAGCCGCCATGTGGGTGCTGGGGATCGAACCCGGGTCCTCTGTAAGAGCGGTCGGCGCTCTTAACCGCTAGGCCATCTCTCCAGCCCCAAGAATTTTGTTTATTCTTTTGTGATTAAGTACTAAATAGTTGTTGAAACAGTGCTGATAAGAGTCCAAACACAGAACTTTAGCTGGATTTTCTCTGCCCTTCATCTTAAAGAAAAAAAACTTACCTTTTCTGCCACTTAGAAATTAAAGGGATGTGGTGTCCCCAGAGTCTCTTCTAGGTACTTCTCCACAGCCTGACACCCTTTTCTCTCTCTGGAGCACAGCTCTCCTATTATGTTCACCAAAATCTAGTTCACACAATCTAGTCAGTCCCACAACTAATACTACTATCCTCTCAGGCAATTTGAGGAACAAATTATAGGCAGATGAGATGAGTTGCTGTTGAACATGGCTGTGTTAGCTCAGGAGAGCCTGGGAGCAGAACACTACTCCTCTGCTGTCAGGTCTCTTATTGGTTGCTCTTTTCTAGAACCTAAATTCTTGGAATGATTTCATCTCTTTCCAGTGTACCCTACATCAATTATTTAGCCAAAGACAAAGAAGCCTCTTTCATTTTATTTTATTAAGAAAATTTGATCTGGGGCTGGAGAAATGGCTCAGTGGTTAAGAGTGCCGACTGCTTTTGCAGAGGACGGGGGTTTGATTTCCAGCACCCACATGGTGGCTAAGAACCGTCTTTAACTCCAGTTCTAGGGAAAGTCTGACACCCTCTTCTGACCTCTGTGGCATTGCATGACAGGGGTGCACAAACCTACATGCAGAAAGTACATTCATACGCATAAAAAAAAAAAAAAAAGCTACCAGATGCACTAGGCAAGGCAATGCACATCTTAAAAAGAAAGAAAACTTGATCTTTGACAACACATGTTTCTTTTCTACCTGGATAAACTTCAAGTTAGAACTGCAGTTCTTGTAGCCAACAGAGTATACATCTAATCCAGGGTCCATGAACCCACAGAAATCCCATGATCAACCTTCTTCCCTTTATTTGAGATATATGTAAATACAGAGGTCTGTATATTAATGATCAACCTTTCTTGATTCTTTTCTCACAGTCATTATCTGGACCTAGAATTTTCTTAAGCTCCCATTTTCTCATAGCCAGCTTGTGTCACTCTACCCTATGTCCTTGATTCCTTCTACCCTCTGAAAATAAGATGTTAGTGGATTACTTTAATAACCCTCAATTCCTAGAGGACAGCTGTGCTGGATAGCTTTAGTGTCAACTTGACACACCTGGGTTGAGGGAGCCTCAATTGGGGAATTGGCTCCATTGGATTGGGCTGTGGCCATGTCTGTGGAGTATTGTCTTGATTGTCAGGCAATGTGGGAGGGCCCAGCTCACAATGAGTAATGCCACCCTGGGCAGGTTGTTGTGTACCGTATAAGAAGGCAGGCTGGGCATGAGCCAGAGGAGCAAGCCAGTGAACAGCATTCCTCCATGGCCTGTGCTTCAGCTCCTGCCTCCAGGTTCCTGCCCTGACTTCTTGCCTTGGGCTCCCTGAGTGATGAACTGTGACCCAGGAGATATAAACTGAATAAACCCTTTCCTCCCCAAGTTGGTGTTGGTCAGAGTGTTTTGTCACAGCAATGGAAGACAAACTAGGACAACAGCCAAAGACAATTAAATGTACATTATTTATTTTTATGTTTTGTTATGAGAAAATATAACTATATGCACAAAGAGACAACTATTATATTAGGCTTCCAGGCCTCCATCACCAAGCCTCTGCAGCTATAGTCTGCTTATTCTTATTGTCTCCATCTCCAGCCCTCTGCAGCCATAGTCTGCTTATTCTTATTGTCTCTATCTCCAGCCCCCTGCAGCCATAGTCTGCTTATTCTTATTGTCTCCATCTCCAGGTCTCTGCAGCCATAGTCTGCTTATTCTTATTGTTTCCATCACCAGGCCTCTGCAGCCAGAGTCTGCTTATTCTTATTGTCTCCATCACCAGGCCTGTGCAGCCATAGTCTGCTTATTCTTATTGTCTCCATCACCAGGCCTCTGCAGCCAGAGTCTGCTTATTCTTATTGTCTCCATCTCCAGGCCTATACAGCCATAGTCTGCTTATTCTTATTGTCTCCATTACCAGGCTTCTGCAGCTATACTTTGTACTTATTTTAAAAAGAATCACTTTGGGTTACTATGTTTTATTAAAATTGTTTTCTCAAGAATTCTACCCCCCCCCCAAGAGCTGGAGAGATGGCTCAGTGGTTAAGGGCATTGACTGCTCTTGCAGAGGACCTGGGTTCAATTCCCAGCACCCACATGGCTGCCAAGAACTGTCTTAGGGCTCAATTATGTGTCTCCCAAGATGAGTTTGATTTTTTTTTTTTTTTTTGGTATTTTCGAGACAGGGTCTCCCTATAGCCCCAGCTGTCCTGGAACTTGCTCTGTAGACCAGGCTGGCCTTGAACTCAAAAAGATCTGCCTGCCTCTGTGCTAGGATTAAAGGCATGTACCACCATGCCCAGCTTGATTTTTATCCTAAATCTAGGCTGGAATCCAATCTATAACACTACGAGAAGAAATATAAGAAAATAAAGAAAGCCAAATAAAGTAATATGTTTGGTTTAATCCTTGGGGTAGCTCTTTCATATGATTTTTTTTTTTACCATATAAGGCAAGTTGCAGCACCAAGTATGTTCTAAATTCTCCTTTGAAATAATGGCTGAAGGGAACTCTAGATGATTGGAGTTTACTTTTCTTTCATCCCTGTTGTCATAGTTACCCTACATTATGTTCTTTGGTGAAACCTCTGGCCAGAAGATTGGATCAATTTCAATCTAGGTTAGCTGAGATTTGGGAATATCTATTTGTGGTGAAGTGTTAGCAACTGCAACAGCTGCAGAAAGAGAGAAGTTTTCATGGGACTGAAGTGTACAGCCTAGTTCCTCCCACCTGAAGCTGCTGAACAGTACACTAACACCAGCTGCAGAGCTATTGGCCACTGTGGTGCTTCTGGAGATGAATCAAATGGTAATGCAAGTCACAATGAGGACAGTGCAGGGTTAGATTTCTTTTTTTTTTTTTTTTTTGTCTTTTGGAGACAGGGTGGCCTGGAACTTGTTCTGTAGACCAGGCTGGCCTTGAACTCACAGAAATCCACCTGCCTGTCTCCCAAGTGCTAGGATTAGAGGTGTGCGCCACCATTTCTAAGTGTAGCTCAAAGCTCCATGTGGTAAAGTCTTGGTTCTGAGGGTTATGCTGTTGTGGTAGGGCTGGAGGGTTGTTGCTAGAACAAACTTCAAGAAGTGAAGTCTGGTTTGAGGTTTTTCAAGTCACTGCAGGTGGGCCTTCAAAAAGAATAGCGGGGCCCCGCCCCTTCCTCTTCATGTTAGTTCCCTAGCCATAAAATGAGCAATTTCAGTGTTGCATTCTGCAAATGTGAGCCAAATATCCCCTTTCTATAAATTATCTCAAATTTTTAAAAACGTGTGTCTGTCATATGTGCCTATGTGCTGCATATATGGGGGCACATGCACATGTGGGTACTTGTGCATGTGCACATATGAAGGGTGGAGGTGGATAGGTATCTTCCTCAGTCACTGTTTTACTGTGGCACGGTCTCTTGCTGGCCTCAGGGCTTGATGATTCAGCTTGTCCAGCTGGCCAGCTTGATCCTGGGGATCCCAGCTCTGCCTCCTGAGCTCTAGGATTAAAACAGGGCCACCATGCCTGCCCAGTTTTTTAATGGGGCCTCTGCAGCACTGAACTCAGGTCTTTACACTTAAAAGTACTTTATTGACCATCTTCTCAGCCTTATCTCTGGTATTATAGTAAAAAGATCTGGATAACATAGTTTCTTCAGGTCATTGATGGAAGAATTCAGAGCATATTGTACATACACAGGGAGCTGAACTAGGAGATTTGTGAATATCTTAGTGGAAAATGACCTTGATAAGTTGATAAAATTTTAGCCTCAAAAGAGGGTGTGAAATCGTAGGTGGTCAATACATGGCAAATCTTCAACAGAAAGAAACACTCACAGTTCAGTTCTGAGAAGTCATCTTTCCACCATGCTCTTCATTTGACAGATTTGAACTAACATGATGTATCCATTTTGATGAGAAAACTTTAAAATTCTGTAGACAAATTGGAGAAATCTTCAACTTTAATGGGGAAATCAATGAAAATAGAGGAGAATTCAACTTTGAAAATATTTGCAACATATGAAAATGTGTGATGGAGAAGGTAGTGACTGGTTGGTTTCCTGTGTTTAAGGAGGATTAAAAAGGGAAAGGAGACCATGCAAGTGTGGTGTATATAAGGCTTTTTCTTTTGCATAAAGCAAGTAAGTAACAAATATATTTTATTTGTTTCTCCTTCAAAAGCATGGCACCAATAGTGTGCTTTTTAGAAGAGGAGTCCTCTGCCACTGAAGAAGACAGTTCAACTGACTTGTCCATGACAGAGTTGTAAGGGATATGTCTTCTGGCAAGAACAGTGTCCTCTGTCCCCACTACCAAAATGCCAAACTTACTTTAAAAACTTTAACGATATAAAATGACACAGTGAGACATCCTGCTGCTGGTCAAGTTGCATCCACAGTTAGGAAGCAGAGAGCATGAATAAGACCCCCAATCCAGATATACAATCTCAAGGCCTGCTCCCAGAGCCACTTCCTCTAGTAAGGTTCTGCTTACCAAAGGTTCCACAATGTTCCCCAACAGTATCCTCAGTTAGGGATAGGATGTTTAAACACATAGTGTGTAGGGGACATTTCACATTTAAACCATAGCATCTAGGAAATACAAATACATCATATTATTCTTTCTGTCTTTATAAGGCCCCATCCAAATACTTTTTTATACTTAATGTATCTTGATTAGTACTAGCAAGATTCCTCATTTCTTTTTTTTTTAATTAACCACTGTATATTACCATAAATGTACAAGAAATGTTTAACCAGTCTCTTGAGGGACACTTGACTATATCCAGTTTACAAATCTCAAGCAATATTTGCTGTGGTGGCTAGACTGGGTTGTCAACTTGACACATTTGAGGCAGAACCTCGACTGAAGAATTTCCTCCATCTGATGGCCTATGGCCATGCTTGTGCGTATATTTTCTTGATTGATAATAAACCCTTTCCTACCCAACTTGGATTTAATCATAGTGTTTACCACAGCAACAAAAAGCAAAGTAGAACACTTGCATGGATAATGTTGTACATAATGTTTGTTCACATATGGCCTATTATATCTAAAGGTAAGTACCTTAAAATGAAATTGTGAGTCAATGGTGTATGCAGTTTCAATTTTGATAATCATTGCAAAATTTCTTTCCTTCAAATTGTACCAATTTCAAGTCTCCCTAATATACAAGACAGCTTGTTTTTGTACAAATAAAAAATGTTACCCAGTTCTCAGATTATTACAAATCTGAAACATGCAATGTCAGTGTAACATTTTTTGGTCTTTTTGAGGCAGGGTCTCCCTTTAGTCCCAGCTGGCCTGGAGCTCACTACGTATGCAAAGCTGGCCTTGAACTCCCAGTGATCTGCCTGCCTCTGCCTCCCGAGTGCTGGAATTAAAGGTGTGAGCCACCACGCCCAGCATATCAGTGTAATTTTGCTGAGTATTTTTCTTATTTTAAGTGGACTCATCTGCTAATCTTTTTTTTTTATAGATTTAAAAAAAATTTTTTTTTAATTTTTATTTATTTCTGTATGTGTATGAATGTACTGTCTGCATGCAGGTCTATGCACCTGTGTCGGCCAATGCCGCGGAGGTCAGAAGAGGGCAATTGATTCCCCTGGGACTGGAGTCAAAGATGGTTCTTAGCCACCATGTGGGTGCTGGGGATCGAACTCGGGTCCTCTGCAAGAGCAGTCATCACTTTTAACCACTAGGCCATCTCTCCAGCCCATTTATACTTTTATACATTGTTAAATTAATAATTGTCTTATGTTTTACAGAATGTGGATTTGAATTATAAATAAAAATGTGGTCTATCAATATTTAAAATAATTTACTGTGGTGTTTTTAAAAATATTTTATTATTATTTTTTAATGTGTATGAGAGTGTTGCCTGCAAGTGTGTAAGTGTGCCTGTGTTATGCAGTGCCTGAGAAGGTCAGAAGAAAGCTTCAGATCCCCTGGAACTGGAATTACGGATGGTTGTTAGTCACTATAGGTGTGCTAGGAGTTAAACCCCAGTCCTCTGCAAGAGCACTCAGTGCTCTTAGCTGCTGAGCCATCCCTCCAGCCCTACTGTGCTGTTTTCTATTGGCTTGAGTATTTCACATTTACACCTTTGATTCCTTTAAATTTGTCTTGGCTTTAGTGCCATGTGCCTACATTAAGATTATTCCTGCCATGCATTGTACCTATAATATATATATCTGGAGAATTTCAGAGATTGAACTAAAAGCCAATTTAGCAAAATTAAGTAATATACAGAAGTCAAAAAATAAACTGTGAATTTATAATGTAAGAAAAGACTCATTTAATTCGAGGAAGATCTCTTCCCTTGGATAGTTTGTCACTATTTATTGAAGTGCTTGTCTTCTTCCCACTAATTGAACTGTTATTTGCATTGTATATTGTACTAAAGTATGGGATTATTCTGGAGCCTTACTCTATTGACCAGCTTACTGATGAGCCAGTACCACAGTGTTTCACTTATTCAGGCTTTTACATGTTATACTGTCTGATATGTTAATTCCTCATTGCTCCTTCCTGAGTATTCAGACTACTTTTGTTGAACTATTATTTTTTAAAGCCAATTTTTATTGAAGTTTTGTGCATTTCATATAAAATTTCCAGTTAAGTCTAGACCCATTCCACCTTCCTTGCCCTCACCCCGACCCCACCAGAGCTCATGCATTCTGCCAAACGTGTTTTCATCTTTTTCTCAGTCTTTTTAAAAATTTTTGATGCAGAAGCTTACTGTTTTGAGCAGAAGTTCACTATTTCAGTCAGTTCTTTGACCCAGTCTTTTTTGTTGTTGTTGTTCCTTCCAATCTGCATCACTCCAAAATATAGATATATGCATGCCATATAGATCTTTTAGCATCTTCAGCTTATGATTTCTTTATTTTTTTAAAATTAGGCTGAAAGATGTAATGTTTGAAGGCTCCTCCTTGGCAAGTCCAAAAACCATCAGTCCTGCCTTGTGCTCCACATTGGGGTTTTCCCTTCCCATGGTCACCAAATGAGGTCCAGTAAGCACCGTATCCTGTCTTGATGCTCCTGTACTGGTCTCCATGATACAGCCTGGGTAGTCCAACAATGGCAATCAATACTCTGAAGAGGCTGAAACCCCAGTAGTAGCTCAGTCCACAAGCTGGATGTCTCAGCAGTCCCCATCTGGCACTGAAGGTTTAGAGGATTCTTGGAGAGACATGAGTCTTCAGTCCATATCGGAAGGTTGAAAAGCTGTGTCTCATGTCTTTGAAGGATGGAAAAAGTAGTGGCAACCTCCTGGTAGCCGCACTTGCCAATAAGACCAACAAAACAACCATGCTTTGTGTGTGTGTGTGTGTGTGTGTGTGTGTGTGTGTGTGTGTGTGTTTACAAAGATCTCAAGTTTTATACCCGAAGTACAGTTTCTCAGGCCTTACTATTTATTTCTGGTTATACTTTCCTTTTGGATGCTTAAGGCCACACTGTTAGCCCAGATTAACCAAGGTTTTTGTTTTCTCACCGTCAGTTGAGGATCTGGTCCTCACAGGGATTTTTTTTTTTTTGAGGGGGGATGGCGCCCCTGACTCATTTTGGCTTTTCATTTACCAGTTTTGTCCACTTGAGGACAAAGTCAGGTCCTGCTAGACCAGGCTTCCCTTTTTGAAGCATGAGTGGACTTTCTTCTTCATAGACAGGGCACTGGCTGAAGTCACATTTGTGGATCTCTTCTCTGCACAGGAAGACTGGTGACTTGCACTTATAGGACATTTCAAGAGATGCCACCATGCATAGTCCCCTGGGACTTAGGTGACCTCTGAGGCCAAGGAACAAAGTTTTCCCTTAAGTCCCTCAGCCAAATTGGTATGGGCATTAAGTATGGTTGTTAAACATCCAGAAAGGCTAAGTTACGCCAGCCTGATACTTTTAACTACTGTATAATATTTTAGAAAAGTCTTGGACAGGTTCTGGAGAGATAGCCTAGCAGTTAAGAGTACCAACTGCTCTTGCAGAGGACCCGGGTTCTATCCCCAGCAACCACATGGCAGCTGAGAACCGTCTGTACCTCCAATTCCAGGAGAACTCCAGTTCCAGAGGAATCCGACATCCTCTTCAAACCTCTGTGGCATTGCACGACATGGGTGTGCAAACCTACATGCAGACAGTACATTCATACACATACAAAAATAAATAAAGTAAAATAAATTTATATATAAAAAAGAAAAGGCTTGGACAAAATCTCAAGCAGCTTTGTATAATAAATTCTAAGAAGCACTCCCATAAGATAAATGCTGTGGTTAGACACAATGTCATGACAAACTAGTTTTTTTTCTTCATTCTTTTGATTTTGTGCATATATACCCTCTACTCATATACTGAAACTGCCTAAGTCTGAAAATAAATGGTAGCTTAATTCTAGAACCTGTTAAGGGATTCACAATAAAAGAGCACAGTTGTTTTCAGATCACAAGGAATATAACATTAATGTTGCTTAGTTTGCCTTATAACTAGGTACTTGGTGCTAGCATCCACAGAGGAGGGATACCATTTGTCGTTTGTTTTGGGGGACTGTGATACTTACTCAACATAATATATTCTAGTTCCATTCATTTACCTACAAAGTTCACAATGTCATCTTTCTTGTGAATTATTTTTATATAAGCTTTATAATTAGCTTGTCTCATTTCATAAATCTCACTGTTGAGATTTTTGTTACTGAGCTCCTGTCAAAATTATATTAGCAAAGAAATAATTGGCATTTTTTCTGTGTACGTCTTTCTGTGTGGTGTATTTGTTTATATATTTGCGGATTTGTTCATGCACATGTGCCATGGGTGTGTAGGATGGAGGGTGTGTTGGGTATCTTCCTCTACCTTATTTTTTGAGACAGGGTCTCTCGCTGAAACTGGAGCCCCCCTGATCTGGACACTGATGGGTCAGTGAGCCCCTGGAACTTCTCTATCCACATTTCCAGCACTGGGATTTAGGCCTGCACTGCTGCAGCTGGACCTCCCTCTCTAGAGCACTAGGACCACAGGTCTGCACTGATGTGCCTGGCCTCTTACATGTGAGCTAGTGTTCAATCTCAGATCTTCATGCTTGTTGTAGCAAGCACTTGACTGACCTAACTCAGCATCTGTTTTATGTTAACTCCAACTATTTAAATCTCCTTGGTCATAGCTTCTTTTATGTCTTCCAGTAGTGTGGTAACATTTCTTATTAACTTTATTTATCCATATTTTGTCATTTATACTATGGACCCTTTGGTGCCTTAAACCAGAATAGGATGCACATTGTTATAAGGGTTTACATTAAGGGCTGGGGAGATTTCAGTCAGTAAAATCTTGCCTCACAAACATGAGGCCCTGGGTCTGGATTCTTAGCACCCACATAAAAGCTAGGCACAGCAGTGTGTATCTATAACCCCAGCACTGGGGGTGGCAGACACAAATGGGCTCATGGAGTTCACTGGTCAGTAAGATCTATGTTCTGTGAGAAGACCCTGTCTCAAAATAGTAAGTTGGACAGTGATGGGTCATTACACTGGTGTTTGGTCTTCACATGCATGTACACAGATGTACATGTACACCTGTACACAAATGTGTCCATACCCACACAAACATACACATATGACACACACACACAGACATACTATAACAGTGTAGAATCATTTTAGAAAGGATATTCTAGATTGAGGATTATATTATTCAGCTTTCTGTCATGGTGATAAATTTCTGAAATAATTAGTTTCTAAGGTTCAGTTCTTGGTTTCTCGGACCCATTGACTTTAGGTCTGTGCTGAGGCAATAGATACATCATGTTGGGTGAGTTGTGTTTGCTTACCTCACGGAAGATGGGAAGCAGAGTTGATAGAGAGGAGGAGGGGGAAGAAGAGGAGATGGGGCCAGAAAATTCCATTATTTCCCTCCAAGGTAGACCCTTTGTGACCTAATTTCCTACCCTAGAACCCCACTTCTTTTTTTAAAACATTTTTATTGAAGTTTTGTGCATTTCATACATCATTTCTCATTCCAACCCCACTTCTTTTTTTGTTTTGTTTTGTTTTTTTTTGGTCTTTTCGAGACAGGGTCTCCCTGTAGCCCCAGCTGTCCTGGAACTCACTCTGTAGACCAGGCTGGCCTTGAACTCACAAAGATCCGCCTGCCTCTGCCTCCCAAGTGCTAGGATTAAAGGCATGCGCCACCACGCCTGGCTAAACCAACCCCACTTCTTAACCCCACTTCTTAATGGGTCCACCATTTGCAGCAGTGCCATGGCCTAGGGACTAAAGATTTAACACATGAGTCTTCGGTGAACCAAATAGAGGTATATTAAAACAGCAATGCTGCATGATTATCATGATCTCTGTCATCAGACTTGTCATATTTTATATTTACATAGAGCCTTCTGTTAAAAAAGGGCTGATAAAAAACTATTTGTTATTACCACTGTTGTAGGCAAGAATATCTCTCACAGATTCATATAAAACTCCATGGAATTTAATTTTAGTATACAGTACTCTTTTTAAAAATACAAGATGGGGGGCTGGAGAGATAGCCTAGTGGTTAAGAGCACCGACTGCTCTTGCCGAGGACCCAGGTTTGATCCCCAGCACCCACATGGCGGCTAAAAACTGTCTTTAACTCCAGTTCCAGGGGAATCCAGCACCCTCTTCTGACCTCTGCGGCATTTTGCGATACGGGTGCACAAAGCTACATGCAGACAGTACATTCATACACATACGAAAATAAATAAAATTAAAAAAATACAAGATGGACATGATGATGGGCTTATACTCACAGAATTTGGAAGACTGAGTCAGGAAAATTGAACTGAGGAAGACTGGAGTACATAGCAAGTTCCAGGCCACAAGTGAGACTTTGTTTCCAAAGAAGGAGGAAGAGGAGGTAGAGGAGAAGGAGGATGAGGAGGAAATATAAGAAAGGAATGAAAGAAAGAAGGAAAGAAAGAAAGAAAGAAGAAAGAAGGGAGGGAGGGAGGGAGGGAGAGAGAAAGAGAAAGAGGGAGAGATGGGGGCAGAAATCCAATTTTCCATTAGCCTTACAGTAGGATTGTTTGAATTACTTCAAGTGAATGTCTTCATGTCAGTGATGAGCACAGCAAATCCTTCCTACTGGTTTTTAAACCGTCCTCACCTAACAGTGATGTTCTTTGTTGATCTTTAGGGAGCCATGTCTCATCTGTTTAGATTGGCTTTTTATTTGTCTTTCATTGACTTTATGGCCAAGCCCGTTTTCTTTGTTATGTTAGCTCAAACATGTAGGTAAAAGCAAGCACTTCCTGATGGGCATGTAACTTAAAAATATCCCTTGGATTGTCTGAGGATATATTTCCTAGTGTGCTTGAGGTTTGAGTGATGTCTTGATTTCTTTTAGCAGATCTGTCCAATTGTCTTTTTCTAGGAGACATAGACTTCTGGTTGCTGAATTCTGTCATTTTTTTTTTTTTCTGTATCTAGTATTCTGCCCTAAATTAGATGGGGACAGCTTGTCTGCTTTAAGTGCTTCCTCAGATATCAGCACCTGGAATTTGGTGTGCCGAAGATTTTCTATAAGGCACACAAGTTATGCCATGTTTCCAACTGTTAGAAAAAAAAATAAACACATATATTGGGCTGTTGTGTCAATGAACATAAAATGGATAAACCAGAATTGTGAAAATATAGATTTGTACCTGTCTGTACTAAAACATTGATTTTTCTTTTAGGAAATTTGATTAGGAAATTTACCTTTATTAGCTAGCAGAAGGGCAAAGCTAGAACTTTTAGCATCTGAAGGCAATTTATTTTTAGAAGCTTTTAAAAAATCTTTCTCTTTCTCTCTCTGGGGTGTGTGTGTGTGTGTGTGTGTGTGTGTGTGTGTGTGTGTGTGATAGGGCACACAAGATCTGAGAGCAGTCTCAGGTTTTGGTCTTTACTTTCCACCTTGTTTGAGATGGTCTCTTTTAAAGGTTACCCCTGGCTATGCCAGGCTAGTTGACACTGGAGATTCCAGTGGCTTATTTATCTCTACCTTCCTCTAGCTCTAGGTACATTGGAATTACAGATATGTGCTGCAGATTTGAAGCCTTGAAGCCATGTGCTTGTGCTTGTATGGCAAGTACTTTATCCACTGAACCTTCTTCTTTTTTTTTTTTTTTTGTCTTTCGAGACGGGTCTCCCTGTGCCTAGCTGTTCTGGAACTCACTTTGTAGACCAGGCTGGCCTTGAACTCACAAAGATCCGCCTGCCTCTACCTCCCAAGTGCTAGGATTAAAGGCGCCACCAAACCCGGCTGAGCCTTCTTCTTAACTATCTTTTTTAACATTGTGTGTGTGTGTGTGTGTGTGTGTGTGTGTATGTACATGTGCAGGTGTGTGTGCATATGTATATATGATGTACATGGGAAGATGTCCCACAGTGTGCATGTGGAGGTCAGAGGACGACTTTCTGTAGTCAGTTTTCTCTTTCTACCACGGTGAGTTCCAGGAATTAAATTCAGGTCCTCAGTCTTCCCAGGAAGCTCCCTCATCCCCTAGTCATCTCACCCAGCCATTTTAAGAGTCTCTAATGAAAGGTATACATGATAACTTATTCCTGTATCTACTGAATTTTTTCTTCTCTTTTCCCCTTTCCTTTCCAATCTGGCAAGCTTTGACTTAACATACAAGGCTGTTTTGGTGGTCTTTGACCAGTTTCGATCTTGTGTAACCACACTGTCATAGTGCATGCTTACATGGATGGATGGTTGTGTCCCTCGCCCTCCCAGGTGCACCCACCCAATGCAGACTACATGTGCTTTTTATAAACAAAGTCTTCCTGGCTTTTGTTATACTTATTCAATTTGTATTTTAATAATCTTTTTATTAGACAGTGTTCTAGTTTGCCTTCAATTGCTATGACAAAACATTTTGACCAGTACCAACTTAGAGAAAAAAAGGTTTTATTTGGCTTATATCTCCCAGAGCACAGTTCATCACTTAGGGAGCCCAAGCTAGGAACTCAGGGAAAGAACCTGGAGGCAGAAGTTGGAGCACAGGCCACAGAGGAACATTGCCTACTGGTTTGCTTCCCTGGCCCATGCTCAGCCTGCTTTCTTATACAATACAGAACCACCTGCCTAGGGCTAGGCCCTCCACATCATGAACAATCAAGAAAATACCCCACAGACATAGCTGCAGACCAGTCCAATGGAGGAAATTCCCCAATTGAGTCTCCCTCAACCCAAGTGTGTCAAGTCGACAACTAGAGCTATCCAGCATAGATGGGCATAGATTAAATGAAACATTTCTGTCTACATGTTTCTGTATGTTCAGAGGCATGTACATGTGTATGTATATGAGGGTCAGAGGTCAACCTTGAATGTCTCATTCAATTGATATCTATCTTATTTTTTGAGACAGGGTCTCTCACTGAAGCTGGAGCTTGCCGATTTGGCTAGACAGACTGGCCCCAAGCCTCCAGGGATCTTCCTGTCTCTGTCACCCTGGAGCTGGGATGGCCAGTGCTGCTAGGGCTAGCTTTTCCATAGGTGCTGGGGATCAAACGCAGGTCCTCATGCTGAGTCCTTATGCTTACATGGCAAGTATTTGCCATCTGAGCCATCTTCCTAGCCCTTGGAAAAAACGTGGCTGTCTCAGCTTCCTGAAAAGTAAGGGAGACATTAAGCTCCCTATGAATGTGGAAAGGTACACTGAAAAGCCTTATATGGTTCTTGCTGTGGTCAGAAGCCATGAAGAGGGTAGAGAAGCAGAAAATGAGGTGTTTCTTAAATTACTTAGGAATACCTCATCCATACATTTGTTGTATGAAGACTAACCATATCATATGAGCTGTGAGATTCCTTGAGATAGTACTTGTAAAGTGCTCTCCAGAGTCCAAAGCACTGTTGGCATTCCATGCATGTGAGTTTCTTTTAAGTTTATTTGAAGTTTTTGAGTGCTTATTTATTTTCACAAGAGAATTTATCATTTAGGGGTCAGCAAGCAGGCTCAGTAGGTAAGGGTGCTTGCCACCAAAGCCTGACAACCTGAGTTCAATCTCAGGAACCCACATAGTGGAAAGAGAAAACTGCAAGTGTCCTCTGACCTCCACCACACATATACACACACATATACAGAGACACACTGAATAAATCTAAAAATAGTTTTAAAATAAAATCATTAATCAAATATCTCTTTTATAACATTCTTACACTGAGCACAATTTGATTTTATTTTTAAAAATATTTTATTTATTGTTTTTATTCTATGTACATGAGTCTTTTGTCTGCATGTGTGTAAGTGCACCTGTGTTGTGCAATGCTCACAGGGGCAGAAGGGTTTGGATCCCCTGGAACTGAAGTTACAGATGGATGGTTGTTAGATACCATGTGGGTACTGGGAATTGAACCAAGGTCCTCTGCAAGAGCAGCCAGTGCTCTTAACAGCTGAGCTATCTCTCTCCAGCCCACTGGGCATAATTTTAAGGAGATGAGGATATGTAGTGATTAAAAATGAGAATATCAAGAGTTTATATTGTTATAAAGGAGACTGATACTAACTAAAACAGACACGAACTATCTAACATGCATGTCAAATGATGATCACTATGCTAAGGAAATGAAATGTTCCAGGAACAGGTAGTAGAGACTTGAAGGAGGTGAGGGAGGGAGGGAGAGATGGTGCGTGCCTGGAAAGGAAGGAACAACAGGTACATTATCACAAAGCAAAGAGGGTGGTTTGTCCAGAGTGGAACAGGAGATGCAGCCAGACAATTAGTAGAAGCCAAGTTATGTGGGATGCTACAGGCAATGTATGGACTCTGTACTGCTGCTCTCAGTCAGAGTGAAATCAGTGGGGTGGTCTGATGGGAGGAATGACATGGACTGATTTTTTTTTTCAAACAGCAATCTGATCTGTTGGGAAAAGAATTTGAGGAGGATGAGGCAGGGGCAGTCAGTGAGGAGCTTAGGCGGTGATTCATAGAGCTGATAATGGTATAATGACTGTTTTCTGGGTAGTAGGAAAAGCATCAGGAGCTAGGATCTGGATTGGCTTATGCATAGAGGGCTAAAGTTTTCTGTGGGGTATAGGATTTTAAAAAGAAGAAAGTAAAGGATTACTCTAGAGTTTTGTCCTAAGGAACTGGAGTTTCTGGTAACTGGAAGAGGAAGACTAGAACATTAACATATTTATGGTGGGAGTTAGAGGGAGATTGAAGTTTGATTTAGATATGCTAAGCTTGAGATTAAAATGCCTATTAGATATAGAAGAGGAAATACTCATTAGACTTTGAAGCCATAAAGTTGATAAAGACTACCAGGGGGAAAGTTGTCAACAGGAGCCTAAACCCTGGGGCCCAGCAGCATTCAGTGGAGATGGAGCCAAGAAGGAACTATCTCATTTGCAAATGTGTTGTTTTGGTGAAAGTGCAGTTTGGGGAATACATTTTGAGGGAATTTATCCATACTTACCATGCTTTCTAATCAAGCCCTAAGAAAGTGAGATATGTTCCAGGACAGCTGGGGCTACAGGGAGACCCTGTCTCGAAAAGACCAAAAAAAAAAAAAAAAAAAAGAAAGTGAGATATTTGGTTCCTTGAAATAAATACTGCATATCTATTTGTTAAGTTTAGAAGTCTAGAAATGTTCAGGGAATTTCCACAGAAAGTAAAGAGGAAAATCATCTCTGCACTAGAGACACTAAAAGCCCTAGGAGAAAAAAGTCGGTAGCAAGCAGCAGTAAATTTAGAAATGGCTTATAAATACATCAAAAGTAGGAAAGTGGGGTAATGGACGGGGCTGGAAAGTGATGGTCAGTGTTTTTAGTAGGTAGAGCCATGTGGCTGGTTAGAAATGACTTATGAAAGAGATGAGCATCAATTCAAGCTTATGAGGGAAGGAACATGAATTTCAAAAATCAAGAATGGCCTATTACCCCACTGAACACATAGGGGTAGGTTTTTGGCAAGTGACTCATTTCTTTCATCTCTTTCATCTAATATTATGAAGGATCCCTGCAGGAAGCAGATGGCTCACTCAGAAGATGCAGTTGAGGAGAATTGATGGACTATGTACAGAGGTGTAGACAGGGTCAAACCAGTGTCTAGTGTATATTAGTGCCTTTCATTGGTGAGATCCAGTGGGAAGCCATGAGGTAAGCAAGGCTCCTGGGACACAGAGCAAACGGGAAGGCAGGAGAGAGTCACGGAATAGTCAGCCTCTTGACTCCATTAAAAAGCTTCCTAGTTAGGTTATCAAAGGCCACTAAATGAATAAAGCAGATATAGGTCTCCTTGAGTCAAGCAAGACTCCTCTGCCAGCACCAGCTACACCTCACCTGCCTGGAAATACTGTGCAGTAGTGGCAGCCATATGCCTGTATATCCCAAATCTAATTGGCTATTAGCTTTCTCCTTGGAGGAATAACCCACAGCTGATGCCACAAGCTTATATCCTCTAATGGTTAAGAGATGTTATAAGCCACAGTAAGACCCAGTCATATTTAACAGAAAAAACATAATTCATGGTTTAATATACCATCCAAACATCTGTGTCTATGCCAAAGTAACCTACCATAAAAATTAGTACTGTTTAAATACCTATATATCTAATTGCTTGAGCTTCATTAGTAGGATTGAAAGGTTATTCCTGGACAAACTGTCAGCCCATGAAAGGAAACAGCCAGAATTGACCAGAGTCCAAGACAACAGCTCCAGAGAAAGTAGACTGTTTTGCTTCCTGTCCACCTGTACCCCTTTTCTAAGCCTAGGGAACAATCTGAGGAAGAGGGGGCATGGTAGAAATGTAAGGGCTGAAATTGGGGTGAATAGTGAAACTACAGCAATATAGTCTGGACACTCATTTAATCAACTTGATTGAACATATAAGCCCCCCCCCTCCCCAGCTGGATGGTGGGACCCTTAGGCTGTGTGGGTTTGGGAAGCACTGCTTGCAAATTGGTTTTACATGAAGGATGCTTGTACTCATAAATTATTACTTATTATTAAAAAAAAAAAAAAAAAAAAAAAAAAAAAAAAAGAAAGTCCTTTCCTACAGCAATAAAAAAAAAGCTTCCTAGTTAGGTTCTTCCTAAGGAGAATTGTGAGCATTTGATCACTAGTGAGAACTTCAAGTGGTAGTCAGCAAATGTACTTATGATCTTTCAATAGTTAGTACCTAAAGTACTTTAAACTATTTCATCCTTTTATTCCCTTTTCTGGTCAATTTTATTTTTATTTGTTGGTTTGTTTTACTTTGTTTTGTTTACAATGTTCTGCTTAGACTTTTTTGTTAAATATTTATAAAAACCTTGATATGTTTCTTCCTATTTGAGAGGGATGTGGTTTGAAGCAGGGTTACAGGGATTTTAAGACATACAGAGTCTCAGTTTATTAAATATAAGTAACATTGAGACTAATTTGGTTCTTTATCCTATTTGTTATAACTGGAAAACTTGTCACCAAAGATAGGGGGCTAAAAATCTCTTTCTTGCTGAATAGTTACTCTTCAAATTCTATTTTCCTCTTTATATACTATTAAACCATCTTCTGATTCTAAAGACTTTATAGACATTTAGTGAACAAATTTAGGCCAATTATATAACTAGATTTACTAATATGAAGTGAGCACTACAGAAAAGGCTATCAAGTAGGAAATGTTAGCTTGAAAAATCATCTTGGACTAAATAGTATAATCTGCTCAAAAATAAAGCCATTTGCAAACATCATTCCTTTCTCCTCAATGCAGATTGCTTTTACCAAGGTCTGTTTATTGTCTCATGCCATATTTTGGTTCTTGACTTCTTTCTTTGGTAATAAAACCTCCGCCCATGAGCTGGACCTATGGCTGCTCAAATAAAGACTACATTTCCCAGCTACTCTTGTTGCTATGTTTGGCCATGTATTTTAAGATTTTCTCAATGTTATGCAAGCAGAATACAGTCACTCTGGAGAAAGTTACAAAAGCTGTTTCAGACCAAGGAATGGAAACCATGTGTTGAAGATGGTAGAATTCAAAGTAGAAACTGGCTGGTTCTTCAAGGCTGTGGGAGACTTCACTGTGGACTTTGGATGGCTTATGCTATAGCTCTTACATGGGAAGAAATCAGTGATTGTTTGAGCTGTCGCCTTATCAGCCTTTATGATCATACCAGAATTCTATCCTAGTTTATTTTAAGCCCCCTTCCTTTTTAAAAATGGCTTTATTTATCTTGTGTGTGTGTGTGTTTGTATGTGTGTGTGTTTGTATGTGTGTGTGTGTGTGTGTGTGTGTGTGTGTGCACATGCCACAGTCTATGTGTGATGGTCAGAGAACAACTAATGGGAGCTGATTCTCTTTTACTGCTATGTGAGTCCTGGGGATTAAACTTAGATTGTCAGGCTTGACAAGCACCTTACCTGCTGAGCTTTCTTGCTGCCTTCTCCCCCACCTTTTTTTTTTTTTAAATCAAGACAGCATCTCATGTGGCTTAAGTTGGCCTCAAACTCTCTGTGAAGTCAAGGATGACCTTGAACTTTTGAACTCCTGCCTCTACCTCCTAAGTGCTGAGATTGCAGGTATGGGCCACTCTGCCTGGCAATACAAAGGGATTGAACCCAGGGCTTTGTGCATGCTGGTGAGAACTCTACCAATTGAGCCACATTTCAATACTTATTCTTAGTCCTTCTAGCAGGGACTATGTGTTAATGTATAATAATAGTGGGTTGGAGAGATGGCTCAGCAGTTAAGAGCACTGGCTGACTCAGATTTGATTCTCAGCACCCACATGACAACTACCAGCCATCCATAACTCCAATTCCAGGGGAATCTGACACATTCTTCTGACCTCCATGGACATTGCATGACCTAGGTGCACTTACATATATGCAGGCAATACACATATGCACACAAAATAAAAATAAAAAATAAAATATTTTTAAAAGTATAATAGCTATGCCAGGTGTCGTGGAGCATGCCTTTAACCCTAGCACTCAGGAGGCAGAGGCAGGAGGATCTCTTTGAGTTCAAGGCCAGCCTGGTCTACAGAGTGAGCTCCAGGCCAGCTGGGACTTAAAAGGAGACTCTGTCTTGAAAATACAAAAAAAAAAATCTATAAAAGTATAATAGCTATGCTTTGTTATCTATTTGTAGAGAAAATACCTAATTAAAAAGAGGTGTCATAGCTCCAGAAAGGTTTTAAGTGAATTATTATTTAATCAAAAGTATATACATTTGAAAAGTAACAAGATTTACATAGATGGAGTATACTGCCTATTCATCCTGTACTTTGACTGGCTTGTGGATATAAGCTTTGCCAGACACCTTCCCCAAAGCTTTTTGAAGTCTATATGTCTAGACCTAGATTTAAACATAGTACCCAGTTTAAAAGATGAAAATAAAATCCTTAATGCTGGGACTGGAGAGATGGCTCAGGGGTTGAGAGTACCAGCTCTTCTCGCAGAGGACCCGAGTTTGGTTCTTAGCATCCACATGGCAGCTAACAACCATCTGTAACTCTGGTTCCAGGGATCTGACATTCTCTTCTGACCTTGTTGGGCATTGAACAACATGAGGGCACTTTCACACCTGCAGGCAATGAGCTCATACAATGTAGAATAAAAAAACCCATAATGTCAGCTATACTACGGTAACAGGCCTAGTATCTGTAATGAACATCGTGTTGACTTCCCTAAAACCGTTTCCACTTTTCCATTGCACAGTAATCGTTCTACTTGAGTTGGTATACTGGACTGAGTAGGGTTTCCTTTCCCACAATTCACCTCCACCTCAAACCTGTGTTTGTGACTTTATTTGGAAGCAGATGGAATCAAGTTAAGGTGAAGCAATATTGAATGAGAATGAGCCCTACTCTAAGGATGATATGCTTATAGAAGAGGCATACCTAGACACTTGAAAAGAATGAAGACAGCAAGGAGAAGAGAGGTAGAGGGGCTGGAGAGATGGCTCAGCGGTTAAGAGTGCCAGCTGCTCTTGCAGAGGACCCAGATTTCATTCCCAGCACCCACATGGTGGCTAAGAACTGGGCGTGGTGGCCCACACCTTTAATCTCAGCACTCAGGAGGCAGAGACAAGCAGATCTCTGTGAGTTTGAGGCCAGCCTGGTCTACAGAGTGAGTTCCAGGCCAGCTGGAGCTATAGGGAGACCCTGTCTCAAAAAAAAAAAAAAGAGGTAGAATACAAGGATGCTGCCACATGCAAGGGACACCAAGAGACAGGCAAAAAGAGATCCTCCCTAGAGCCTTCTGAGGGAGTGGGCTTAACCAACACCCCTGTTTTGGACTTTTAGCCTTCAGAATGATGAAAGAATAAGTTTCTGATGTTTAGTGAACCCAGTTTTTGGTTCTTTGTTATTGTGGCAGCCTCAAGGACTTAAGATAGTGTAATCTATTCTGCCCTCAGCTACAGGCTGAGATGGGATTCAGAATGTTTAACAACCAGCTCGAGAACTGTCCAGACAGAAGGGATGTCTGCTGCATTGCTTGAGCAGAGTCCACATAAATCCTTATCTTTGGATGCTGATTTTTCAGTTGCTGGATAGTGGAGAATCCAAGAACATTTAGCTTGTTGTTCCTGTGAGCACTTGGGGTGGATGGGGGAACATGGAGAATCTTCTACTTTTCCGTTGGTTTAGAAGCATCTCAGTATTTCCAAACCCATGGGATTGTATCAGTATGTGCTAGGCATGTATGCTGGATGGCCTAAAAGAATACAACTTTCCTATTTGCTACTTCAAATTACTCAAGGACTCAATTGGAATGAAACTCAGGGCACTGATTTTTTTGGCTGGAGGAGAGCGTGCACTGTGATGGGAGATGTGAATGAGAAAGAACAAGGACTGGACACTGCTTCAAAGCAGGTAGGTATTCCAAAGGAGGAAACAGCAGTCAGAGTACAGGAGAACAAGACTACTGCAGGCACGTGGACCTAGAGCTCAGACCAATTGTGAAGGAATTCCACCTGTCTTCCAAGTCATTTGAGTTATGCATTCTCTTTGTTGTTCATACAAGTTTGAATAGGCCTTTTGTTTGTTTGTTTGTAACCCCAAAGCATCCCTTCAACAATTGTTGAAGACTATGATTTTCTTAGAAGTTATGGATTAGATTCTTTTCTTTGAAACATTGTGTTTTGATGTCTGCTGGCATAATTATTTTGTAATTACCTTTTACCTTTGTGTTCTAGAATAATAAGAGAGACACCAGCCAGGTTTCAAGAAAATAAGATTTCGCTGAAAAATTACTTTGGGCCCAAATTTCTGCTAAATTCTTAGAATATGACTTTTAAAACAATCAGACACATGTACAGGCACATGTGACTATACACACACATATGCACACATACACACACACACACACACACACACACACCCCACACCTGCAATTTTTTTTTACCACCTACAGAAAGACCTCCTTCATATTACAGATGCAAGGGTTGAGAAGAATGGTACAAACGATAGGGGATCTGTATCCCATGGGTATTGTAGCAAAATAGATCGGAGATCTCCCAAGACCACCTGAAGCGCAGGAAAATGGCTGGAGCTAGAAGACATCATGCTGAGTGAAGTAACACAGTCCCAGAAAAACAAACAACAAATGGTATCCCTCATCTGTGGATGCTAGTGCCAATTACCTATTTGCAAGTATTTCTTGTGCACGGCCCCTTGAGCTTTTGTCCAAGCAGTTGGGAGTGATGCATATTGGAAACAATAACAACAACAACAACAGAAAGGACTGCATCAAAGAACAGACTGAAACAGTGAACTTCTGCTCAAAACAGTCAACTTCCACATGGAGAATATTGAGAAAGACTGAGAAAGAGATGAAAAGCATGTTTGGCAGAATGCATGAGCTCTGGTGGGGTGGGGGGATGGGGGGGACACAGGTCTAGATTTGATAATCTTGTACAAAATATATATTAAAAAAAGAAAAATAAAGGTAACAATTCAAACAATATGGTTTATAAATGGAATTCTCCTCTATAAGAATAACTCCAAAAATAAATCAGATGGTATTGCAAGGCCAATTTAAATACAGAGACGAGCAAATAGAAGAGATAGAGGAAAACAGAGGCAGCCAGAGGCAAATCATGAACTGAAACTACCTTTCCTATTTCTCAGCCTATAAAATAAATCTTTCTTTTGAAGTTGTGGGGACAATGCCAAAAGCAGGGTTAAGGAGAGGCAGAAACAATGCACTAGTGTTCTCTATGCCCTCCCAAAGTTGAAAAATTTGAATTGATTCAATTGCTTTAGGTTACTGTGGGTTCCTGTACATGTATTTGCAGAGAGTTTGAGGTTTCTGCTTTATACTCCATTTGGTGGCTATTGTCTATACCATTAACAAAAAATAATTCCACATATAGCCAACATTTCACTTACTTTTGATAAAGTTTTAAGTTAGTGTATTGCTTTCAATAATCAGGAGAAATAATTTTAGAAGAGGAACTGTAAAAATGAACAAGTTTTCTGAGTATGCAAGTCATGTTATATGGTGGCTCAAGAATACTGTACATCGCTTCTCAGCCTTTTGGCTAAGATCAAGTGAAGAATACTGTACAAAGATTGTTGTCAATACATGCAGCACCACACTGTTCCTATTTTAGTTGCTAATTAGCATTCAGGTGTGCTCTGGAATACATAAAATTAGATGCTAATGCTGTTTCATTTGTGACTTAACATGTACAAGTTGTTACTATACACATCTTTATCCTGTCTATGCACAAGTGTAATTGTTGGTTTTCTCTTTTTCTTTGCAATCATACTATCTTCATGTATTCACATGATTTGATCTCTGAAGGACATGATCTGAATAAATCTACTTGACTTTAGAAAATCATTACCTTCTGGAGTTTAGGAATAAAAAATGATATCTCAGAGTCACTTCTGAAAAGGCTTGAACTGAGGAATTAGTTTTATTGATCCACTAGTGCAGAAATTTTAGTTTTTCCTTTTATATCACGTCACTTATGATTAACAGATATATAAAATTGTGAGCCACCTAATGGAAGTAGTTTTTATAAATATTGCATGCCATTTTATGTTCTTCAAGTTGTACTGCCCTTAACAAGTATTTTCATCTTAAAAATTTTAAAGTTAATGTGTAAGGAAGTAACTAGCTACTTTAGTTAGTTAGATTTTTCTTCCCTCAAGAAAATTGCTATAATGGTTACTTTTGCTAAAATGCAATTACTGTCACTATAACAATCAATCATATTTTCATATAAGAAAATTTAACAACTTCTGAATGCATTAAGAAAAGTAAATGAAAGAGATTCAGTCTGAAGAAAGACTAAACACCTGCCCCCTAATATCTAGTGAGACAAAGCTCAGACATCTCACTTACAATGTTGAAGATCACTATGAATGGTAGAGTAGCAAGCAAATTTCTTGGAGCATTATTGAATTTTTTCAGACACTTAATAACCAGAAAATATTATTGTGTTTGGTGAATTTAATCTCAATCTAGTAGTATCTTTAATCCTTAGATTCACATGTTAAGTCAAAAGACATAGTTTCAAAAGGATTAACACTTGTTATACTCTACAGATGACACCACTACCACATCAAAAATGGCAGCTAAGAAATATCAATTCTCAGCATAAACAGATTACTTGTTATGGTAAAAAAAAGAGTGTCTGCAAATATTATGGAGTCATATACCTCATAGATAGTTTTTATTCTCCAAAAGCATGTATATGAAGGTAGAATATTAAATATGACATGAAATCACTGCTGTTCATGATATTACATTTTGGATGTATATTGGGAATATAGAAATGGATTATTTGTTCTATATGGTATTTGATAACCTGTGAATTGCCACAGTGAATATATTATAAGTGACATGAATCAAAATACATAAAAAATAGTGTTCTATAAGTAAAACCAATTATTTTACATGGCAATTTACTGTGTAACCCCAAATTTGCATTTAGTAGCACAATCGAGCAGGCTCTGTTCCCTCTCCACATCCCTGGCCTGTCCACCTGTCTGCTTCTAGCCCTCTTCAGCATTTTTAATGCTAACTCCATTCAGTGGGCTTCTACACTCCACATGTGAGACACATTTTGATTCTTTCTTCCCCTTAGTGCCTTCCTTCACAGCATAGGCTCTGCATTCTTCCTTTAGGCACCTGTCAGCCTTTTCTCTACAACTTCAGTATTACCAGTTTCTCCCTGGTTTTCATACACCCCCTCTCCTGCTTCCTGAGTTATCTTTCTCAACCTTTTTACATGACCACTGCTAGCTTCTTGGGCGCCCCTTCCCACCATTGCTTGTTCTTCCAGGAGCCTAGCTAAATCCACAAAGCTCTGTGATCCTGGGTGTTGATTTTTTTTTCCCCTTTCTAGGCCTCTGATTAGAAAATTCCAGATCTTCACCATGAATTCTTGTCTAAAAGGCTTTCTTTGGCTCCCCCATGAAAGATCAAATGTTTGCTTCTCTGTGCTGTCACACTGAGAGTGCTTTGTAGCGGTTTTGTGTTTCTCGAAATTTCCCCTGCTTCACTGTGAGTTGTTCAAGGCAAGGGCATCTCTGGTTCTTTCTGCTGTCTCTGGCCTTTGGCATGACAGTAGCCACTCTACACAGTGAAATAATAAATCTGTCAGTACTTTTAATTGTGAACCAATTTCAATGTTATTACTTAGAGATTCACATTCTATCTGGGAACAAGGCCATTAAGAAAAATAATTTTAGCCATATTGTGAAAATTAGCTTTTATCAATTTACCTAAGGTAAAAATCCATTACAATTGACAGATATTCTTCACTATTAAGAAGACCATCCATTTGTATGTGTCTATACCTTGAAGAAGAGGTATAAAAATATGTGATGTGAATGGCCAATGTCTAACAGCTGCATGCATGATTGTTAATAAAAAAAAAAACCCAGGCAAAAGAAAACATTATAGGATATATGTTGGACATTAGATTTCTTTTATTTTCCTCAAA
The DNA here is from genome assembly GCA_009823505.1 of Rhizomys pruinosus. NCBI lineage: Eukaryota > Metazoa > Chordata > Mammalia > Rodentia > Spalacidae > Rhizomys > Rhizomys pruinosus. The sequence goes on from VZQC01010507.1 coordinate 560,606, forward strand.
GCTAAAGCTGGCTATAAAGTTCATCTGCTGGCAATTTTTTGAATGTATTTTAAATTGGTCCAGTAGCAGGCCAGTGCTATCTATAGAAAATTGCATTTGGTGATATTGTCAATATGTGCTATTTTCTCCCTCTATACCCCATCTGTTATCAGAAAACTAATAAAGGTGCTTCTTTATGTCTTGCTGTACTTTCCAGATAAAGGGAAAAGAATAGCAAATGTAAGCATCAGCATTCTATCCTCACACGTAAAGGAAATGTTGCAGTGCCTTGATTTTGAGGCACATTTGAATTAGACAGCAGTCATTTCAATCTGAACAGAATGTCTATGGTCTTTGCGGCATTGCCCCCATCTTTTATCAAGGGTTTTGATGCAGTTCCAGTAAACCACCAGCCTTTGGCTGCAGGAGAGGGCATCATGGCTTCTTGTCCTTCTGGATGCTGTGTTTGATTCAGATGGTGAGCTTGTGATGCAGACAGCCCTCTCAGCCTGTGGAGAGCAACACATTACTTTTTTTTTATTTTAAGAGATAGAGATATATACTTTGGAATATTGGCACTTGTGATTTCTGGTGTGGGAAAATATGATCCTTACACACACGGAAATGCTGAGTTAACCCTACTGTTACTATGTGCACTCCTAAACTACCAATGCTTAAAGCCCAAGCCGTTCTTGCATTTCTGGGCTTATGAGCTCATAGATTCCCTTTTTCCTGCTTAAACAGATTAAATTGGATTTCTGTTTCTTATAACTGGAACCATATACATTGGAATGACATACAGAAAAGAATTCCTTAGATGTGAACCATCAACATTAAATAAATGAAAAGCCCTCACAATCTGTCACTACATTCTAAAAGGGGAACCCCAACCAGGAGTCTGACGGGGAACAATGGAGGGAGCTTCTGGACAGGAGTCTGATACAGCTCAATGTTTTCCATGCTACAGCACTTAAAAGCTCTAGTGAATTACTTAATTTCAGACTTTCTGATTCAAAATCAGAAATGAGTTAAATTTTAGTAAAAATTTTTGACACTATGATCACCTTATATTATGTCAACTTTCTAGAATCCCCTTCTTTTGTAATTCCAGGTTATTTTTGGTCATGAAAATTCTTCATGCAGGATTTGGAAATGAAGGGCAGTCATGTTTAGAAGGCTGTTCAGGCTGGCCACTGTTGCTGTGTGTTTCGTGTGCTACTCTTGCAGTTTTCACATTGTTACAGATCCACTGTTGGTTGGCAAAGACAGGTTCTGGGTCTAGCTCTTCAGCTCACATTAATGTCTCCTCCAGATTCTGAGAATTGTGGACCAGTGGCACATACAGCTCTGTGGTAAAGAATGGTGGTTTATCCAACAGATTGATCAAGCCATTGGCACAGGACATGGTAATTGATCAACTGATATTTAGTTTTCCTTAATTTTTCTGTTTTTCCTTGGTCTCCCCTATTTTGTGTCTATCATCTATTCCCTGACCTGACAGCTACACTGCTGGTTTGACATCAGTTTTAGAGGTAAGATACCCGCAACTCTGTAAGGGTTAAATCCACATAATAATGAATTCTGCTTGCCTAAGTTTGCTTATTTTTGTTTGCCCATTTTTTTTTTTTTTGAGGCACAGTCTTGCTCAGGCTGGCCTGGAACTCACTAGGTAGACCAGGCTGGCCTTAAGCATGTGATCTTCCTGCCTCAGCCTCCTTGGTGTTGTAATTATAGGCATATGTCACCATGCCTGTTTTAATGTAATTTAAAAATATTTATTATTTATTTATTTATTTATTTATTTATTTATTTATTTATTTATTTGTATGAATGTACTGTCTGCATGTAGGTTTGTGCACCCATGTCATGCAATGCCGAGGAGGTCAGAAGAGGGTATCAGATTCCCCTGGAACTGGAGTTCTGGAATTGGAGTTATAGACAGTTCTCAGCCGCCTTGTGGGTGCTGAGGATTGAACCCGGGTCCTTTGCAAGAGCAGTCAGTGCTCTTAACCACTAGGCCAGCTCTCCAGCCCTTAATGTAATTTTTATTATTCATTTTTGAAGACATACAAAAGTTGATTTTTCTATCAGGAAACAAAATTGACAAGTTCGAAAGAACTTTGGCTTTATTCTCAGCTGATAGACATTCCACTCTACTATCACTTTTGCTACTTGTGATCTGTGTGGCTCTGACCAAATTATTGAGGTGCTTGATGCTTCTGTTTCTTCAGGAATATCTTCTAATGGTATTTCAATTAGGATTTACAAGGAAATAATGTTTGTTTATTGCTGCTCTCTCAGTATCTAGTACAACATGGATACAGGGAACCTACTCTATAGTGTTTTCTTTTTTATTGTTTATTTATCTTATTGATGTTTTGTGTATTTCATACATCATTTTTCAATTCAGTTCAGTTCTGCCATAACTGTCCTGCATCTTTCTCTGTCATTTTTATGCTTAGGAATTCACATTTTTCCCCATTAATTTTATATTAGTCTATAATATGGACACATTCTCTTCACCCATATGCAGTAATTACAGAGTCTGAAAATAATTGGTGGGTGGATTCTAGAGCATGTTGAGAGAGTCACATTATAACAACATAGTTGCCTTCAGATAAAGAGAAATATAACAATAATGTCATTCAGCTTGCCTTTTGTCTGGGGGATTTGGTGCCAGCATCCACAAATGAGGGAGACCATTCTCCATTTGTCTTTCTGGGACTGTGTTACTTCACCTAGCATAATGGCTTTGCGCTCCATCCATTTACCTGAAAAGTTCATAATGCCATCCTTCTTTACCACTGAATAGTACTCCATTGTGTAGATGTACCACATTTTTGTCATCCATTGGTCTTTTGAGGGGCATTTGGATTGGTTCCAGCTCTTCGCTATTATGAAGAGAGCTGCAATAAACATGGATGTGCATGTATCTTTGTGGTAGAATGAGTCTTTGGGATGCATACCCACATAGTGTTTTCTAACCTGCGGAGTATGTGGGTATGTACCTAATTTGTGTTAATTTCTTTTCCTCAATCTTTAGTTGGAAAGATGCATAAAGCCATTGTTTAGACAATAGTTAGTCCCCACCTCTTTCTCCTCAAAGATTTCCATTGGAGAAATATATTGTGCTATCCCACTGATGTTGATTTTAGTATGTGATGTGCTTTGGTCAACAAGATGTTAGATGATAGGTTGTGAGCCAAAGTTTGACATGTGCTTCCACTCTAGGATTTTGTCTCCTGCTCTTCCATGCTCTCATCAATATAAAATTATATCTCAAAAACGACTGTCTCTTTAGCAGTGTGGCAGGGCAGTCTGAGTCCAGTCTTAAACAATGAAGCTTTAGATAACCCATTAACCCATGAAAAAATAAAGCAACACTTAATAACTTCAGATTTGACTGCTTTCATGACTTGTTATGGAGCAATAGCTGACTGATACAAAAGGACTTAATTATAAAGATGGTGTGCTGGCTAGCTTCAGTTGTCAACTTGATGCACAGGTGGAAGGAACCTCAATTGAGGAATTTACTCCAGTGGATTGGCCCATGGATATCTCTGTGGGGCATATTCTTGATTGTTGAGTGATGTGGGAGAACCCAGCTCTCTGTGGTCAGCACCATCCCTGGTCAGGTAGTCTTGTATTATATTAGAAATCAAGGTGAGCATGGGCCAGAGCAGTAAGCCACTAAGAAGTACTCCTCCATGGTCTGTACTTCAGCTCCTGCTCCAAGTTCCTGTCTGAGTTTGTGCCTTGGCTTCCTTTGATAATGACCTGGGAAATGTAAAATAAAATAAACGCTTTCCCCCCAAAGTTGGTTTTGGTCACTGTTTTTATCACAACAGTAGAACGGTAACCAGAACATAAGTCAGTCTGTATTAGTCAGGGTTCTCCAAAGCAATAGAACTAATATATATATATATATATATATATATATATATATATATTTATGGGACTTTATTAGATTGCTTACAGAACAGAGTCTGAGTAGTTCAAAATGGCTGCACCACTCTGGATGAGTGATACAGTAGTTGCTCAGTGCACAAGCCTGGATGACTCAGTAGTCAAATCTGGTACCAAAGGCCTGTAGAATTCCTGGAGATCTGCTAGTCTTTAGTCTAGTTAGAATCCAAAGAAGTTGGTTCTACTACCAATGGAAGAATGTCACAGCAACAAGATGAATTCACCAGAGAGAGAGAGAGAAGGCAAACAGGCAAAGCACAAAAGCTCCCTTCTACCATGGCCTTTTCTAGGGGCTGTCATCAGAAGTTAACACCCACATTTTGAGGGAGGCCTTCTGGCTTCAAATAATCTGATCCAGAAAGTCTCTCTCATTTCAGTTAATCCCAGATCCAGTCAAGCTGACAACCAAGATTAGCCATCACAGACAGAATTCAGTATCAGTTTTGCATATGTAAATCCATGTATCTATTATAAATTGGAGAGATAGATTTGAAGAGTAGTTTAAGACTATCTTTGACCAGATTAATCCATCTGCTAACAGAGTAATTGTACTAAAGTGTGACTATAGTCAAGTAACTGAATTGGGCATTTGAAGTTCATAACACATGGTAGCTATCCTTAAGGAGTACATGAATATGTCCTCAAGAAAAAAAAATGAGTCTTGAAAAAACTCATCTAAGAGCTGTGACTGGCTCTGTATAGAGTGACTGTGCTTCTTCTCATCAGGACATAAAGAGTTCTGCAATACTTATAGGCTCTGACCTGAGAGAGAAGAAACTCAACTCATTTCCTCATCTGCAAAACAAGGATAATAATAACTACCACCCAATGGAGCTGTGAAACTTAAATGAAAGCATACACATAAAGCTCTTAGCACACTGTCTGGCTCATAGTAAGCAGTTAGTAGAAGTTGGCCCTTGTTGTGGTTGTTATGCTTGTGAGTGACAAGATGCTTAGGCAAGAGGCCAGGCTAATTCTGCCACTCTAAGCCACAATGATAGCATATTCTAGCTCAACTTTGTGATAGGACAGAGAGTCTAATAGCAAGAAGGACTCATTAGAGGAAGAAAATCTAGGAGACCAACTTTTTTTTTCCTTAGGGAAAAGAAAATAATGCATATCATATAATTTCTGCATCTATTTCTTTTCTTTTTTTTTGAGCCTTCAAACATGAGATTTCTATAAAATATATTAGATCTGTTTCAGATTTTTCCTTCTTCCAGCTCAAGAATCTAAATATTCAGTTATCTTCATTTTTTAGTTAATAACAGTCTATAGATTACTCACATTTTAAATTCTATTTTGTGAAGACTGTGGATCAAGAAAGGTCTAATCTGATCTAGCCATGGTAGAAAAATAATTGGTTGGCCAACAACACTTATTTTACTACTTTATTATTTAGTTTTAGATATTCACCTCCAATCTCATCTCCTTCTATTCTTAGTGGTCTGCCTGGTAATATTGACCCTATCCTCAGCTCTTGACTAGACTTTCATTGTTTCATCAATATCTGACCCTCTGATTTAGATTCCTGTGATCCATCTTGAATCCACCCAAAGGGTACCCAAACTAAAAAAATCTGTACTTGTAATACAAAATGCTCCTTTCCATGGCTTGGGTGATATCCTTTCCATGGCTTGGGTGATATCAGGAAACAGACAAAAGAATGATGGTTGTCAGGTTTGCAGCTGCTGCAGATGGGGCCATTGAGGGCAAATTGGTGGTATTGGAGGATAAGATCAACATAGACCAGGCAAATTGTGGAAAATGGAAATGCATTGGCTTATTGTTACAACTAACAGAGCTGCTAAATTTAGCCCTACCTGAATTATCTTAACTCCTTGAGACTGGCAAGTTTATTTCATTGCTTAAAATAGTTTGATGGGGGGTTTTCTGTTACTTGTAACAAAGATCATTCTATCTATATGCCACAGCCTTATTTATTTTCCTAAAACTCAGATGGTCATTAATGGCAATAAGGATTTTTTGAGGGACGAAGGTCCTGTTAAGTTCCTGTAGCATATTCAGATAGCTGCCCAGTTTCCACCTCCCCTTTTCCTTCATGTTATCTGGGGATGTGGAGCATCATAAGATCCTCAGTCCTACTGTCTGAGCTTTTGCTAATGAAAAAGTGATATCAGAGTTTGGGAGATAGCTCAGCCAGATACAAACATGAGAACCTGACTTTGGATTTACAACACCCAAGTAAAAAGCCAGGTGGGGCAGAGTGTGCCTATCTTCCCTGCACTGAAGAGGCAGAGACAGGCAGATCCTTAGAGCCTGTTGACTAGCCAGTATAGCTGAATTTGTGAGCCCTGGCTGCAATGAGAAATAATGTCTCAAAAGCAACGATGTAGAGAGCTACTGACCAGGTCAAACTCTGGCCTCCATGCATACACCCTCTACACATGTACACAGAGATACATACACATGTATGCACACACACAAAAAAAGAGAAAATAGGAAAAGCACAAAGCACTATTAGATAAAAGACAGAAAAAGCTGGATAGGAAAATTATACTTTCTTCTATTGTGTATATATACATATATATATATATATATGCACACATTCTATTTACAGACATATACAATCCATAGTATATCCTCAACTCTATAGGGACATGTAGAAAATATTGTGAGCGCTTTATAGGAAAACAACATAATTATTAAATGTATTTCTTCCTACCACAGAGCTATAAAAATAAAATGTCCTTAGGCACAAAACACTTCTTTCCTAGCTAGACAGTCCTTGTGACATTTATGTTACTTTCATTTATCACACAATCACTTCACACTAGATCATGATCAAATATTACAGCACATTAATTTCCTAGTGAGACAAGTTAGAATATAGTGCACCCTGCTGTTTTGTCACCTTTCCCTCTTTTTATTGTAACTTTCTTTTAGCACCAAAATTTTGGTGCTTTTATCAAAATGATTGACTTCTAGATTAGAAGACTTATTTGATGCTTAGATTCTATACCACGAATTAGAGAGTCTTGCTGAAGATGTACAAATGCCTCTACATAGTCTTATCTCCACTAGCCTTTTATACCCCATGTGTTAGGTACAAAGTTTCTAATTCTCAAAGCTGTAGTTAAGAAACAAAGGGAAAAGGAAGGAAAAAAAACCCTTCTATCCTGAAGTTAAGTATAAAATATTCAATGATTTTCCGTGTACTATCTAATCCTTGATAAATTGTATTGCTCTTAGGTTGGTATATGCTTTTAAAGGCAAAGAAAATGACTTATACAAGATTGAGGGCTAATAAGCCTTACATTAAGCTAACAAAACTTTCCAATTATTATCAATATTGTTAATTGTAAACCCCATGCTTAATTGTGTTGTTTAAACTGCTAGAGAAGTTCACATCCCAGGGATGCAGACAAAAGAATGATAATGGGCTGCTGTGTCTGTAACAAAACAGTGCAATATATGTCTTCCCATTAAGTGATATACCTTAAAGAACATGTTTTAACATTTGAGATATTTTTTCTAATGTCTTTGACCATTCATGACTTTTTATGATTGACTTTTAGGGGTACAGGTGTCAGGAAGAGCATTATGGGAAGAGAAAAGAGTAGTAAAACAGAATCGTGGGGATTTTCTCTGGCTTGATTCAAAAAGGAGGCGAGAGTTCTCAGCTTTTTCCAAGATGAATTTTAAAACACTGATGATACAATAGAGTCACTATTGTAACATTTGGGATACAGATAAAATTTACATTCATCAATTAGTTTTTTTGTGTTTTATTGAAAGATATATTCAAGGTCACTGTAGTATAAATCTAACCCACAATTAAGCAGGACTAGAGTATACTCCGATTCAATCTACATGTTAAATTATGTATTCTGGCACATTAAATCATTGCAAATGAGCATTTCCTTTTCTATCAAGATATTTGTAGTAATATAGTCAAATATAGATAGGATGCTAGACAAATTTTTTAAAAACATTATTTCTTCTTCCTTGCCAAAGATTCATAACAGAAGCTCTATAGACACTGTGTGGAGAATGCTTATTGGCTGTCCACTGAACTCACTATGGAATCTGAAACAATACATTAATGTTAATTAGAATTGTTTTCTTTTTAATATAAAACTTTCCTTGTTCTTAGCTTATGCTATAACACATACACACATATACACACACACAAAGTCTTTAGTTTTACATATATCTACAGAAGAAAACTTACATATGGCATTTTTTTCCTCCACTCAGTGTTAGGTTTAACAGTTGTTTTAGAAGTTATTAACAGACAAATTGACAAATTAAAAATTCAAAAACTTAACTGTGAGTAGTGTTAGAGAATACTTTTAATGTATGTGTATTTGAAATAATTATCAAGTATTCAAATCATTTTAAAAAAATTAAATAAAAAATAAAAAAAATTAAATGGTGCCAGAATGTTAGCTCATTTTCTTTATTAACAAATATCATCAAGACTTATAAGGTACCTGCACAGGTACCTAATTGTATCCTAATAACTGCCTATTGACCTTTTAATCTTCTTTCAAAAACTTTACACTCAGTTTCTAATTTAATAGTATATTCTGGGGCTAAAAACATGGACTTTGTTGCCAAAGAGCCCAAACTAGCACCTGTCTGTGTTGAAGGAACTCAGCTTCTCTTCCCCCATTTCTTCATCTGTGAAATGGGAACATGCATTTCATTACAGGGCATTTGACATTACCCAAAGATCTGATACATGTAAATCACATAGAACTATGTCTGACATAGGGGACAATTTGATAAATGTTAATAATTCTTGTTGTCGATTTTTTTTACCCTCACTCAGTGGTTGATTGAAAATAATCCAATTAATGATATTACTTTTTATGCTTTCAAATCATACTATGTCACACTAAATATACACTAAGACTCCAAAGCCCCATATTATTTCATCGAAATGAAAATTTCAGAATATCTAATCAATACTTCCATTTTCATTTTCTACTGCATTATGTAAAGAAGACAACTAATTAGGGAAAATGAGATTTTCTTCATCCGTGTCCCTAATATTCTTAGCAACTCAAAATAAAGTATTTAATATACATGTTACAGAAGGCATATAATTTCTAATATAATAACTTTCTTTTTCCCAGGGTACTTGGGATGTTTAATTAGTTAACATTTGAAAAGCACTTTGTGGATTAAAAGAGCTACATAAGTACTAAATCTTCATTGTTGGTAACAAAAGATCAGGTTTGAAAGAACACATCAAGCATATTATACAAAGAAATTGTATTTTACTGTAACTTTTGCTCTTCAACTTTGCAGAAAACTGCCATTAGGGTTTATTCTTTTGAGAGATAAAAACAGAGCACTCTCACTGGAAATCTCAGCTCAGTTAACCCAATGATAAATGGTGGGACTCTGACTAAGTCACCTAAGACCAATGCTTTTCATTTTCATTATCATTGAAGTGAAGATAAGCATACTTAACCCATGCCCACTTAACACAGTTGTGGAATAAGTACCCCTGTAAGGTAATGCTGGCTTTGAGCTCTTTGGAGGACAGTACATTAATAACTGCTGTGATCATTTCTCGGTGGCACCACACTCCTTATGTGCCCACAAAGAGGCATGGGGGCAGGAATAGGGTCTTGATGGACAGCACTGACTGCAGGCTAGGCAATCTCCTCTCTATCACCTGCCATCCCTTCACAGAAAGTGTGAAAGAACAGAGCTTGAGGATCTATGAGCTGGCATTGCCCTTTGAGAGAGACCATCTTAACCAATTCTTCAGTCCCTAGACACAAATAAAATCGACTTTAAAAACAACTGTAATTGTGTGCATTCAGTGGGTGAATTGCATGGTGGGCAGGTGATAGTGTAATGAATTTTTTTCACAAGTTTATATAGAGAGTGTATATATGCACTTTCGTGTGTGCTTATGTCTGCTGCTTTGGCCGTTCTTTAAACTGAGGGGCAAACCTTTACTGACCCTATTATAATTCCATCTGTGGTCTCTGATGGACTGTGGAATGAAGTGATGCTAGTCAGACAGGGACCCCAGATGAGCTCTTTCTTTTAAAGTGCTAACAGCAGACAGTGAAGGAAAATTATTGAGGGTTTTCTCTTTCTCAGAGGGGATTAATTTTTTCAGGTATTCTGAGGTCTTGTTGACTTATCACACTTTTCTTCCTATGTGTGTGTCTGTGTGTGTGTGTGTGTGTGTGTGTGTGTGTGGGTGCTAGTGCATGTGGATTGAGAGGTGGATGTTGAGTTTCTCAATCACTATCTGACTTATATTTTGAGACAGGTTGGTCGCTGAATGTGGGGCCTTTTGATTCAGCTAAACTAACTGAGCAGGTTACAGACCCATGGTTCTGAACCCAGTTTTTAAATGCTGGTGCTAGGGATCTGAACTCAGGTCCTTGTGTTTGTATAACTTTACCAAGTGAGCCATCTCCACAGTCCCCACACTCCCACCTCAATTCCTTACCCAAACTCTTGCTTTGGTTTCTGCCATTTCACCCTAGAGCTTCACTCCCTTGCTCGGTGATTTCCCCCTACCTTCATGGGACATTTGGAAGGCAAATGAGACATTTTGAATTATAGTAGTTATTGAGAAAGAGGACAGGGATGATGACATCTATTCTGCATGACCGACTGAATGGAACAAATTTTGTTCTTACTCAAAATGCCAATAGTGAGTGTGGTGATAATAATGGAGAAACCAGACTTGTTACTGTCATTGTTGCCTTGAACTTATTGTAAGCTTCAGATTCTTCCCGTGGAAATAATTTTGATATACCAACTAGTAAGGAAAGAGAACAGTGACATGAACTCCATGGTGATGAGGTCTTATGTGGAAACAAAGAAGGAGAGGAGAGATCCTGTGGCAGGAGTTGTTGGTTCACTGACCCATGACCATTGACAACTTCTTCTCCCCTTATCTCCCTTTGCTAATGAACCAGAGAAAGCCAATTTCCTTCTCCAGCTTTCTTTTTGAATGGGTGACCATGTGGCAAATGCTGACAAGAAATATATAAGGAAAAACCTAGGTGAGGTGGGAGTCAAGGCTTCTGGCAAAGTATACCGGTAGCTCCTGGAAAGGGGGTGGCTGGCAGTCCCTCTCCCTTTCTTCCTGTCCTGGTAGGGATGGGAGGTAAAGAGCCATTGTTCAAACAGAAGAGGAAAGTCCTGCAGAGGAAAAGCTGATGCCCTGAGTATGGTGAGGGGCAGAACAGAAAACAGTTGGGGCTCAGTACACTAAGCATCTGAACACATTTGGACTGCTTGGTCTTACTATGATAAAAGAACTTTTATTTACTTGAGGCAGGTAGTTCAGCTATTAGTTTTAGAGCTGGACTCATTTCTAGCAATTCAGAATAAAAGATAGTTACAAATATTTCTATGCATAATTTTATGTGTGCTTACCCCCTTCTCAGAATATTCTGTCAATCAAGGCTGCCTATGCTTGCCTTAAAGAGTAGCCAAACCTGACAAGACTCATGTAACTAATTTACCAGTGAGAACTTGAAAGGCAATGTAGCAGACCTAAAAATGCTTAAGGTACAGCCCTCTCCATGGGCAGTGATTTTTGAAAAAAGGGAGACAAAATAGTTTTAGTAAATTATTTTGACCTAGTCTATGCTAGAATCCCTGAAGTCATCATTTTTGAAAGTGTGGAACCTGGTTTAGAAGAGGAGAGACTAGAGACAGGGAAGCCAGGTAGGAAGCAACTGTTATCATTTATGCTAGGGCATTGTATATAGCAGTCTGGCTCAAGAGATGACATCACCATCTGTCTGAGTATGTGGTAAAAGGGGAGCCTCTGAATTTTCAAGGATACTTGCCTTTCTACTAGAACAATTGGACTTTCAACTGCTTTCCTCTATTTTTATGACCTTGCTTGTTACAATGATCTGTTCTTCTATCAAACATCAAAAAGCAAGTAAATGAATAAAGTTGATTAAGCCTCTGTGGTGTGCTTAGTGGAGGAAGGGTGGCTTAGTGCCTGGAAGTGTAGATGCTGGCTTTCAGTACCGGCTCTGCTACTTACAAATGTGAATTTGTACTTTGGCACATTGCTAAACACCTCTGTGTCTTAACTCTGTCATCTATAAAATGGGAATAAAGTTAGTATTTTTCATAGTGCTTCTGAAGTGACCGAATGTGCTGGTGCATGTGATTGGGTACCACAGTGCTTAATGAATAGTAGCTATTGTGTATACACGGAATGTAAAGAGAGAGACAAATAACAGTGGGATCACAGTCTTGTCACTTAAGGGTTAACATGGTACAGGACATGAAGGGAGGAAATTTGTTTACAAATGTTTCCTGAGAGAAGGGACAGGATTGAACTAGCTCTAGCTAAAACAACTCCAATACATACTAACTTGTTCCTGTGTGATTGAAACCAGGCTTTCTACCTGGTAATTTTTAGTACTTTAATAGATAGATAGATAGATAGATAGATAAATAGATAGATAGATAGATAGATAGATAGATAGATAGATAGATAACCCTCTCCTAGCAATGTGAAGCAAAGAATGTGGCTGCCATGGGTGAGTTTTCTAAGCCAGAACAGGGGTGAGTGTTGGACACAGAACGTATAATAAGGCAGAATAAATTTTACCTGCTTCTTGGGGCACTCAAAAAAGGTGTGCATGGGTTGGATATACTTTCAATGTTGTCCAAAAAGAATTTGTGGTATAATGCTAGTCAGCTTTCCATTAGGCTGACAAAAATACCTGAGAAAAGGAACTTGAAGGAGAAAAGATTTATTCTGAGCCCCAGTTTCAGAGGTTTTAGTCCATGGTTGGCTACAGGCAAGACAGAATATTGTAGTCCTATGAGTATGTGGAGAAGGAGGCTGCTTGGGTCATGGTGGTCAGAAAGCCAAATGAGAGGAGGCTGGGACAAGATAAAGTCACCAATGGCATGTCCTGACTCCCTGCAAAGTGCCACCTCCTACATCTCCATCACTACCCAGCAGCCCACCTTCATTGATGATGTCAGAACACTCATAATCCACTCATTTCCAGAAGCCCACCAGATGCCAGCCTCACCTTTAGCACATGGCCTTTGGGGGACATTTAAATACAAACCATAACAAGTGGCTGATTCACAATATAGCACAACTTTAAAAGTAGAAGGAATTTTAGGGTAAAATTAAAGAAATGCAAGCAGGAAAATAAGAAAAACCCATGTGAGTCAGGAGTGGTTGGGAAAATTTTGCTGGGTTCACATAAAGTGGAAAGAGAAAACTGAGATAATTCCATTTTAAGTGAACAGGGAATTGATAAAGACACCTTATATGAAGGGCTGGCATTTATCTTCATTATTTTTCATAGGGGTGGCAATAATTTCCTTTGCCAGCAATGCTGGTCATTTTATAGAGATGCATTGTGAATCTCAGTCCTCTGGAATGTATATACCTAACATCACTTTGCTAATGTTTGAGTATTCTGAGATTGGGCTACATCATTATGCCCAAATAACCATGTCAACTTCATGCTGTGTTTATTCTACACGACACAACCCAGTTACTAAAACTTTGTTCCTTTCTTTGTTTTCCTTACCATTACAACAGAAGAGTGTTTTGTTCCAAGAACCTAAAATATTTTAAAATGAAAAGAGAATTTGTTTCCCTTCTGAGGATGTAGATTATCAACCTGAAGTATCAGAGAAACTACTTGACGGGCCAAGGTGTTTTCCTTTCAACAAAGGTCTGCAGTCAGGTACAGTAAGTTGTGCTACCGGCATGGCATCTGAGTGTTCAGACAACCAGCCTTGAGTCCTTTCTTTGTGTTTCCTCCTTTCTTCTGCCACCACACATATGTTTCAGGTCCCAAAGAGAACTTATTGTCTTAGCTGTGAGTGGTGGATGTGTGTGGCAACTCCCTACTCTTTGTACCACCTCCATTTGTGGGCACACATTCCAGGGCAGAGGGGTGAATGCAAAGGAAGGGAAAGCTGACTAATCACCTCTTCAGAAATGGAGCTGTAGAACGTCATTCCTGTCTCTAGAGTATAAAGGTGAGCTTCTTTGTTCTTTCACATCAGCCTTCTTCATGTTTGAAGAAGGAGAGGTTGGAAACAGAACAGATGGTACTGTTGACAAGAAATAGAGAAAGCATTGCCAGCAGTGCAGCCCAGAAGTTATGTTGCAAAGAATAAAAAACAATTCTACTTTAAAAATATTTCCTTATCATTTAGAGTGAGATTGTAGTTGTCTTTTTATCATATAGCAAATAAAATTCCAAACAAGGATTTCTTATGGCAAAAACAATATTAAACAGACTTTTAACAGTACAGGGTTTGTCTGTGTGTATGATTCACAAACATGTTAGTATTAATTAAGTTGGTGCAAAATCATTGAATATAGAACCAAAAGAGTAACAAAACTAGACAGCAGTTTTCTTCATTTTTGTATAATAAGGGAAAATAGAATTATGAATCTCTGTAATCAATATGCCATGATAATTTTGTAATTAAAATTTACCCTTTGATATGCTTGAGATACCTGTAAATGCATAAGCATGTTTAAGAAGAAGGAAGAAAAGGAGGAGGAAATAAATAAAGGGGATGTTGATTAGTTGGCAAAGTACTCGCTGTGCAATCATGAGGACTTGAGCTTGGATCCTCAGCGTGTACGTAGAAAGTGGGGTACAGTGGCATGAGTCTTTAATCTCAGTGCCCATGAGGTGAGGACAAAAGGACCAGTGGGTCTTGTTGACCAGACATTATAGCTGACATTATAGCTGTTCCAGGTTCGGGTCTCAAAAAGCAAAAAGTGGAGAATGACGGATGAAGATAGTTGCCATTGACCTGTATGTATATGCCACAGTTAGTTTCCTACTGCTGTGAGAAAACTCTGCCCCAAACCAACCTTGGAAAGAAAGGGTTCATTTGGTTTATATGTTCTGATAACAGTTCATTAGCGAGGGAAGCCAGGGCAGGAACTCGAGACTGGAACATTGAGGCAAAAGCTGAAGCACAGACCATGCTTACTGGCTTGCTCCTCTGGCCTGTGCTCAGCCTGCTTTCTTATACAACCCAGGACCAGCTGCTCATGGATGGCACCACCCACAGTGGGCTGGGTCCTCTCACACATTCAACAATCAAGAAAATGCCTCATGAACATGCCACAGGCCAATCTGTAGAAGAAATTGTCCAAATGAGTTTCCATCTTTCCAGGTGTGTCAAGTTGACAACCGAAGCTATACAGAGTATGTACATACACCCCCTCCCTAGAAATTCGAACTGCTTTTTTCATCTTGATGCTGTATAATGGATATACTTAAATTATTTTTATTTATAATTTTTTTGGTCTTTTTGAGACAGGATCTCCTTGTAGCCTCAGCTGGCCTGGAAGTTCCAGGGAAGTTCCTCCCTGGGGCTATAGAGAGACCCTGTTTCAAAAAGATGAAAAATTTGATTTGCTAATGAATATCTATCTATCTATCATCAGTCATCTATCTAGCTTTTATCTATCTATCTATTTTATCTATCTATCATCTATCTATCATCTATCTATATCCACCTATCATCTATCAATTATCTATCTATCTATCTATCTATCTGTCTATCTATCTATCTATCTATCTATCTATCTATCTATCTATCTATCTATCTACTCATTTAGAGCCAGAGAGAGAGAGTACTGCTAGGTTTTGTCTTTTCCTTCTTTCTTTGAATTGACCTTATCCATAATCAGAATTGGTGACTGTGATACTCAGCCAAACTCATCTATTAAATGCATTTATATCTAGGTTTGTAGTTAAAAGGGGAGAAATGAGTGACTAATTTCCTTGATTTTTCAGGAATCACTGGAATTAGAAGACGTTTACATCATTGTGCTCATATCCATGGCCAGTTTTATGATTGCTCCCTGTAGCTCTCTGGGTCCAGTGCTCTATCTCACTATGAATTATTTCAGTTACTGGGTTTATCATAATTGGCATAATAAAATATTTTATGATGGGATAGGGGAATAGTTCTCAATTGCTGGGTGTTAAATGGTTTGAGAACATTTGAATGCAGGTGAAATGTTCTCTTTTGTTCTCAAGGCTCATGAACAACGATGCGAGTTTCTGATAATAGTATTGAAGGACATTTGAGTGTCAAAAATGTACATAGCACTATGCGAGTCTGTCAAGAGAATGAATAAGATATGGTCTCCAGGCATGTGAGGCTCATAATCCATTTTAGCTTTTACTCAAAAGTGGTCAGAGCTTGACAGAACCTTCTGGAAGATGTTGACCACCATATCTGTGGCCATGCCAGCCAATTATTTGCAGAGAAGACAGGTGGTTTCCATTCTTAAACTGAGAGATAGGGCTGGAGAAATGGCTCAGTGGTTAAGAACACCGACTGCTCTTGCAGAGGACCTGGGTTCGATTCCCAGCACCCACCATTGCAGCTAAGAACTGTCTTTAAGCCAGGCCTTTAATCCTAGCACTTGGAAGGGAGAAGCAGGTGGATCTGTATTAGTTCAAGGCCAGCCTGGTCTACAGAGTGAGTTCCAGGCCAGCTGGGGCTATAGGGAGACCCTGTGTCAAAAACAAACAAACAAACAAACAAACTGAGTGATTATTCTTTTTTTAGACCAATTTACTATCAAGCTGAAAGTTGACCTTTAAACTGTGTTTATTATCATTCATTTGTTAAATATTTGCATATGAGAAAATAGTTCTTTTTAAAGAATGAACTATCTCCAGTAACTTTCCAGATTCTATGTAATCATTTTATAGTTATAGACAATTAAACTATGGCTAGCAGACCCCAATACTAAATTACTCACTTTATGATGTTTCATTATTCCAATAATTTTCAACAAGAATTCTCCCCTTAATTAGATATTTTAATGGATACCATTAGACCACGATTTTACCCATGTGCATACAGTTTCAACATTAGGAAAATATCTAGAAAATTTCATTCTATCCTACTTCCAGTATTATGCCATTATACACATACCCTAAACTTTTAACAAAGAAGCTGCTGCTGTGTCCAACATCTATAACCACTGTGTATTTCAAAATATCAGGTTAGCTTTGGACATTATGTTGGGAAATAAATGAGAAAAATCAAGAATTTTAATGCCTCCAGGGGTTATCTTAAGTAGAACAAGACTAAGGTAAGCTTTGATGCCCTAAGAGTTAGAGGAAGACAGCACAGAGTTCATTTTAAAAATGAAAGTGAAGGGGATGTGGAAAAAAAAGAAAGGGCTACAACATCTATTTAATCATGGAGGACAATATGTATAATTATATTAAAATTATGTACCAACATAAGTATGAAATCTTTCTCTGTTTCAGTCTCTCTATTTCTCTGTGTATGTGTGTGAAAATCTCAGAAGTCTAGAAATATAAAAATGCATTTTTTTTAATTTTATTTATTTATGTATGTGTATGAATGCACTGCCTGCATGCAAGTCTGTGCACCCGTGTCGTGCAATGCCGCGGAGGTCAGAAGAGGGTCTCGGATTCCCCTGGAACTGGAGTTCTCCTGGAATTGGAGTTTCAGATGGTTCTCGGCCGCCATGTGGGTGCTGGGGATCGAACCCGGGTCCTCTGTAAGAGCAGTCGGCGCTCCTAACCGCTAGGCCATCTCTCCAGCCCATAAAAATGCATTTTATTCTAAGTCTAGGCATAGAAAAAAATGATAAGGTAAGTGTGATATGTCACAATATGATAAATAGTGATAAATAGGTAACTGAGGATAGAGACAGGCTGATACACTTAGGGGGAATTCCATGGAGTAGGGAATGTAAGAGATATAAGGGACTGGGAGATTTATACAGGTATGTAGAGAGGAAAGGAGCCTACATTCCAAATGGAAAGAAAAGCCAAAGCAAAGGCCAGAAAGGGGTTTCCCATAGTGTGTCTTGTGGGCTGAAATATGGGCTTAGCCATTGGATTATGGGAAGAGCTAGTGTGTGGCACAGCCTGCATGTTTCTTTTGTTTCAGTGTTACCATTGAACAAGTGATGCATGCAAGGTTAGAGATATTTAAAATAATAATGCTCCTCACAATTCACCTTTCACTTACAGTTTAATATCCTTGATTACCCCGTATAATCTGTGAAAGCTACACCAGCCATAAAAGGGAAGATGGAATGAGGTGACTAGTATCTATTATATGCCTGCCATGTACTATATACACATACATATATTGAAGCACTGACTCTTAGTTAATAACTTTATGACTTATACAAGTTGATCTCTTTTTAGCTCTATTTACTTACATATAAATGAGGATAATAATATCCTACTACAGGCAACTGTGTATTTGTCTTTTCACCCACATAACAATTGATTAGGAAAGGAGAATGTCTCCATTTCCCATATATAAAGAACTACTGGTCAGTTCAGGCTCCATAGGTTGAATGGCTTACACAACATACATTTATTTCTCACAGGATGAGAAATCTAAGGTTAGGGTCCCAGCATGTAGGGACATGCTAATGGCCCTTTTTCTGACTTACCAGTCTCCCTTCTCACTGTGAGCTTAGAACGGAGAAAGGGGTCGCTGGTATTCCTTCTTCTTATAAAGACACTCAGCTCAACCTGGGAGCCCCACCCTCATGACTGAATATAAACATAGTTACCCCCCAGGCCTTATTTCCTAATACCAACCCATTGGTGCTGTTAACATATACACTGGAGGGGAGACACAAAATTTCAGTTCATTATAGAATTCAGAAAAATATTTGTTCAGCACAAACTTTAGTTTCAGAGATTTCATACATGACTATTATTTGCATTATTTTCACCCCTTAAAGTCCCCCTTCAACTCCTCCCCATGTCCCCTCACTCCCTCTCAATTTCTTGTCCTATTCTTGATTTCTATTGTTACATATACATATGTTTATAAATATACATATATAAAATTCTGCAGTAGAAACTCGAATGGATTTTTTGTGATCAAATAAATTGAGAATTTAAAAAAGTATTTATAGAAGACAGAGTACTATGTACATGAGGGGAGAACCTTTTTTTCCTCTACTTTCTTGCCAATTCTTTGCTGAAATATTACTAATTTCTGGTCTGAGTAGAGTTATTATGACTATAAACTCAGGGCACTCATTTAGATGAAGGTGTGGTATGGACACCTTCACAGAACCATGGAACATGAGTTCCTTCTTACTCATTGCAAACAACTAAACATCGTCTTCCCTAACTTGCAGGTAGGTAAAGCTATTTTACTGAGTGCTGGCGTTGACATGCTATGCAGGCATAGCCTCTAAAATCTGTGGGCATTGCCTTGAAGTCTGTGGCATTCTCCATATTCCCTGTGATGGTTAATCTCAATTGCCAGCTTGAATGTATCTGGAATTAACTAAGAGAAAAACCCCTGGATGAGCCTGTGAGTGGATTTTAAAAAACTTGAATGAGTGGGGAATATTCTTCCCCAGAGTGGGCAGCCCCTTCTGATAGTGACGGCCAAGATAGAATGATGTCTGAGGGCAAAACAGTGCTGTTTTTCACCTGATTTTTTTTTTTTTTTTTTTTTTTTTTTCATTGCTAGGGAGTATATCACTGACACAAGAACCCAACTTCTGCAACTTTACAGTGTAAAGAACAGCAGCTCTCCCAGAGTCCTCTGGGCATTCAATGTCAAATCAGGAGACTGCTGAAGCAACCAGCTTCATGGACTGAGCAGCTGCTAGGTTCTGAGCCTCTCTAGTGTGCAGACGGCCATTGTTGGACTACCCAGTCTCTATAGTGTAAGTCAGTTTAATAACTCCCCTTTCATAATATATACTCATTCTGTCAGGTCCGTTCCTCTAGAGAACCCTGACTAGTGCATTCCTGCTCCCCTTGTGCTTGCTGATGACATCTATGAACAGGAAGCTATGCTGGGAATACTTTTGCTAGGGTGGAGGTAACAGTACCCTCGACTAAGTGGATCCAGACAGTCTATTGTCTCATGATCTGGATGCTGGAAGTCAGAGGTCATGTTGTTGTGGGGTGGTTTCCCTGTGAGGAATATGATGTTCCTGGCCTTTCTTCTGTCTTTTATCTATGTCTTCATGCCATTTCTTCCCTCTGTGTATGTCTGTACCTAAATTTCCTGCTTTTTTGAAGAGAGCAATCCGATTGAATTAAGGCTCAGTCTAATGGCTGCATTTGAATTTATTCTGAGAGGAGGGGACTGAACAGATCTAGGGTGACCATGGGACAGATGTAGCAGAGACACTTTCATGTGCTCATCAAATCTGCTCTCTTTACCAATGGGAGCACACAGAAAAATTATATTTTTTGGCATCTTTTACAGTTAGGTGAAGTCACATAACAGTTCTTACCTGTGGAATGTGAATAGAGCAATTCATACCTCCTCTAGGCCTGACATCTAAAATGTTATGTAAGTCTTCCAGACCTGTCCCTCTCCATCCTCTGACTGGATGCTTCCAAAGTGTTCTTGACACTACTGCTGAAAGATGGAGACTTGGCCACTGAATGAGTACATGGAACAGAGTCAAGTCTCTCACTGACCCTCACCCTTTCCTCTTCCTACCATACCATCCCCCACTGAACTGTGACGCAACACACACAGTTGCTGTATTAGGTCCTTGAATTTGGATGCTGTTAATTTGCTACAGCACTTGGCACAGCCTTATGAATATAGGCATTGCCACTGTTTGCTCCCATTGGATGAAACTTTTATTCTGTCTCCAGTTAGACCTTTTCATGTGTTCCACAAAGGCCTCTTCATTGAGTTCATAGATTTAATGGAGGGACAGAAGATCCATAGCCCACCCTCAAATTTGAGACCCCAGTTGATGTCAGTCTTCCTACTTTCTATTCCAATTCCCTAAGACTTTGTGCTATGTAGTCTTGTGTACCCTTCATTGGTACCTCTGTGTAGATAACTCTGGATGTACTTTTTTGCAGTTTTTAAAAAAATAAAATGCTTTTATTGATGTTTTGTGTATTTCATACATAAATTTTCAGTCCAATTTAGACATATTCCCCTTTCCCTGCTCCTAACCCCACCCCAGTTCATGCATTCTGCCATAATATCCTGCATCTTTCTCTCAGTCTTTTTAAAGGTTTTTCTCTGCAAAGGTTTTATTGTCTTGGACAGAATTTAACTGTATCAGTTAGTTCTTTGACCCAGTACTTATGTTGTTGTTATTCCCTCCCATTTGTATTGCTCCAAAATATGCCTATATAAATGTCATATATGTATCAAAATTATGACCTCTGAAAATAAACTGTATGTTAATTCTAAAATATGTTTAGGAATTCACATTTTCCCTTTACTTTTATATTACTCTAAAATATGAATACATACCTTCTACCCATATACAGTAATTACAATGTCCAAAAATAAGTGGTAAGTTAATTCTAGAGCCTGTTAAGAGATTCACATTATAATAGACAGTTGCTTTCAGATAAAAAGAAAAATAACAATAACGTTGCTCAGCTTTTCTTTCAATGGGGGATTTGGTGCTAGCATCCACAAATGAGGGAAACCATTCCCCAATTGTTTTTCTAGGGCAGTGTTACTTCAGTTAGTATAGAGGCTTCAAGCTCCATCTATTTACCTGCAAAGTTCATGATGTCATCTTTCTTTACCACTACATAGAACTCCATTGTGTAGATGTACCACATTTTTGTTATCCACTTGTCAGTTGAAGGGCATTTGGGTTGGTTCCAGCTCTTTGCTATTGTGAAGAGAGCTGTAATGAACATAGATGCTCATGTATCTTTGAGGTAGTATGCGTCTTATGGGTACATACCCAGGAGTGTTATGACTGGGTCAGGTGGTAGGCTCATTTTGAGTCTTTTAAGGGTTCTCCACCCTGCTTTCCATAGTGGTTGTACAAGTTTACATTCTCACCAGCAGTGGATGAGTGTTCCCTTTCCCCACAACCTCTCTAGAATTTGGTGTCTTTTGTTTTCTTGATCTTAGCCAGTCTTATCGAGATGATATCTTAGAGTGGTTTTAATCTGCATTTCCTTAATTATTAATGATGTTAGACACTTTTTGAAACAGGGTCTCCCTGTAGTCCCAGCTGGCCTGGAACTCACTCTGTAGACCAGGCTGGCCTTGAATTCTCAGCAGTTAGTTCTCATCCACGTTGACTGTCTATAGATTTTTGAATGTGGTAACAGGGAGATAGGTCACCAAAGTATATAGCTTGTTTGACGAATCCTCATCCTCACTATGTATTCTGGACAATGGAACATGGATACAGTACGGAACATTCCTTATTCCTTTGGCCCAGACAGCTTTGTTGAACCTGGCATCAATGTGGACATCTGGAGTACCCATCTCCTTCATGGTGAATTTCCGGATTTCTTTGAGTACTGGAGGGGCACATTTCTTGAAGCCCACTTCATGGATGCACTTGTAAATGTTGATTGTGTACTCCTGGGTCATCACCTCATTGATGGCAGAACAGCCCTTCTTGCCACCCTTCTTTTCGGGAGCCATTCTGCTGGAGCCGAGTTGGAGAGGAAGGGTGCAAGAGATTGTGTTCCAGCTGTGCTTTTCAATATTTGACCTCTCTCTTGAATTCCAGACCTAAAGTTCTACCTATCAACTGAATATAATTCTATAACCAAGTTGAATTTGATTTACAATAAATATATGACTGCATTTGCCATCCCCCATAAAAGTCTGTGCCTCCTTTGGGCAATGAAATAGTAAACTTTTTGTGTGTGTGTGTGGTTCTTAGCCTCAGCCTTGAATGGCTGTGCTATCCCCCCAGCCCAATTAACTTTCTTGTAATGGTTCTTGAGATCTTTTTATTTATTATTTTTATTTTATGTGTACAATCTATTGCCTGCATGTATGTAAGCATGCCTGTGTCATGCAATGCCCTCAGATATCAGAAGAGGGTGTCGGATCTCCTGGAACTGGAGTTATGGATAGTTGCCTGCTGCCATGTAGGGACTGGGAATTGAACCCAGGTCCTCTGCAGTTCTCTTAACTGCTGAGCCATCTCTTGAGAGGCGTCTTCCACCTGTCCTGCCACTTGGCCCTACATGTCCTCTCCACCTGGCACTTGCACCACACCTGTTCCTTCTTCAATGTCCAGCATGAGTCAGGACCTTCTTGCCTCATCTCTAGACCATTTGTGGTTTCATCTGACTCTACCCTTTTTTCATAAATTCTATCCTTTTGACGCCTTCAGAATTACATTTTTTTTGTCTTTTTGAGACAGGGTCTCCCTGTAGCTCCAGCTGTCCTGGAACTCTCTCTGTAGACCAGGCTGGCCTTGAACTCACAAAGATCCACCTGCCTCTGCCTCCCAAGTGCTAGGATTAAAGGCGTGCACCACCACGCCTGGCCAGAATTACATTTTTTAAGTCGTTGGTGGACCACGAAATTCCTTATCTAAGAAGTTGTGATCTTGTTTCATTACCAGCAAAATAAACCCACTTTCTAAAAACTGAGTGTTTAATAATCCTTACTCATTAGCTGAGCCCATTGATTTGGCCTCTCCCTGTATACTCTGGCTACTTTAGTCTTTTCTTTTTTTCTTTCTTTCTTTTTTAAACACATTTATTTATTTTTACATATTTGGTAGTGGGGTGCATGCCACAGTGCACTATGGAAGCCCGAGGACAGCTTGTAGGAGTGGTTTGCTCCTTGTACCAGGAGGGCTCTGAGAATTGAACTCAGGTCATCAGGCTTGTTCGCAAGCGCCCTCACCATGGAACCATGTCACTGACCCTTAATCTTTTTTTTTTTTGCATTACAATCTCTACTCTAACAATCCCCATTATCTTATAAGTTTCCAATAATATTGTCAAGTAGTGGCTTATGAATTGTCTATCTCACAGTCACCAGTGAACTTTAAATAGACTCTATTTTCAAGCTTCACTCTAAAAGACACTGTGGCCTTTAAAAATGTATTTTGTATTGGCTATGCAATAAGAATGAGAATGAGGAAAATCTGTAGGGAGTTAATTTTTATTCTTTAAATTACCTTTTCAATTTATTTTTATTTTTATTTATTTATTTGTGTGTGTGTGTGTGTGTGTGTGTCTGTGTGTGCCTGTGTCTGTGTCTGTCTATATGCAAGTGAGTACAGGTGCCTGCAGAAGCCAGAAGTGTCAGATCCCTTAGGAGCTGGAGTTATAGGTGGTTGCTGGGGAATTGAACTCTGCTCCTCTAGAAGAGTAGGACGTGCTCTTAACCACTCAGCCATCTCTCCAGCTAAACAATTGGATTTACAAGTGGATTTCAGGGTGTGCTGAATCAGAATCACCGTGGATAGTTTTTCTAAGCATTTCTGTTCTGCAACAGACTAGCTGACAGGGAAGCTAAGACAAAAGAGAATAAAGCTTGATAAAGACAACATGAAAGTAATCTTTCATGTCCATAGGAAATTGATCTAGACAGATGCTTTGAAGATACCTAAACCTATGGATGGCCAAGTTATGCCTTTCATAGAAGATGGCATGTTATTTACATCCAGCTTATGTACATCCTACTGAATGTTTTCAGTAATCTTTGAGTTACTTATAATACAATGTAAATGCTGTATAAATAGTTGTGCTATATTATTTAGGGAATACTGAAAAGAAGATTCTGTATGTGATCAGTACAAATGCATGTTTTTCAGAATATTTTCAATCTGTAAATAAATACATGGACAGGTAGCCCATGGATTTTTAAGGGCAGACTAAAGTAAAAATGAGCCCTAAATGATAATGCCAAGGGAAGGAAAATGGAAAGACCATTGTGAAATCGGGGAAGATAATTTTGGGTCAGCATATTTACAAAAGAACTCTAGATACATTAGGATCTGAATTTGGGGGAAAGAAAAGTCTCTCAATTTATATGAGATCTCCATCATTGAAAGAAAGTGAAGAAAGAGGTGAGTTTCTTAAACTAGATAAATTGTTAAAATACACCTAAAGCTTAAATGGCACTGTGATAAATGTCACACCCAGCAACAAAGAGCATATAAGCTCTGAAAAACTGCCCTCTCAACAGACAAGAGACAAAGCAAGCTGGCAAGGGATTAAAGCAAGAAGGCATGTGGAGGCGGATGACAAAAGCATTTGTGTCCAACTGGCTGTGCATGCCAACTGCCCATCCTGTCAACTGGGGCAGTGAGAGAAAAGAGCCATTAAGGACACTACTCTCTCTGGCCTAGACCTCATGTTTCTGGCCTGGATGAAGGACTTGAAACAACAATTGAATAGCTCATAATAACAAATGAACAGACAGAGAGGAGAAAGGATTGTGATTTCATAATGACTCTGTGATGAACCAGCCTCTCCATTCTGACCTCAACAAATGAATAAAAGAATTATATCCATTTTGCTTTTGTCCCTAGCTGCAGCAATTGGCAAGCCATGTTCAGTAAAGCATTTACGGTGGGATGCAGCCACCATGGGAATGACATATTTTGAGATATGAGCAAATGTTTGGATCCACGTGGTCTTTAGTGACAATTTTTTTTTCTTTAACTAGAATGATTATCATTCAAGGAATTCCACATCTTGGAAAGGGTTAACAACATAGTGTTTTGAAACCAGATCTGGTCTGTTTTTCAAGCTGTGCTGTATTTAGAGATATATTTAGTTCTGCAGATGTCTTGAGTCTGTCATTGGAATTGGACATTCCCATCAAAACCAGACACTGCTTCTCAAGAAGCCAGAATGGAAGGCTCAGTGCTGTGCTATACATGGTTGGACCATTGTCATTTTGCGTTCCACTTTAGCAGCCGTGCAAAAGAGCTGGTATAATTATGCTTTTGCGTGTCTGGCCCCCAACAAACCATCTCAACATTCATTGTGCAATGAAGTTTAATGCAGGGTTTACATTTGGGTTTGTCTTGAACAGGAAAAATCTTTGGAGTTGTGTAGTTTAGTCACAAAGTTTTAAAAAAGGTGTAGCATTGGGAGTTTAAAAACACTAACAGGAGATTTATTTATATTTCCTCTAGAGAAGAGTTGTAAATGGAGCAGGGAAGGGATTGAAAGGTTATTCATGGACAAACTGTCAGCCCATGAAAGGAAACAGCCAGAATTGACCAGAGTCCAAGACAACAGCTCCAGAGAAAGTAGACTGTTTTGCTTCTCGTACACCTGTGCCCCTTTTCTAAGGGAACAATCTGCAGAAGAGGGGGCATGGTAGAATGTAAGGGCTGCGATTGGGGTGAATGACAAAACTACAGCAATATAGACTGGACACTTACTTGATCAACTTGATTGAACATACAAGCCCCCCCCAGCTGGATGGTGGGACCCATGGGCTGTGTAGGTTTGGGCACAACTGCTTGCAGATTGGTTTTACATGAAAGATGCTTGTACTCATAAATCATTACTTATTGTTAAAAAATGAAAAAAAATAAGTATAAAAATAAATAAATAAATAAATAAATAAATAAATAAATAGAAAAGTGCTTGGGCTGGAGAGATGGTCTAGTGGTTAAGAGTGCCGACCGCTCTTACAGAGGACCCGGGTTCGAGCCCCAGCACCCGCATGGCGGACGAGAACCATCTGAAACTCCAATTCCAGGAGAACTCCAGTTCCAGGGGAATCCAACACCTTCTTCTGACCTCCGCTGCGTTGCAGGACACGGGTGCACAACCTACATGCAGACAGTACATTCATACACATACAGAAATTAAAAAAAAAAAAGTGCTTAAGATTCTAGGTTCAAGATCTATAATGAGACTCCAACCAGTCAAGGGATGGGGACTTGAGACCTGAGGAACTCCAGATTACTTGTTAGTCTGGAATGAATAAAACTAGAGATCATTCTTTTAAAACTAAAACAGGGACTGCATTTTTAGATGCTTCAGGAATTACAGACCATGGCAAAAAGACCAGGCATCTGTCTTGTCTGATTGAACAAATGAAAATAATCATTGAGAATAAAATGGTTTTCTATTGCTATTGTGTTATTTTGTCCACCCCCCCCACCACCCAAGGTGTGATTTACATAACAAAGTTAGCAAAAAAAAATTTCCAGGCCTAATTATCACTTTCAAAATAGAATCTGGAAATCAGCCATTGGTAACTGAAG
Source organism: Rhizomys pruinosus (assembly GCA_009823505.1). Lineage (NCBI taxonomy): Eukaryota > Metazoa > Chordata > Mammalia > Rodentia > Spalacidae > Rhizomys > Rhizomys pruinosus. The sequence goes on from VZQC01010507.1 coordinate 587,511, forward strand.
ATTACAGATTGCTTTTTAAAAAAGCAAATCTTGAGTTCAGCTCAGAAGCTACCCTTAAAACTGGATTGTATTATTTTCCCATACCAAATCAAATGTCTTTTGGCATCAAAGAAAGCCACTCCCAAGCTAATTCATAACTCAAATGCTTTCAATTCAGGCTATATTAAAACTGTAGCTCTTGTAAAGTTAAAATATGAAAAAGACAATTGTGTCTATATTGTTCCTAATGACAATTTACCCATGTGATTTTCTTCACAGTCTTTTCCATTTTCTAAAGACCAAGACAGTAATTGGAAACCAAAAATATGTTCTTTTCCCTCCATCTATGCTCTATCACAGAGACACTGGACATGATGGAAAACATGGGTTGTGAGCTTAGCCACCTAAAGTTACAGTTTTGCTCCTGGGTCTCCAGGTGTAAGACTCTGGGCAAGTTTAAATCCCTCCATGTTCCTTTGGCTGTGGAAAGCTACACAGGCTGAGCATCCCTTATCTTCAAAGCCAAAATCTGAATGCTCAAAAAGAAAAAAAAATAAGAATTTCTTTTTTAATTAGTGCGTGTGTGTGTGTGTGTGTGTGTGTGTGTGTGTGTATATAGTCCAGAGGAGAATCTTGGGTTCATACTCAGGAACGCTGCCCACTTCCTTTGAGTCACAGACTCTCACTAGCCTGGAACTCAGCACTTACTTAGGTTAGCCTGGCTCAGCAGCCAGCCCCAGAGATTTTTCTGTCTGCCTCTCCAGTGCTGTGATTACGAGGGGGGTTCTGGAGATCAAACTCAAGCTCTCATGTTTGTGAGGCAGGCACTTTACCAACTTTGTATCTCCCAGCCCCCAAATTTTAATTTCTTAACATTAACACCCCCCCAATCCCATGGGATGTTTATGGGTCAAACTATAGGTGCACTAAACATGTTTTAGAATTATTTTCAGGTTATGTGGGAAACAGGTATTTCTCATTAGGCCTCTGCAAACATTCCACAGTCTGAAAAACCAAAACCAAAATCAAACCCAAAAACTTGTAACAAGAAGTATTTTGGGGACCATCTCTCCCCTTTCTCTTCCTTCCCTTTGCTATAATTTCTCTCTCTCTCTCTCTCTCTCTCTCTCTCTCTCTCTCTCTCTCTCTCTCTCTCTCTGATGAGGTCTTATCTAGCTTAGACTGGCTTCAAGTTCACTGGGTAGCTAAGGATGGTCTTAAACTCCCAATCTTCCTACCTCCACGTCCCAAGTTTGGGAGGGATGACATTTACAGACCTGTACCAACATACCCAGACAGATAAGAGAGTCTTAATTTGTAAGAATAGGGAATATCCTATTCGTTCTTTTTAGAGGATTAAATGAGTCAATACATTAAAATTCCTTAGCTTGATGTTTGTAAATAGAAAGCCCTTACCGATATTTATTATACCTTAACATGCTCCCTGCATTGAATATTCACTTAGGAAATTTCAGATCCTGCCTATAAAAGAATATTTATTACTCTTGGTCATATACATATGAAGCCAGCAGATAAAGTTTTGAAGTGTAGAAGTGCTAAAAATTAGCACAAACCTTTTTTTCAATATGTTTAATGATTTAAGCAAATTTTCTTCAGAGTTAACTAATTTTCTCAAGATTTATAGATAAGGCTTTTATATCCAATTCTCCTCAATAAGATGACTTTTCTTAAATATTTGGATAATGTAACTTTTGTGCCCTTTATTGATTATTTCTGAATTCTTACAGAAGAAAAGATAATGATGCTAATTTCTACACATAAATGGGTGGTGGTGTTTGAGAAAGCCATTTATTTAAGTAAATAGAAAAAAAAAAACTTCTATTCTGTAGGAACAAGATGCTTTGGGAAGTAATTCTATGTCTATCAGAAGCCACTGAAAATCCAATATGTATTATGTTACTTTGTGGGTATAAAAAATGATGGCTGTCAGTAAGACCCTGTCATCTTTTACAGAAAAGCTATAGTTCATGGATTAGCATACCATCCAAACATCTGTGTCTGTACCAATGTAACCTACCATAATAATTGTACTGTTTAAATGCCTGTATATCTAATTGCTTGTGCTTCATCAGTAGGAGTTAAAGGTTATTCCTGGATAATCTGCCAACCCATGAAAGGAAACAGCCTGAAATGATCAGAGTCCAAAACGACATCTCCAGAGAAAGTAGACTGTTTTGCTTCTCGACCACTTGTGTCCCTTTTCTAAAGCTTAGGGAACAATCCGCAGAAGAGGGGGCATGGTAGAATGTAAGGGCTGTGACTGGGGTGAATTATGAAACTACAGAAATATAGACTGGACTCTTATTTGATCAACATGATAGTACATACAAGCCCCTCCAGCTGGACAATGGGGGCCTTGGTCTGTATAAATTTGGGCATAGCTGATTGCAAATTGGTTTTACATGAAGGATGCTTATATTCATTACTTATTATTAAAAAAATCAAATAAAAATGATGGCTGTGAAAAATGATGGCTGTGACCAAAAACAAAAACAAAAAAGCTGGATGTGGTGGTTGATATCTTTAATCCTAGCAGAGGCAGGTGATCTCTGTGAGTTCAAGGCCATCCTGGTCTACATAGCTAGCTCCAGGCCAGCTGGGACTAAAGGGAGACCCTGTCTCAAAAAAGACCAAAATTTGTTTGAGTGTTATCATCTATAAAAACTATAGTTACTGACTTTACTAATAAAGTTGTTTTCTAGCCAGGGTGGTGACCCATGTGTTTAATCCTAATACTTGGGAGGCAGAGTCAGGTGGATCTCTGTGAGTTCAAGGCCAATTTGGTCAACAAAGGGATTTCCAGGCCAGCTGGGGCTGCAGGGAGACCCTGCCTCAAAAAGACAAAAAAAAGTTTTTCTGGACTGTCCAGTTAAACTAAGAACATGAGACTGACTACTAACCATTGTGAGTTCTGGTGTTATCAGAGGGTGCCATGATACTCTGACTCAAGAATAGAGTAGATAAAACTCCTTTGCTCACATTCTGAAAATTTGTCAAAATATTACATCAGGGAAGAAAAGAAAAAGGTGGAATTCTGTTTCCAAGAAGCTCATGGACTGCCAGCAGCAGTGATAGAAAAACAGCTCCTATTTAGCAGAGTAACAGCATACCACTGTAGTCCTTGTAGTCAGAAGGCTGAGCCAGAGGGATGGCTGGGTAAGGGCCAGGCTGGGTTCCATAGTGAGTTTGAGCCTGGCCTGGGCTATATAATGAGACTTTCTTTCTTTCTTTCTTTCTTTCTTTCTTTCTTTCTTTCTTTCTTTCTTTCTTTCTTTCTTTCTTTCTTTCTTTCTTTCTTTCTTTCTTTCTTTCTT
>VZQC01010507.1:592106-683528 GCA_009823505.1 Rhizomys pruinosus
AATTTTTATTTATTTATTTATTTTTATGTGTATGAATGTATTGTCTGCATGCAGGTCTGCGCACCCGTGTCGTGCGATGCCGCGGAGGTCAGAAGAGGGTCTCGGATTCCCCTGGAACTGGAGTTCTCCTGGAACCGGAGTCACAGACGGTTCTCAGCCGCCATGTGGGTGCTGGGGATCGAACCCGGGTCGTCTGCAAGAGCGGTCGTCGCTCTTAACCGCTAGGCCATCCCTCCAGCCCCACATCATTGCCTTTAATAAGAGCATGACTGACCTTGTGTAGCTACATGCAAAGCATGCATACTCTTGTTCTTAGGGAGAATATGGCCTACCCAGGAGATGGATATTATTTTTCCAAGCTTTGTGCTTTAGTTTCCCTACCTTCATCAGGCTACTAACAGTAGATCTATCTTGGGGCTGTTAGGAGGAGTAAATGGGTTAACTCATTAGTGTGTGCTTAGTATGTAGTAAGCTCTCAATCAATATGAACTATTACTTGCTGAATCAAGAACTGACTGAAAATAAAAGCACGAGGCCATTGAGTCAGGATGATAAGACATTAAAGGACCATATTCGTCTAAGAAAAAAATAAATCCAGCAGAGAGAAAACAGAACCATTTTCCAGCTGGTTTATTAGATTAAAGTAGAGCAAGCTGGCTAGCTGCAAGATTGTGCTGTGTATCTATGACCACCAGTACAGAAATAGCACCAGCTTTTAGATTTAAGCATCCTTGATAATTTATTGAAAAAATCTTGCAAAAATGAATACTTTAGCAATTAGATGTTCACTGATTAAACCACAGAAACTAACTTTAATGAAAGAAAATCAGCTTAACTCTTAAGTGTACTAAATCTAATAGGATACAAGTCAGAAAATGCTAAATTTAAATTCCGTGAAACTGAAAAAAAAGCAGATGAAATTGCCTGTAAATATCAATTGGGTAGCATTTTGATTTCTTAACTCACTTTGTATATGTAAATAATACTCATTTGCATTAAGAAAATATTAGATAAAAATGCAATCTTATCAAGAAAAATTTAAAGGAAGATAGTCTATAGAAAATAAAAGGGACCCTACACATTGCAGCTTACTGAGTTGAAAACCTGAGCTCTCAAAGACAGTACTTAAATATTAGAATATTCAAATTCCTGGCAGATAGGGTCCTGAACCCCCAGGACCCACATGGCAGAAGGAGGAAACTATCTCCCAAAAGTTGTCCTCTGACTTCCACATGTATAACATGTACACACACACACACACACATATACATACATACACACACATACACATGCACACACACACACACACACATACCCTGAATGTAATAGAATATTCAAATTATCCTCTTGTAAACATTAAAATGCCTGAGTAAACCAAGTGGTTGTGCTGGGTTGTCTTTCCATGCTGTGGTGTTGTCTGATGAGGGTTCGTATTTAAGTTGGCCTTCTTTTTACATTAAGTGCTTATTGGGTCAGGGATATCAAATCAGTCAAACTTTACTCTTCTGAGTATACCACAACTGTTTAACAAATTTTGTAAAGTAGCTTTAATTCCTTTATTGAATTGAATGTCCATTCAAAGGAAATTTCAGAGATTAATTTCAAACTGAATTTTGTAAATACAGACAATTTGATTTATTTCCCTATTTAAAATTTTGTGCTTTTGTGGCTAGATTTCTATCTTGTTTGTGTGGTGGGGTCCATTTCTCAAATATTGATTAGCTCTCATTTAGTGGGAATAATCCCAATACTTTTGAAATTAAATTTATGTTTATAAATTGAAGATTATAAATAAGAAGGTTTATTAGATAATACTAGAAAACACTAAAAAGCAAAAAGGTAAAAAAGAATCCAGAAGAACCATTAATGAGGAATTTATACATAACATTTACATACAGTTTGAAAGGGATTCCCACAGTGGAGTGGCAGGGAGGGCCAGGCCCTGCCCCTTCCCTGAAGGAGGAGGCAAGAACTCCTTAGTTGGGTTCCTTAGAAATGCTTCCATGGTGGACCTGCTGTGGACCCTCTCCCAGTTCACGTATGTGTCTTGGGAAACCTCTTATCTCTTGGAGGCATCTCTTCTTCTCTCTTTCTATACTCCCCTCTCTTCATTTGAAAATATACATTTTCACAGCTAAAACAAAACAAAACATAGTTGAAGATGCCACTTGTAAACATCATCCTCTTCATAAGACCTCTGAGTGTCTTATTTATAATGATAGCTCCTTCTTCCACATTTCTTATCTACTTTCCCTCACATAATTTCTCCATAGTGCTTACCATCATTCTCATAAATATTTTACTCACTGCTCTAGAGAAAGAAAGCTCTACAAAGGCTCACTTCTGTGTGCACCATATGTCTAGAATAACCTTTGGTGCCTAGCAGTCATTCAGTAATATTCACTGAAAAATATTGATGCCATGACAAAAAGATCCCCTCTTCCCTTTGCCCAAAGTACCCAGTGATCTCACATGGATAGTCCCCGAAGGCTGATCAAGCCACACAATCCAACCATGACAGAGGACATTCACTTAGCTCGTGGCTCTTTTTGCACAGCACAGACCTCTGAATACTCCTTCAGCAAGCTTTGTGTTCTTTGTTACTTTGGATCCCTTTGTCTCTCATATTCTCTCAGCTCCTCAAATACATGAAGTTATTGAAAGGTAAATTGGAATAACCATTTGAAATATTCTGGCTGCTCCTTCAATTGGTCTCAGCTAATGGTGCCACTTCTAGAACAGTAGCTGGGTCTCCCATTTTGCTGGCTTCTCTGGGACTTTTTCCTACTATATTTATCAGTATTTCCTTCATTATTATCTTTGACATCTCCTACATCAGTGTTCTAACTCATTCCCAGAACTACTCAGCTGGTTTTATGATATTTATTTGGGGAAACAAACAAACCTCAAAACTAAAAACAGTTCATTGAAAGCACAGTCCTGGGTCTGATAAGCTCTTTCTTCTTATTTCCATGGAAACTGTAAGAACAAGATGCCTAAACTGGCCAGGGCCACTAACAATTCCTTGTACACTGGTGGATTTATGTATGTCATGCCATCAAAGGCTTCCTCCTTCAGCATGCTATTTCGATGCTGTTTCTACATTCTAGCACCATCTTTGTATTTATAACTATTTCTGTTTTGTGCCTGATGCTTTGGGCCATCTTGTACAGCCTTTGGCCACAGTCACAGGTAAGCCTTGCTTATTCTCCTAATGCTACTATTATGAAGCTAGTAACGGTGGATTCCAAGAGTTGTTGTTCCAGCCTTTTTCACTCCCTGCTGAGGACCTCTGCCATCAACCTGGATGGAGCAGGAAGGGACAATAAGAAGCCAGACACTCTGACCTATGGGTACTGGGTCTGCTGATGGCAGAGAACAGCTGACCACAAGATGTGCTCAAACACTCTGTAGTCTTGTGACATTCATTATCATTATGTCTGCACTGCTCTAGACCAGCTTTCAGACTCTGGGAAATTCTCCCTTGTCCTGTAAGATGCAGACCATGAGACCATCTTCTTTAAGTATATACTTAATGTCTGAGGAGGTCTGTGCTTTTCTGTACAGGAAAGCATTAGACTCTGTACAGGGCAGATCCCTCCAGTTGGGTGTCTGAGGAAATTCAGGCTCATTTTTGTCTTTGGAATGAGATACTGCACACAGCTAAGCTTTCCCTGTATATACTCTCAAGCTTGGAGCACATGACATGACATCTATTTAGTATCAAGGGAAGTCTTGTTGCAGGGATGTGAGTTGGGGGAGAATGCTACATTATTCACTTCAACAGCTTCAGACCAGGTAGAAGGAAGGTGGAGGTGGCAAAGGGATTGCTCACAGACCATCTGCCTACTTGGGAGTCTTGCTCTCATCAGGACTGTGATGTCAGCAACTCATTCTTGTATACAGAAACAGAGGCAGTCTTTCTTAAATTTATTAATTTAAATCTTCAGATGCTGTGAGCAAACATTTATTGAGCACCTACTGTGTAGAGATTGTTGGGGTGGGAGATAGGAGCTCTGAAGCCTATAATGAGTAAGACCACTTGTTATTTCCCACAGGCCTTACTGTTTTGTAGGGGTGGGTGCAGAGGTGCAGGAAACAGATCAAAGGGTTAAAGAAAAGAAACCATGGCAGACATGGGTGTAAGGAGGATGGAAGGAGCTGATTCAGACTCCGATTTGAGCATTAGTATGACAGTACATGCAGCTTGGATTTCTTTTGCAAAAAGAAGAATAAAAATTCTGTGATCTTTTTTATAAGACTATTAAGCTAAACTACTTCCAACAACTTAGAGAAATTTGGTTATTCATGAGAATAACACCTTTTCTAAAAGAAATAAAGTTAATTTTCCTACTCTTTTGCAAAGGAGGTCATTAATTATACATTTTAGATTTCATCAGTTTCAGTGAGATGAATCTAACATTTTAACTAGATGTCAAGGAAGACATAAGAGATGTAGTTAAATACACAGGCTAACAACAAGTGGTTCGATCCCCAGCACCCACATGGCGGCCGAGAGCCGTCTGAAACTCCAATTCCAGGAGAACTCCAGTTCCAGGGGAGTCCGACGCCCTCTTCTGACCTCCGCGGCATTGCACGTCACGGGTGCACAGACTTGCATGCAAACAATACATTCATACACATATGGAAATAAATAAAAAAAATTTAAATAAAACAGCTCGTACTCTCATGACTTTGTCACTTGGATGTCTACCTGGAGGTCTGGCCGTCACACTTAGGCAGGCAAGCCAATGTATAGAATACCATGAGTTTTAAACAAAAGCTTCTAAATCATCCAGTCATCTCCAGATTAAGGACAGATGGATTTTTTTTTTTTCTGAGCACTCGAAAAATAAAAAGAGAAACTAAACCCAACAAAAACATTTCCAAACCTAGTACTTGCCATCCATCTGAGTAAGAACCAACGTACCTCTGACTCTGTTCCCACTAGGGACTTACAGTTTTGAGACAGACACTTGTCTTAAATAACTTTTTGCATGAGATTCTGTTTTGAAGGGTCTCATCGCCAACATATAGTAGGAGAGGAAGGCAGAGAACACTAGGAACATTAGTTGTTTGGCATGTGTGTTGCATTTCCCCAAGTTGCCGCTAAGTATTCATCTTCAACTGATATTCAAAAATTGCCCCATGTTTGGACAGCTCCCTCTGAGGAGACGCAGGGGAGGCAGCACAGTGCTCCCTGGGGTGCTCTGCAGGGTAGCCTCAGCCAGCTTTCGTCTTTCACACTATCTTCTGTTCGCTTGGCCCAGATTCACAATTGGAGAAACTTTTTTTCCTCTCAAATTCTTTTTCTCTTAAGAAATCTAATGAAAAAGATTAATCCATTTGAAATGTTTTCATTAAACCAGAAAAGAGTAGGAAACAAAAACTTGATGATTTTTAATTTCATGGCTTTCTAGAAGATAGGTTTGGGAAGAGAAAATTTTAAGCCATTTGAATTCATATACATGACACGAATTTGGAACAGGTCAAGACACTGCATGGTGAAGCATGGATAGCTGTGTGATCTACTTTCCTGTCCTTCTATCACTGTACATTCAGTAAAGCAGGGAAGATCCACAAGTGTATAGGACAGATCATCACAAAAGGGAAGATGGAAAATCAGATAATTTGATTTGGGTCCAGGACGGATCATTCTGGCCATTCATAAACATTTCCCTATATTGTGCTTTTGCGGTGCTAAGGAATGAGACCTCACCTCGAGCATACTGGGCAAGCACTCTCCCATGGACCTATGTCCCCACCACTTTCCCTATATTTTCATATGTCATCATTTTTATATTGCTCTCTCTCTCTGTCTTGGGTTTTGCATTCTTCAAAGATATGATGTCCATTTTCTACTTCTCATTCCTCACTACAGAATCTATTCTGGTACTCAATGCATCATGACCATGTAACAAATGGTTAACAGACTGACCTTCTTCCTCTTAGTTGAGGATTAAAATTGGTCCTTGTTATACTTTGTTTTTGTTCTTTTCTTTATCTTTTATCTTTTATCTCTGCTTCATCTTGTACTGTGCAAAGTCAGTGACCTTAATCTGCAGTGTGGTACATAAGGAAAAGAGATGACTACAGTTGACACAAATTTGAAATAGCAAGGAAATGGGTCATACAGATGGAAATCAACACTATGGAGAATGTATGAGGGAAAGAAGCCTGTGCTTGTAGGGGACTGCCTACTACTGGTATGTGTCCTCTGTTCTTCTACTTCTAATGATTATGCATTTGATTTTCTTCAGAGTGGTTTTAAAAGACCTCAAACAATAAACTTGTCATTGAAAAAAAATGCTTATTTAGAGCTTTGCTCTCCCTTTTCAATTCTATATACAGGCATCAAACACAAGATTCCTATTAAATGTGGCTGAAGCTGAGGAGATAAATTCCCAGTGAGTGAAAGGGCAAGAAAAGACCTTTTGTATTTTTTAAGAAGTAGCAGCAATTACAATTTTGTAGATTTTGGAAAGCTTCCCTTCTCTCCCTTTTTCATTCTGTCATCATTTTTGCTTTATTAGAAAACAAGAACCCATCTGTTTTTTTATATGAAAAGAAAATGTTTCTTAGTTGTATTTATATGCAATCCAATAATTCCAAGCAACATGGTTAGTTTGAGGCAACATATAAATGATTTCAAGAAAGTGCTTGTAAGTAGCAGCTACCACTCAAGTTTTTGACATTTTTAGATTTTTCATGTTTGGGAGAAAATTCTTGTTTTATCAAATGATATAAATTTTCATTGCGATTATTGGTGAGGAAAGGTCAATTGGTAAAAAAAGTGAATCATTGCAAAAAGAGGAAATCTATGCCAGCTCCCTCAGAAGTGCAAGTGGATAAGCCTAGAAAAACAAACAAACAACTACTCATATTTGGGGCTGGAGAGATGGCTCTTGAAGAGGACCCAGGTTTGATTCCTAGGACACATATGGTGACTAACAACCATTCATATCTCTAATTCTAGGGGAACCAATGATGCCCTCTTCTTACCTCTATTACCCTCTTCTTACCTTTATTGTAGAGATTAAAGATCTCTACAATAAAAATTTTAAATCTTTGAAGAAAGAGGCTGAGGAAGACACCGGGAAAGGGAAGGGACTGCCCATGCTCATGGATTGGAAGAGTTCATATTTTGAAAATGACTATCCTACCAAAACCAATCTACAGATTCAATGCAATCCCCATCAAAATCCTCATGACATTCTTAACAGAATTAGAAAAAAAATTCTAAAATTCATATGCAATCACAAAAGACCCTGGATAGCCAAAGCAATCCTGAGTACAAAGAGAAATGCCGGAGGAATTACCATAATTAATTACCAAATAAATAATTACCAAACTGCATTACAGAGCTGCAGTCATAAAAACAGCATGGTACATGCACAAAAACAGACACATGGATCATTGAAACAGAACTGAAGACCTTACCATAAGTGCATACAAGTTTAGCCACTTGATATCTGACAAAATTGCCAAGAACATGTACTGGAGGAACAATAGTATCTTCAACAAATGGTGCTGGCAAAACAGGATCTCCAGCTATAGAAGAATGAAACTAGACTTTTATCTTTCTTTCTTTCTTTTTCCTTTTTTTTTTTTGGGTCTTTTTGAGACAGAGTCTCCCTGTAGCCCCAGCTGTCCCAGAACTCACTCCATAGACCAGGCTGGCCTTGAACTCACAAAGATCTACCCGCCTCTGCCTCCCGAGAGTTAGGATTAAAGGTGTGCACCACCAAGCCCCCAGCTAAGACCTTTATCTTTCAACCTGCACAAAAATCAACTCCAAATGGATCAAACTCCAAATGTGAAATCTGATATGAAACTCTGAAAGTATTAGAAGAAAACATAAGCAGTATTCTATAATATATAGGTGTAGGAAAGGATTTTATAAATCAAACATCAGTTACTCAGGAATTAAGGTCAATAATCAGTAAGTGGGACCTCATTAAAATAAAAAGTTTCATTACAGCAAAAGAAACAACCAAGAAAGTGAAGAGAGAACCCACAGAATGAGGGAAAAAATGTAGAACTAAAAAAACAATGAATCAGGAAAACAATGACCCAAATTAAAAAAAAAAAAAAAAAGGCTATAGATATGAACAGAGTTCTCAAAAAAAAAAAGAAAGAAAGAAATAAAGATGGCTAAAAAAGAACCTTAAAATTGTTCACAATCCTTAATGATCAAGGAAATGCAAACTCAAGCTACTTTAAGATTTCATCTCCTATAGTCAGACTGGCTAAGATTAAGAGAATAAATGATACCAAAGGCTGGAGAGGATATGGGGATAGGGGAATGCTCATTCACTGCTGGTGGTTTTACAAACTCATGCAACTACTATGGAAAGCAGTGAGGAGAATTCTTGAAAAACTAAAAATGAACCAACTGTATAAACCATAATACCACTCCTTAGCATATACCCAAAGGGCTCATCCTACTGTAGAGAGACTTGTACATCCATGTTTGTTGTTATTCTTTTCACAATAACTAAGAAATGAAAGCAACATCAGTATCAGTTGAGGAACTGATTAGTGGATAATGAAAATGTGGTAAATTTATACAATGGAGTTTTATTCGGTAGTAAAGAAAGATGAAATAATGAAATTTGCAGGTAAATGGATGGAACTAGAAGCTATTATGCTAAGTGACGTAACATAGACTGAGAAAAACAGTCTCCATATGTTCTACCTCATTTGTCGATCCTAGCACCACATCCTTATATGTGAGTATGTATCCTGTTATAACTGGAGAATCCAGAAAAATGGAAAGAAACCAGGGAGGTAAAAGGAAAGAAGGAGCCTGAGAGAGAAGAATAATAGGAGACAGGTGTTTCCAAGAGCAAAATGGGCAAAATGGGAGTGTTGAACTGCCAAGGAAAGAGGGAGGTTTATACAAGGAAACATGGGGTAAAGAGGAAGACGGAGCTTCAGAGGGGTGGGGGGAAACCACAGGAAACAGACATTATCAAGGGTGAAATGGGGAAAATATGGGTATATTAACTGGGAAAGGAGGAGGGAGATTAGTCAGGGAGAGAGAGAGAGGACAAAAATGTACTGAAAAATTACACACACATAAGTCCATCTGCATAGCTAAATGCCATATAACAAGAAACACTGCCAGACAGGAGAAACCTCCTGCGATGGTTAATCCTGTTAATTCTGGGTGTCAACTTGACTGGATTTGGGATGAACAAATATGTGAAAGAGATCTTCAGATTGGATTATCTCAAACAGGATGACCCACCCTAAATGTGGGCGCTACCTTCTGTTGACGGCCAGTATAAAAGGCCACGCAGAAGGGAGGTCGTCCCTTTTTTTCTGCTTGCCTTCTCTCCCACTGGTGAGTTTGTCTTGTTGCTGTGATCAACTCTTTGGTTCCCAGCATAGACTGAGATGGGCAGATCTCCCGGAATCCTTCAGGTCTTCAGCACTGGCTTGGGACTACTGAGACATCCAGTCTCTTGGACTGAGCAACTGCCTGGATTCTCAGCCTCTCCAGTGTGGTGCATCTATTGTTGAACTACTCGGACTCTATTCCATGCGCAAATCAATAAATTTGTGTATATATGTATACATATTATATATAATATACCTATATTATATATAGATAAATATTCTATTGATTCCGTTTCTTTAGAGAATGCTAATACACCCCCCTTCAAGTTGTTGGCTAGAGTAGTCCAAGAGACTCAAAATTACACAGAGTATTATCATAATACTTGTTTATCTCCCAAAACTTGAAGGTAAGAACCTACTGCTGAAGACAGGACATATTTCAGATACAGAACTTGGAACAATGGAGCTGGAACTGATCTGGAAATCTTCTCCCTGAAAATTAGCTCTTACACTTTTGGAGGACACTACTCAAGCTGCTAGTAAAAACAATCAATCTATGGTCCAACCTCAGGTTTAAGGCCTAATAACCACAACAATGACCAACACAGCAAATGATATTGGCGAAGAATAGTGGCAGTTTTATTTTGGGGGTAATCATCAACTACCTAATTAGACTTAAAGCCCATTCATTAGGAGGGAATTTGTGTTTGGTACTATAAGCATAGTCAAATACACATAGATGGAGAGGTCAGAGATCTTACAAAAAACACTAAGGCTGTCACATCCCTAGACTTATGTAATTTCTAACTATATGCAAAATATGGACCATTATAGTTGCAGACAAGTATGCTCATCACCATTCATCAAAGAAGCTTCTTTCCATTTCAGAGTTCAACAACTGATCACATATAGAGATTAAGTGTCTATGAAATGTCCAACCCTAAGTGACACATCTACAATGGAACTTCTATACCTAAGGCTTACAGAACATAGTGGAACAAGGGGCAGAGAGAATACTAATGCATCTCCCTCCCAACTCTCAACAACAAAGCTCCCTCATGCAACAGAAGGCAATGAACCTAAAAGGCCACAAAAGGCCAAAGCATAGGGAATAAGAGTATGCAGAGTGTGACTCCTTGGATAGGACTCCTATTAAATTTCACTCACCTAGGGCTCAGGGACCATTTCAGAAGAGGGTGCATGAACATATGGAAAAAGTCTTACAGACTCCTGGGCCCTTGCTTATATGAACCTACAGCAAGTGTCAGCATGCACTCAAGCAGACAAAAATGCAGCATAGAACTGGGGAAATGAACAGCAGGCCCCAACCTTAGCCAAAGAACCATTGGCAGCTGATTACTGCTGGGTGAGGGAGAGTTTATCTTCTTTAAGGGAGTGACTCTAGATGGGTTGACTAGACCTCGGTAGATGCACTTGTACTGAGGGGTGTCTGGGTACACTAACTTGACATAGGTTTTAACATACATAACAGAATGCATGAAATCCAGTCAGAGGCTATGGGAAGGTGTGGGTGGGAGAGAGGGTATAAAGATGGTTAAGATGTTTGTATGAGATGCACAAAAATTCAATAAAAATATACATAAAAGAAATTCATATTTAAAAATTCCATTTCAGTAATTTTATCACCAGAAAAGACTATAGCCTAGACACAATAGTTCTTAGTTACAACAGAAAAAACTGGACTTTTCAATTTCATACAGCAACTTTCCATATAATTTTATTGATGTTTGGAATCTAGTAGTATTAATTCCAGTACACAAAACAGTAAAAATATCAGTCTCTCACTGGTTAAATATTTTAGTTCAATGATTTGTTAGTCCCTGTTGATTACTTTACTTGAATAAGTTATTTCTAGTACATGTAGTACAGCTTGTGTAAAGGAAGCTATAACTTTTCAAATTTAGTTAAGATAATTAGGAATTAAATATGAATTTTATGTTGTCCTCTTTGATCTAAAGTATATTATATATATATTTTTTTCTTTTGGTCTTTTTATTTATTTATTTCTTATGTGTGTGAGTGTGCTGTCTGCATGTAGGTTTGTGCATGCGTGTCATGCAATGCCACGGAGGTCAGAAGAGGGTGTCAGAGTCCCCTGGAACTGGAGTTAAAGCATGGTTCTCAGCCTCCATGTGAGTGCTGGGGATCAAACCTGGGTCCTCTGCAAGAGCAGTCGGTGCTCTTAACCACTAGGCCATCTCTCCAGCCCCAGGGTCTTTTAAAGATAGGGTCTCTCTGCAGCCACAGATGGCCTGGAACTATCCATGTAGACCAGGCTGGCCTCGATCTCACAGAGATCCACCTGCCTCTGCTTCCCAAGTGCTGGAATTAAAGGCATGCACCACCATGTGTAGCTTTATCTTATGTATATTATAAAAACAAACACCATATCAGGTGTGGTGGCACACCTTTAATCCTAGCACTTGGGAGGCAGATGGATCTCTGTGAGTTCAAGGCCAGCCTGGTCTATAGAGTGAGATCCATTCTGGGGCTACAGGGAGACCCTACTAAATTTAACTGAAGAATGATGTCTGAAATACACAAAACATCAATATTATATTTACTATACATTTTCTTATTTATTCTTTTATGTGTACGAGTGTATTGCCTACATGTGTGTAAGTGCACCCATGTTGTGCAATACTCACAGAGATCAGAAGAGGGCCATGAAATACCCTGGGACTAGAGTTATGCTGGTTGTTAGCTGCCATATGGGTGCTGGGAACCGAACCTGGGTCCTCTCTGAGAGCAGTCAGTGCTCTTAACTTGTGAGCCAACTCTCTAGCCCCACTATACATTTTCATATATGTGTAAGAAACTGATTAGTGATAATTCAGCACCAAAGTATCACTTAAGAAGTAAAGCATATGGGCCCACATGTGTGTGGCTTCAGAGACATGCTATTTTTCTTTGGGGCTGTAACAGGTCCATAAGCCAAAGGAGTAACATGGCACCTGAGGTTAATGTGAGCATTTTGGGCCTTCATCCTCTGTTAGTGTTGTTTTAATGGCTAGCATATGTCTTCAACAGTGCCTGAAGTCTGCTTCTGGGAGTAAAAGTGACCTTGATTTTGATTAAGGGACTCTTAGGAGTCTTTGAATTTTCATTAATGACTGGAAAGAGTGGAAGAATTTTATCACTTTCTAGTTGGAAAACTGGACAGAAGACAACGGTGAGGAGCACAACATGTATGAGATGGCAGAAGAAAATTGAAAATTAGAAGAAAATTCATGTGTATTCAACACATTCCTAAAATTTAGAACTTTTTTCAAAACATGTACTTGGTATTCAGAAATGAGAAACCAATAAGCAAGGCAATAAATACTAGCCCCATGTGGTTGAAAACTTCTCTTTTAGCTTATAACACTAATGCTATGTGTTATACTGGAAACCCAGTATAATATATAGTGCTAATGTTGGTGATACACAGTATACCTGATATACCTGAGACCAGTAAGCAGTTTAGGAATATTTTTTTTTTTTAATTTTTATTTCCGTATGTGTATGAATGTACTGTCTGCATGCAAGTCTGTGCACCTGTGTCGTGCAATGCCGCGGAGGTCAGAAGAGGGTCTCGGATTCCCCTGGAACTGGAGTTCTCCTGGAATTGGAGTTTCAGACGGTTCTCAGCCGCCATGTGGGTGCTGGGGATCGAACCCGGGTCTTCTGCAAGAGCAGTCAGTGCTCTTAACCGCTAGGCTATCTCTCCAGCCCCGCAGTTTAGGAATATTATATGTGTTTATTGTAGATTAAGTTACATATGAAATTTTTATCTGCTTATATATCCATATTTAAATCTGCAGATATACTGAGAGCCAATGTTAAAAGGGACTTTAGCTGGGCGTGGTGGTGCACGCCTTTAATCCTAGCACTCAGGAGGCAGAGGCAGGCAGATCTTTGTGAGTTCAAGGCCAGCCTGGTCTACAGAGTGAGTTCCAGGACAGCTGGGGCTACAGGGAGACCCTGTCTTGAAAAGACCAAAAAAAAAAGGGACTTTAAAAAACCCAAGTTAAGCTGGGCATGGTGGTGCATGCCTTTAATCCCAGCACTCGAGAGGTAGAGGTAGGCAGATCTTTGTGGGTTCAAGGCTACAGAGGGAGCTTCAGGACAGCTGGTACTAAAAGGGAGACCCTGCCTCAAAAATATCCCCCCCCCAAACAACAACAACAACAAAAAACAACCCAAGTTAACAAACTCACACTTTTTCTCCAAAATACATGGTGAATTTAATGACTGAGTGATCAAAGTTCTGTGTTACTAAAGTATGTTTGCTTTTCACACCAGGAGTCAAGTGTACCAGCACTTGAGGAATTCAAACAGAAATTGTTTACTAGTCAGCAAGGTAAAGGCTACAGTTGCATAAATGCCTAGGAAAGAAGACAAGCACAGACAATCCATTTACCTTTGCCTGGAGTAATTCTATTTCTTAGTGCTTATTTCATGGGTTTCCATTTTTGTTTATGAATTGGTTTAAGTTTTCAGTTGAAAGCCACAGAATCTACTCTGGATAATTTAAAGAGAAAGAGGTTTGTTGAGGTACTTTAGGTAGGCCAGATTAGAGTGTCACACATTCTCCACCAACATCAGTCAGATGTCCTCTTCCCACACTGTAGGGTTTTGTTTTCAAAAAAGCATCACTGTCTCCTTTCATTGTGCTGGATGCCACATGAGAAAATCAACTGCAGACACCTCCTGAGGAGCCAGCTACCTCTGCCACCTGGTCTCAGAACGATCTTTCTATATTCGGCCACTGCTTTCTATTGCTATTTTTCACATCTTAGTTCTTGGGTTTGCTTATTTGGTATAGCCTAGGTCTGATACACTGTAGTTGCAAGTGAGTCTGGAAGGAGTAATGTCTTTTGTTTTATTCTATGTTGGCAAGACTAGATTCAGAACGTGAGAACTGATCAAAATATTGAGAGTATTTAAGTTAACAGCCAGCTACGACTGATAAAGTTTCAAAACTACAACTTGGAACCTCAGTCAGGACACATTTGCTTTGAGATGAGCTAAAAATTAAAATTAATTTCATATTAAAAAGTATGCTCACTGCAGATTGGGAACTAAGATCTTTTTGAATCTTGATATATGAGATTTCATAAAATTATAATTTCAAAAGTTCTAACATTCAAAAATGCTAAAGGATAAATAAATATGAAATATACATGGATTATGAATAAAGTGATAAAGTATATCAAGGGACATAGAGAAAGCAAGGTGTGGAAAGATGTATACCTTTGACTAGAAACACTCATACGTAATAATGACAGTGATCCCAAGCTCACTGTAGAAGGGAATGGTTATCCTAATCAAACCCAAGGTGGATTTTGAGTAAGGAAAGCTAACTTAATGATTTAAATCATAAATATAGCAGCATTTTGTAAAAAAAAAATCACAAATGGATTTGACAAGCAATAAACCAACCTCTAAAAGATGTGTTGAGGAGATGGCTTAGTTGATAAAGTGCCTGATGCTCAAGCATGAGGACCTGAATAAAAAGAACACCCATTTTGTGGGCTGGAGATTTGGTCTAGCGGTTAAGGGCGCCTACTGCTCTTGCAGAGGACCTGGGTTCAATCCCCGGCACCCACATGGCAGCTGAGAACCGTCTTTAACTCCAGCTCCAGGGGAATCCGAAACCGAGGCATTGCATGACATGGGTGCACAGACCTACATGCAGACAGTACATTCATACACATAAAAAATAAATAAAAATAAAATAAATAAGAAAGAACACCCATTTTAAAAGGCAGGGGGCATGGTAGTATGCATCTGTAGCCCTAGTGTGGATATGGGGTCAGCGGGGAGGCAGCGACAGGCAATACCCTGGAGGAACTCAGACCTGGTGGCTAGCCAGTTTAGCCAATGTGTGAATACCAATTAGTTGTTAAATGACAGACCTTGTCTCAAAAGATAAGGTTAACTAACAGCAACTGAAGATGACACCTCTGGCTTCCTTATACATGTACACACACACACACACACACACACACACACACAAAAGCTCTAAAAAAGAAATATGATGGGGCTGGACAGATGGCTCAGTAGTTAAGAGCACTGACTACTCTTACAAAGGACTTGGGTTTGATTCCCAGCACCCATGTTCTATTCCTAGCACCCACATGGTGGCTGAGAACTGTCTTTAACTCCAGTTCGAGGGGAATCCCATACTCTCTTCTGACCTCTGCAGCATTGCACGACATGGGACATGGGTGCACCTACCTACATACAAGCAGTACACTCATACACATAAGAAGTAAAAAAAAAAAAAGAAATGTGATGAGAGATGAGTGTGACATGGAGTTCCTGTTGTCCTGGACTTGACAGAAGGATAAGACAAAATAATGACTCCAGAAGACATGTAAACAAGGAAATAGACTACATGATAAAGGCAGCAGTGTAAAAAGGCAGGCTGTTTTATGAATAGTGTTAAGAAAATTGTTTAGCCATTAAAGAAATAAACAACTAAATATTGATCTTACTACTCTGACATATATTTCAAATGGACTAAGTATTTAGTACAAAAAACTAAAACAGTGGTCAGTAGTATGTACTCTGGGGTGAAGAACATTTTCCCACTATGTGTGTATATACCCTTAGCCTCATACACACACACACACACACACACACACACACACACACACACACTCACACACACCTTAAAGGAAAATGTTGAAATATTAACCATAAGAATTAAACATTTCAACATAGTAAAAGAAAGCCAAATGATTCAGAATGATTTATTAGAAATTGGGGAAATATCAAATACCTTGAGAAGGCCTGAAAATGGCACTAGAGGACAATAAATCATGGACTTGAGGAGGACAGCTCTCAGTATTTTTATAACCATGGAGCATGGTTAGACTGGGAGTCTGTGTCTCTGCCATAACTTAGTCCCTTTATAGAATTTTCATCATATATTTTAAGGTAGACAGTAAAGCTAGGCAGGAAAAAATAAGATTTGATTAATTTATTTGACATTTTTTTAAGCTCAAGGAAATATTTCTTCGAAAAAAAGAACTTGTCCATTGTAAGAATTAAGTTTTGTGTTTTGAATGTTTCCCTGGAAAAAAGTTAGATGATTTCCATTTATGTAAAAAGTAACAAAAAAGTTTGCTGGGATTTTGTAGACTTTTCTAGCTTCTTTAGCTTTCCTGAATTTCAGGAAGAAAAGACAGGCTTTTAAAAGGGGGGACTGCTGTTCCCTTCAGATTGTTATTCTAAATCTGACTTGATAGCACAATCCAAAGTACATCATATCCCAGATAAAGCTAGCTGCTTGCCAGACTTCTCTGTTACAATTGAACTGTAAATGGCTCACATCATCACATTCTGTCAACTTTATATAAACCCCACTTTATGTAACATGATTATAGATCCCCTGAAAACTGCTCTGTACCTGCCTCTTGTAGACAGATTATCTTGATGTTGTCTACTAGACATGACTAAGAAAAGCAGCATAGGCTGCTGTAGGAGACAGGTCAATTAAACAGGCATATGCTACTTGGTTCTATCATTTTTTTAGATGCCTCCTATGTACGAAAGAGAAAGGTAAGTGTGGTCTTCCTTCCCACCTTCCAAAGTATTAATCATTGATTCCTGACTTTATCACATGCAGAGATGTTTAGAGGGTGGTTGACTTTGGCTATAGGACCTGAGTGCTCTACAAGAAGACCACATGATTCCTGGGGTCAGCATGTTTTGTCAGGCCAGCAACACAATTTCTCCAGGAAAGCTTTTTCCTCCATTTTTCTCTGAGGGTGCTATTGTCTCTGGTCCATTATCTGTCAGACTTGATGATGTGGAGTTCTTGGGAAGTTTGGTTCAGACCTATACACATTCATTTACTCTTTGTTCTTTGTAAGTCCTGAGTGAAACACTAGCAATCCTAAAGCAAACAATGCAAGATCCACACTTTGTGGAGATGACAACCTGTTTGGAGAGGAAGATGGAAGCCAGAATTTCAATGCTTCATGACTGACACTTCTACATGCTGAGGGAACATGAAAGGAAGGATGTAGTCAAACCTGAGGTCCAAGAAAGGTTTCCTCAAGAGATGGTACCCAAGCTGTGCCTTGAAAGTTGAGAATGAACTATTTAGGTGGGAAGAGAACTCTAGGTTAAAAAGTAACCTCCCAGGGAAAGTCAGGGGCGTAAAATGGCATGGATACATTGGCAGAGAGCTCCCAGACTTCCGAATTCTGAAGGGAAATGTTTTAGGCATGGAGAGGGGTAGAAAGAGGGCAAAGAATGGAGGCTGACTTGGAGGCTATTCCTGGGTTTGGATCAATAGACAGTGCTAGATCTTTCACCTCTTTCTTTCCTTCTCTTTCTTTCTCTTTCTTTCTTTCTTTCTTTCTTTCTTTTTCTTTCTTTCTTTCTTTCTTCATTAAGTTCTTAAGCAAATTCTTTCTCTCTTTCTTTCTTCATTAAGTTCTTAAGCAAATTCTTTCTCTCTTTCTTTCCTTCCTTCCTTCCTTCCTTCCTTCCTTTCTTTCTTTTTCTTTCTTTCTCTTTCTTTCTCTTTCTTTCTTTCTTTCTTTCTTTCTTTCTTTCTTTCTTTCTTTCTTTCTTTCTTTCTTTCTTTCTTTCTTTCATCTACATTAAGTTCTTAAGCAAATTGTCTCGACAAATTATTCCAAATGGGACCATTGTTACCAACCTAATCCAAATAACAGCACTTCCATCTAGATCACAGATCAACAATTAGGTGGTAGTCTCTCCTTGATTACATTTCCTTCTCTCTAAAGTCTACCCTTTGTACAGAAGCTAGGGTTTTATCTCTGAAGCACAAATTAGATGCTGACATTCTCCAATTCTCAGATCTTAATGGCTTTTATTTTTTTGTCTTTTTGAGACAGGGTCTCCCTTTAGCCCAGGCTGGCCTGTTGCTTGCTATGTAGACCAGGGTGACCTTGAACTCACAGAGATCCACCTGCCTCTGCTTCCCAAGTGCTAGGATAACAGGTATGCAGCACCATGCCTGGGCTCTTAATGCCTCTTTTGTATCTAGAATAATTCCCAAGCCTGAAAGGTAAGGCCTGTGTAAACTGGCTCCTATATCCCTTCACCCTCCCCATTGTTAATGCACTCTCCTAATTTCCTTGTGCTGAGACAAGGCTCTCTCAATTACTTTTTCTAAAAGCTATCTTCACTCCATTGTACACACACACACACACACACACACACACACACACACACACAGAGACACGCACGCGCGCGCACACACACACACCCCTACTTATTGCTCATTTTATACATAGAAGTGTAAGTTTCAAAAAAGTAAAGGTGCCCGTTGTGTTTACTGTTGTATTAGTTCTAGAACACAGGGGACTCATTCAGTGAATGAACTAATTGAATAGTGAATGAATTCAGAACCATACAAAACTTAAGAGTGAAATGACCCAGATGTGCTTCAAGCAGATCACTCTGTGTACAATTTGGAAGATGTGTATAAAGTACAGATTTACAGGGAGTGGGCAAACAGGAGGCAACTGGGAAATTCTTATATGGGTCCAGGTCAGTGGTAGAAGGACTGAACTGAACTGAGGCATTGGCATTTGACACAGAGAGAGATGGGATAGATTTGAGAAGTGTTTTAGTGATAACATTGGCCAAAGATGATCAAATTACATCTGGGCCTCCCTTCAGAGTCTTGGCTTCATAAGAAGGATAATAGAGGAAGCTGGAATTGGAAGTGGTCCAGAATCAGAAGGGGCAGGATGATATTGCCTGTGTGCCTTCTGGGACAAGTGCTTTTCCATTTCAGCATTTCCTGACGTTGAAGTTGCCAAGGCATTCATGTGTCCCTTGTGGAGTCCAGAAGCATTGCCTTGCTGTGGATCCAAATGACAACTATGAGTTAGATGTATTTTTGGCACCAGATAGATATTCAATAATAGTTTTAATGATAGTTTCTAAGCAATTGGGTTTACCCTGGAGGCTTCTCATCTCTCTAATGACCAGGGCCACGCCTGCTTAGTTTATAAAGTCTGGCAAAATTACAGTGTGAACTGGTAATGCTGGGGGCTCTTGTACAAGTTATACTGGGTTTGTCTCTAGTATAGCCCCGAGGAACTTATCTGAACCCAGTACTCCTAGAGACTTCAAGAATACGGACTTCAAAGGAAGTGCTTCACCTTTATGAACAACACAGCCCAGGTACCTAACAAAACAAGAAGGGGCACACAGTGTCTAGCTTGTAAAAGTATTTGATCTGCTTACAATTTTTGAATAGGTATTTGATCTGTTGAAATTTATACCTAGTAGAATGTCACAATTTTGTTTTCAACGTGGTTTGGGAAAGTTCTTTTTTAGCCTAGGGGAAATTCATTATCTTAGCCAAGGAAAGAATCATAAACTCTAAACCAAGAGAGATTATGAAATTATTTTGGATGATTGGGACAGAGGTCGTTCCAAAGAAAAGGTTTATAACATGGGTGATTTAAAACACTACTAAAATTGCCTCTCTAAGCAATGACCTAGAAATCTGACAATGTGATAATGAATTCTCAAACAAATAAAACAAACAAACAGAAAAATCACATCGAAACTTCTCACAATTGGCAGGATAAAAACTGGCAACAGTAACTTCTGGAAAAGTGAGTTGGATCTTTGAGCATTACAATGAGTTTGGGGACTGTAACATGAAGTCAACAGATTCATGAGAATTTTGGAATGCTCAATTTCCCACAATCTCATCATTTCTCTGCCTGACAATTATAATTATTCTTCATCAGCCTGACAGTCAAATGCACTTCCCATAGTGATAATATACCTGCTACCCATCTTGACTGTATTAGAGAAATAGCTTTTTCTTCGATAGGCTTGCACATTTTTGAAGTGAACTTGCTATGTTGTTCTAACTGTTCTCTTGCATTATTCATTGACTTATCACCATTTGTGGTTCTGACAACAGTTTGTAACTTGGTGGGGGCATGGGGAATATATAGCTGTTTTCTTGATAATAAAGTAAAGATTATTTCATTTATGGATGCCACAAATGAATTGTCTTATCCATTGCCCAATTATTTCAGAAAATATTGTACATTAATGTATGTTTCCAAAATATCCAAGATCCATTAAGTAATCCTGGATTTATATGAATCCATGATTCATATATGAATCATATGAAACATTATAAAAGTATCTACTTTTGTATAGGCTGAGAAAATATGTGTGAGACACTAAGAACAAGTCAGATAGTTAAAATGAATAAAAATAAGGCAAATTTAATTATAAAGTAAAAGTTCTCAACAGTTATAAAACACATAGATATGGGGGCTGGAGAGATGGCCTAGCGGTTAAGAGCGCTGACTGCTCTTGCAGAGGACCCGAGTTCGATCCCCAGCACCCACATGGCGGCCGAAAACCATCTGAAACTCCAATTCCAGGAGAACTCCAGTTCCAGCGGAATCCGAGACCCTCTTCTGACCTCCGCGGCATTGCACGACACGGGTGCACAGACCTGCATGCAGACAGTACATTCATACACATACGGAAATAAATAAAATTAAAAAAAAAATAAAACACATAGATATAAATTTATTCTCTTATTTATTCAATAAGTTTTTACTCTTGTCTGAGAAGATGATATTTGAATAAGCTTTAAAGGATGTGGAGGATGTTGAGGAAACAACTTTTCACACAGAGGGAATTGCCAATGCAAAGCCCTTGATATGGGACCATGCTCCTGGAGTATAGGAGGAGAAGCCAAGAGGGATGCAGAGGCCAAGGCTGGAACAGAGCAGTGCATTGGGAGAAATAGGAGACGACAGATCCATGTTTTTATAAATGGCCTCTAACCCTGTGCTCTTGTAAACAACTGAATGGGGGATTGTGGTGGGGAGAAATGACATGAACATAGAAGGGGGACTGCTTAGAAAGGTCAGTGGGAATGGTAGGGGAAAAATATCAAAATACATTATATACATGTATTAAAATGTTATAATGAAAACTATTATATATAATTAATATATGCTAATAAAAAACTAAAGAGGAAGGTGCTTATGGTCTTGTTGGCCAATACAGGGATTTAAGCTTTTATTTTGGTTAAATTGAAAATGATGGGCTTACAGTGTTCTGGACTGATGAAACTTAAGTTTTGGGAAAATTCAGTTTGTGTTGAAAATAGAAAACAAAGTCATAAATAGAATCAGGGAGACTCTGAGGGGCAAATGCATCCTACTTTGAATAGTGGCTTAGATTATGGTTATACTGGAAATGGAGAGAGAAGTGCTTAGATTCTGAATATATTTTGAAAACAGCTTCAATGGATGGATTATTGATCAAAGAAAAGATGCAAATTAAGGTTAATTCTAGGTGAGGAGGGCATTGTCATTGAAATTAGCTCTTATGTTGTGAAAAATTATCACAAACTGGATAGTTTGAAATGACACAAATCTATATTTTCACAGTTCTTGAGGTCAAAGTTCCAAAGTTAAAATGTTGGCAAGCTGTGCTCCCACTGGAGGCTCTGGAGGAACCCATATTTTGTCTGGTCTAGACTTTGGTAGCTGCTGGACCAACAGGTGTTCCTTAATGTCACCCCTCCAACCTCGGTCTAATGGACACACTGCTTTCCTACCACTTAGGACACCTGTCAAATTCACAGTTTGAACTTTTTGGAAGAACTTTAGCTTATTTACATGTATAAAGCTTTTTTTCCCAACAAAGAGACAGTCTTCATAGTTGTTGGGGAGTTGGCCATCTCTTTTCTGGGACTGTCATTCAATTACTAAATCATTCATGGAACAAAGAAGACTGGGAGTTGAGTAGGTGGGATGAGGGGAGGAACACATACTTTCTTGTTTTTAAGCTGAGAACATACCTGGTAATAGCTGGAAATGTAGAATTAAATGCTTGAGTGCACAGAGCTTAGATCAGGGATTTCCCAGGACCACCTGAAGCACAGGGATGCTAAAACCTCCATCAGAAAACTCTTAGAAATGATTAAGAGTTTCAGTAAAGTGGCAAGATACAAAATTAACCTAGAAAAATCAGTAGCCTTTCTTTACAACAACAACAAGCAACTGAAGAAGGAATATAAGGAGAACTTCTCACTCACAATAGCCACAGAAACAATAAAATACTTAGGAACAAACCTAACCAAAGACACCAAAGATCTCTATAAAAATTTTTTTAAACCTCTAAAGAAGGAAATTGAAGAAGACATCAGAAGATGGAAAAACCTCCCATGCTCATGGATTGGGAAAATTAATATAGTGAAAAATGTCCATTCTACCCAAACTCTTGTACAGATTTAATGCAATCCCAATTAAAATCCCTAAGAGTTTCTTCACAGGCTTGGAAAAAATGTCCTTAATTTCATTTGGAAAAACAAAAGACCCTGGATAGCCAAAGCAACCTTGAGTGAAAAGAGCAATACAGGGGGGAATCTCTATACCAGACTTCAAACTATACTACAGGACTATAGTCATAAAAACAGCTTGGTACTGGCACAAAAACAGACCTGTTGACCAATGGAACAAAACTGAAGCTCCAAACTTGAGCACATACAATTTCTTTTCTTTTTTTAAATATTTTTTTTAAATTTTATTTGCTTCTGTATGAGTATGAATGTACTGTCTGCATGCAGGTTTGTGCACCCGTGTCATGCAATGCCGCGGAGGTCAGAAGAGGGTGTCGGATTCCCCTGGAACTGGAGTTCTCCTGGAATTGGAGTTTCAGACGGTTCTCGGCCGCCATGTTGGTGCTGGGGATTGAACCCAGGTCCTCTGTAAGAGCGGTCAGCGCTCTCAACCGCTAGGCCATCTCTCCAGCCTGAGCACATACAATTTTAGCCACCTCATATTTGACAAGGGGGCCAAGAAGACACAATGGAGGAAAGACAGCATCTTCAGCAAGTGGTGTTGGCAAAACTGGATCACCACTTGTAGAAGAACGAAATTAAACCCCTACCTCTCGCCCTGAACAAAAGTCAACTCCAGATGGATTAAAGACCTCGACGTGAAACCCCAAACTCTGAAGGTGATAGAAGAAAAAGTTGGCAGCAGACTACAAGACATAGGCGTAGGAAAAGACTTCCTAAATCAGACAGCAGGTGTGCATGAATTAAAGTCGACAATTGACAAATGGGACCTCATTAAACTCAAAAGCTTCTGTATATCAAAAGAAACAATCAAGGAAGTGAAGAGAAAACCCACAGAGTGGGAGGAAAACTTCACTGCAGATACATCTGACAAAGCATTGATTTCTAGAATATATAAACTACTCAAAAAACAAAGAAGAAAAAAACAAATGACCCACTCAAAACATGGAGCAAAGAGCTGAACAGACACATCACAAGTGAGGGATTAGAGATGGCTGAGAAAAATCTTGAAAAGTGTTGTTCAACGTCGCTAATAATTAAGGAAATGCAAATTAAAACCACTTTAAGATATCATCTCACTCCAATAAGACTGGCTAGGATCAAGAAAACAAATAATACCAAGTGCTGAAGAGGTTGGGGAAAAGGGGAACACTCATCCACTGCTGGTGGGAATGTAAACTCGTCCAGCCACTATGGAAAGCAGTGTGGAGAACCCTTGGAAGACTTGGAATGAACTTGCCACCTGACCCAGCCATACCACTCCTGGGTATGTACCCACAAGACTCATCTTACCGCAGAGATACATGCACAGCCATGTTTATTGCAGCTCTCTTCACAATAGCAAAGAGCTGGAATCAACCCAAGTCCCCCTCACCTGACAAGTGGATAGAGAAAATGTGGTACATCTACACAATGGCGTTCTATGCAATGGTAAAGAAAGATGACCTTATGAACTTTGCAGGTAAATGGCTGGAGGTAGAAGATATCATGCTGAGTGAAGTAACACAGTCCCAGAAAAACAAACGAAGAATGGTATCCCTCATCTATGGATGCTAGCACCAATTACCTAATTGTATCTCAAACTGAGCAACATTAATGTGATCTGAAAACAACTGTGCTCTTATATTGTAGAATCCCTTAAAAAATAAACAAATGAATTAAATGCTTGCACTTTATTATTAAGGGAATATATCCTATAGACTGCATAAAGACAGATTATTACAAAAAACCCCAGCTCAACTCAGATATAGTCTTTATCCTTATTCTTCATGAGAAACTTCCACTTAGTTAAAATAAGCACTTTTTTCATACTTGAATTTTACTTTATTCTCTTTCCATAAATCTCTACTTTAAGAGAATATTTACTCATTCAATTATTCAGATATTCGTTGTCAGAGGGTACAGTTTATTGAGCTAGGCAATCTAGAGATAAAAAATAATTAAGAACTAATTTCTGTCTTTAAAGAAGTTCTATGTAATTATTTGGCTCAATCCCAGTGCTTCTTTCCACATTGTATCCTGATGGGTTACTTAGGCACCTAGCTTACTTACAGTAGTGTTTTGTGGGTGAAAACATGGGTGACTAAGTCTCCTTCTCCAGTCAAGACTGATAATGGGCACAGAATCTTTCTTTTGCTTTCCATTTCACAGTCTTTGCCCCCTCACATTGAGAGAGTTCAAGTAAGCATTTATAGATTGTAAGCTTCAGGTTCCAAAAGTGCTTCAACATGCAGGAACAAGACACCAGAATGAATGCACAGTGGGTGGAATCAGTTTATTTGGAGGAGCTTTTCCTAGAAATAACCCATCCTACACTCTGATTTAGAGAAGAGTTTACTGAAGAGACAGAAGTGCCGGGAAGCAAGCACCATGAAATGTAACTCATGTTAAAGAAACCGTGATCTTGGAAACAGAAGCATGTTCGTGACAAATGGTTCTTGTGAAAGTTAAGAAAGGGAAAGTTGGTGAGAATACTTTTCAATGTTTGACCATGTGACAGGAAGGAGAGACTGTATTTGATGTCACTTCTAATCTAATCACGTGAGAAGTGATGACTTTTTTGATCTTTGAGACAAATTGATTTAAATAGTTCATAGGACTACCCAACTGCTTTCACTGTGAACCTGAGCCCACAGAACAGATATCGCATTGTCCTTATAAAGAGTTCATGGGGCTGGAGAGATGGCCTAGCGGTTAAGAGCGCCGACCGCTCTTACAGAGGACCCGGGTTCGATCCCCAGCACCCACATGGCGGCTGAGAGCCGTCTGAAACTCCAATTCCAGGAGAACTCCAGTTCCAGGGGAATCCGACAACCTCTTCTGACCTCCGCGGCATTGCACGACACGGGTGCACAAACCTGCATGCAGACAGTACATTCATACACATAAGAAATAAATTTAAAAAAAAAATAAAAAAAATAAAATGTTTCTTTAAAAAAAAAAAAAAAGAGTTCATAATATGAACTCCTTCAAAGTTACCCGTTACTCAGGACCATAGAGATGGCTCATGGTTAAGAGCACTCTTTTTTTTTTTTTTCCCGTCTTTTCGAGACAGGGTCTCCCTGTATCCCCAGCTGTCCTGGAATTTACTCTGTAGACCAGGCTGGCTTTGAACTCTTACAGAGGATCCAGGTTCAATTCCCAGCACCCATCTGTAACTCCAGTTCCAGGGGATCTGATAATCTGATACTCTGAACTCTGCCAGCACTTCATGACATGGATGTACTAACACACATGCAGAAAATACACTCATAGACATAAAATAAAAATAATAAATAAAATATCGAAAAGTTACCCATTACTCTAAATTTTTGCTACTTTATCATTTATCCCAGGATGGTAAATGGCTAGGTGTGACATTGATGAAACTGAGTTTATATACCTTCTTGACTCATTGTGCACTACAATGATTCTGGTTAGAAGGAAATGAGTTAGTTGCTTTCCAAACAGTGTATTAGTCCTTTCCTAACGTTTCAATAAGAATACTTCCTTGTGTTGAGATAATAATGTTTACTAGTAATTGTCATATAGGACCTCACCTGATTACTAGTTTTCTTATTTAAGTGCATAAAAGAAGTGTTTTAAGATCTTCAAACACCTTTGCAACAGGTTTGTGGTACCTACAAATTAGTCTTTTCATAAAATATGAACCAAGACCTGCTTGCTACCATTTGAGTCCAACCTACATCCAACTGGATTATTTCCAAACTACCATATTTTTTATTTCCAAGCTACCATATTTTTGGTTATGACCCAATTATTAATCATATTTTGGGTCATGACCCAATTATCAATCATGCCTTTTTTTTTTTTTTTTTACAAAATTTATGTTTTCCTATCTCTATGCCTTTGATTATGGCTTGAAGTGTCTCACAAAGGGTCATGTACTGAAGACTAGTTCTTGGCTCATGATACTGTTTAGATATATTTTAGAAACATTAGAAGTTGAAGCCTACCTAGAATGAAACCTTAGGTGGACAGACAGGAGTATTGCTTAGTGTTTGTACTTTTGTATAGTCCGTTGTCTGGGCCCTACACTCTGCTTGCTTTAGAATGGATAAGTGATGCCTCAAAGTGAAGATTACCATTGAAAAAATACATTCACTTGCTGTCCTTACAGTAATACACTTTTTAAATATATTTTTTAATTTTTTAAATTTATTTTTATGTGTGTGATTGTACTGTCTGCATGTAGGTTTGTGCACCCGTGTCGTACACTGCCGCGGAGGTCAGAAAAGGGTGTCAGATTCCCCTGGAACTGGAGTTAAAGATAGTTTTCAGCTGCCATGTCGGTGCTGGGGATCAAACCCAGGTCCTCTGCAAGAGCTGTCTGCTGTCTGTGCTCTTAACTGCTAGGCAATCTCTCCAGCCCCAGTAATACAATTTTTAAGTAGAGGTTTTATAATTATAAATCATTTCTTTAGATAATTGCATCAAATATAATTTGTATCAAATCTACAGTTTCATCAAATAGAAAGACTCCTGTGTCTCCCCTATATTTTATAATCCTTGCCTCATGGTGATGCAGTGATTGTTGGTATTTGAAGCGAGGTTGTCCTCTGCTAGGATTGCTACGACATCGTTTCTATGAGAGATGCATGCCTCTGTTGGGCTGAGGATGGAGCCCAGGCCTGGCACATGCTAGGCCAGCATTCTACCACTGGGCTATATTGTCACCCCTCTCTAAGGGCAGTTTGGTTTGCTTTAAACTGATGGACCAGTAGTAATTAAACGTATCTGTATGGGTTTTTGCTCTGAGAAATCAGTTACTAGTTGGATTCTATCAGAAAATATCCTGCAATGATGTAGTAACCATTCCTAAGGCTTCCTGGTGTCAGAATATCTTCCATGTTGACTCTTCGATAAAAAAAAAAGCATTGCTTAAATTACCCAGCAGTGTTAAACTTTCACTAAACACTCTGGACTAAACTTGGAGTTTGTTTTTATTCTTAAAGGTTAAAAGATGTCTTTAAAAATAACAAAAATCCCAATTACCCATGTATATTTCACAGGTTTTAAAAGTGTCTTATGACAGTCATGTAACCTACATATCACCCTCACGAAATGAGACCAAGGCAATTATGTCTTACTATAAAAGTGGAAAGATTACTAATTATAGTGAATCTGGTCATAATAACATTGCCATAGTATAGAGGAGTAAATTCAGAGGTGAGGTGAGAGATGGTGAAAAGGAATTAATAAGAAATTTGAAATCATTTAAGCTTTTTCTCTGGTGTATTGCTCCCCAGTATTTCTTTGTTAATTCTTCATCTGCATTGTGACGTACATTATACAAGGTTTTGCGATATTAAAAGTATATTTCCTATAGATACTACAATTTTTTTCTAGCATCAAAACTGGATTTTTGTTTGGGAAAAATAAATTTTTAAAGGGATAAAAATGGTTTTGATTCAATTATCTTTCACAGCTGGATAGAAATTAATTTTAGTTGATGTTAAGAAAAATTAAGTGATAGCATTCCTCTCGATTTGAATTCATAAAATATTAGCTCTAGTGATGAGTCTCTAGCTTACCTGTTTGACTTTAAAAAATGGAAGAAACAGAGAGATTGAACGTCTAGCTCAGGGACACATAGTACATGTGACATGCGCAAGTCCTTGACTTCTAATCCAGGATACATACTGCTCTTTTTCATGATTTCTACATTATCAGAAAGGACTAATGCTATGGATTGAACTCTGTGTCTTCCCAAAATTTGAACATTGGATTCCTAACACTGAATATGATGTTACCTGGATATCAGGCTCTTATATAATTATTCAAGGTTAGATAAGGTGAGGATAGGTTCCTCATGAAGGGATTATGGTCTCATATGAAAAGTCACCAGAGAACTTGCTTTCTGTTTACCATGTGAGGACACAGTGAGAAGGTGGCCACTTTCAAGCTAAGAAAAAAAATCCCTTAGCCCCAAATTGGCCACATTGGTACCTGCTCTTGGGTGTGTAGCCTCCTGAGTTGTGAGGACATAATTCTGCTGTATAAGCCATCCAGGCTGGAATATTTTGTAATGGTGTGCAAGTAGATGAATATAGTCAATAATAAGACAAAAATTCTCATTTTTACTTGTCCAAATATGGCTATTTTCCCATTGGTTTGGTGGTGTTAGTATCAATACTACAATTAGATTAGAGAATGAGAAGGAAAACAGTATCTATTATTATTATTATTTTATTGGTGCACGTGTGCACCTGTGTGTGTGTGTGTGTGTGTGTGTGCATGCACACATGTATTTGTGTGTGGCTGTGTGTGCTTGTACAGGCACATGAGGAGGCCAGAGGTCACTGCTGGATGCCTTCTTTTTTTAAAATTTTATTTATTTTTATATGTGTATGAATGTACTGTCTGCATGTAGGTCTGTGCACTCGTGTCGTGCAATGCCGCGGAGGTCAGAAGAGGGTGTCAGATTCCCCTGGAACTGGAGTTCTCCTGGAACTGGAGTTTCAGACGGTTCTCAGCCGCCATGTGGGTGCTGGGGATCGAACCCGGGTCCTCTGCAAGAGCAGTTGGTGCTCTTAACCGCTAGGCTATCTCTCCAGCCCCCTCTGGATGCCTTCTTTAATCACTCCATAGATTATTTCTGAGACAGTCTTTCACTGAATCTAGAGCTAGAGCAGCTGGTAGGGCAAGCCCCTTGGATCTTCCTGTCTCTGCTTCCCAATGGTGGAACTACAGGCATATACCAGATTTTTTATGTGCTTGCTGGGGATTCCAGCTAGGGTCTTCATGCTTGATGAACAAGCACTTCACCAACTGAGCTATCTCCATAGCCCCAAAAGAAATACTACCTTTATTCCTGCTGCAAGTTTCTGCAAATTCACATTGCAGATATTGGTGTATTGCATGATTTATGTGAAAAGTCTATTCTTTGGCTTGCCCTAGAGATGGGTCTCCTTATGCAAACAAAGATTAATTTGATTAGAAGTAATATTTATAACATTTTGACTTTTCTCTTTCTAGTGGGACTATGTTACTCATTAAGTGTTCATGGCCAAATTAGGTGATTCCTTATTATCTCAGTCAAAGAGTTAGTAGCAGAGGGAGTTCTGCATTTCTCATTCTGCATCTATGTACACAGTTGCAGCATCTTTCAATGGGACAGAATTATTTGGTAGTATAGAATTAGTTGCTATATCTTGTATCCAACTCATAAACTTAATATTTAACGAATATTAAAGCTGCTTGTCTCTAAAGCTGCACATTTATAAGGGCTATTTTCATTCATGCTAGGAAAAAATATCTCTTGATTTTTTTTCATTGTTAAGTCAAGTCTAAATGGGGGCAGTGTGTGTTTGTGGGTTGGATGGGTTGAATTGTGTTTTAGTATTTCAGTTTTACATTGAAAGATGTTATTAGGAGTCAACTTGTAAATGTATATAAAGATATTGATTGTATTGTTGATTATAACAGAAATTTCTAGAAAGATTAAAAAATATATACTAGTTTCGTTGGTTTTGTCTTGTTTTCAGACAAGGTTTTATGTATCCCAGGCTGGCTACAAATTTACTATGACACAGGTGCACAAACCTACATGCAGACAGTACATTCATACACATACAAAAATAATAAATTAAAAAAAATAAAAAAAAAAAACAAATTTACTATGTAGCTAAGAATGGCCCGGAGCTTCTGATCCTCCTACTTCCATCTCCTAAGTCCTGCCTTTTGCTTGCAAGGCTGCTATGTTATCAAATGAACTACACTCCATACCCTCCAAGGTATAGGTAATTAACACTAGTTAATCATGGTTCTTTTTGGGAAATAAGACTATTGTGATTTTCCATTTAAACATTATATATTTCTGCTTTATTACATTATTGTTAAAGCAATGATAAATAAGAGGGTTTTAAAACATTTTTGTGAAGGCTATGGTTTTAAAACCAATAATTTAAAATCAGAAATAAAATTTATTTTCATCAGAAGAAAAAAGACATTTAAGAAAGCAGCAATATACATATACCTTAAGTGGGTTTCATTCTAAAAATGGACCAGTAGAGTGAAAACTAAATTTCAAACCCTTCAAAACACTTCTTTTAGGGTTTTTCTTATAGTGCAGAGATGCTTGAGCACCGATGAGAATAATGCACATTTTGTCTCCAGTTTATCACTCACTAATAACAGGCACTCACTGAGCTCAGTGGGAGTGTTGTCTAGAAGGCACCACAATATGGGCTTCTTCATCTTATTCAAGAAGGAATGGGCCTTTCTGAAGTGATGTGAATCATCCAGACTGACATGATAAGAAATGATTGGGCCAAAAGTACAAATAAATTCAGTGTTCTGTCCAGAGTAGAATTCTGCATTTGTGACCAATATTCACCATGTCTTCTCCCACCATTTTCTTTTCTATCCTGACAACTGCAATGGACCCATTCTGATCCACTCTTACCTTACTTCCATCCTGTCTTAGAAATGGTCAGATGCCAATGCTTATTTTACTTGAACTGTTGGCAGCGCTGCTTTCTTTCCTTTCAGAGAATACTTTCCAACAGGTAGTACATATTCATGCTATAAAACCCTAAAGACACAGGAGAGTGTAAGGGGAAAGTTTCTCCATAGAGTTTTCATGACCAGTGGTAACCATGTTATCCTTTCAGAGACTCTGCTAGAGTATTCAGAAAAGTAGGATATTGTATCATTTTTCAGACATTCTCCCCATATACAGGATATATATATATATATATATATATATATATATATATAGTTCTTGTTTTCTTATATAAGTGATAGGTGACATACTAAAGATCCTAATCTAAACATGGCTTGTTTCACTTCCCAAAATGTCTTCTGGAACCTTCCATAGAGTTTCTACAGAACTGCCTCATTCTTGTTATAGTTGAGTATTATTCCATCTTTAAGATGAATGAATCATGATTAATTTATTTAACCAGTTCCCTGAAGATACATATTAAAGTTTATAATCTTTTTTATTGATAATAGTTTTGTAATGCATATTCTATTTATTTACAATTTTGTATCTTTCTAATATGTTAATATATAATATTTCTTCGTCAAAGGGTATATTTACACTTAGTGTTTTGATATATCCAAGTTGTTTTCCTCCAAAGGCAACGTGTTGGCTTATGTACCTTCTCATCTTACTGTCTGAGGCTGTTTCCCCACAGCTTCTCTAACATAGTATGTTATTAATATTTTTTATCTTAGTTAATTTGAGGGATAAACTGTATAATCACAATGAAGTTTAAGTCTTATTTTCCCTTATTATGGGGGAGGTTGAATACCTTTTCTAATTTTTTATGAAATATATTTTTATGAAATATATTTTCATCCTCTGCTTTTCTCTTTGAATACTGTACATTCTTGAATTCCTACTCTTCCGATTTTTCTGTCACCAGTTTCTTGTTTCTTCTCAGTCTCTGGGCTGAGTCTTCCTCTTCTATAGTGCTCTACGTACTCCATCCATCTCATTTTCTCCTCGTTATCTACTGAATTCCATCTGAGAGCTGGAGCCTTCCAAACTGCCAACCCCAGCCTCTTCCCCAGATTTGTCTAGTTGCCTGCTTTACATTTCCATCTAGATGTCTAATGGATACATCAAGTTCACCATGTCTAAAGTAAAACTCTTGCTAATCCCTTTTTCCTCCAAGTCCTTCCCAGTCTTCCCAATAGGAGATCTACTATTCTGAAACCAGCTGAGTGAGTTGAAGACATAGGCGTCACCTTCCATCTCTCTTTGACTCACTCAAAATGGCCAGTGCATTAGCCTTCCAAGCTCTGCTTATGATACAGACTGAGATTACCAGTCCTAATTACAACTGTTGTCACTATCACTTCACTGAAGCTGCCACTTCCCCATACCAACTGTCTAGTCGGCATCACTATCTACTGAGATGACAATAACTGCTTCTGAGTCCTTTTCTGTTTCCTGTGATTTATTTTCCATACAGCACTCAGGATAATTTTTAGAAAACAAATCAAGGGTGAGCTAAGGAGTGCATACTTAATTTTTTAAAGTTTCTTTTAAAAAATTTTTAATTTTTTGTCTTTTTGAGGCAGGGCCTCCCTATAGCTCTACCTAGCCTGGAACTCACTCTGTAGACCAGGCTGGCCTTGAACTCACAGAGATCTGCCTGGATCTGCTTCCCTAGTGCTGGGATTAAAGGTGTGCACCACCATGCCTGGCCTAAGACAGTTCTTAGCCACCATGTGGGTGCTCAGAATTGAACCCGGGTCCTCTGCAAGAGCAGTTGGCACTCTTAACCACTGAGCCATCTCTTCAGCCCCCAAATTTCTTTATTTTATGTGCATGAGTGTTTTGCTTGCATGTATATGGTCCACCTGTGTTGTGAAATGTCCATGGAGGTCAGAAGAGAGCTTAACTGGGGTTACAGATGGTTGTTAGCTGCCATGTGGGTGCTGAGAATCGAATCCCAATCTTCTGCAAGAGCAGCCAGTGCTCTTAACCACTGAGCCATCACTCCAGCCCTTGTAATCCTAGGACTTGGAAGGGTGAGGAAAGAGGATCAGGCGTTTGAGGCCAGCCTCAGTTACACGAGACCCCGTTTCTAACAAAAATAAACCAAGAAAAAGCACTAAATGAAAACATAAGTCGGATCATGTCACACTTCTATTAAGAAATGTGCAGTGACGTTCTGTGTCCACCTCCTCTCATGGCCTCAGAGTTCTGAATCATCCTTTCATCTCTCCTCCTGACTCCCTGCCATTTCCAAACTGGTATTCTTGCCATTCTTTGGAGACGCTAACCTTGTGCTACCCTTAGAACCCTGGATTCTACTTCTTTGGTGAGCATGCACTCTTCCAGAGTTTTGCATGCTATACATGTTTTCTTCTTTCATTCTGGTCCTAGTAGTATAGGTCTTAAGAATAATTTTTAGAGCTCCATACTCTGGTTCAAATGCCCCACCAAGAGCTTGTTGAAATTGAGAGGTTCTATTTAGAAACAATCCAATTATGGCAAAGAATGGTTGAGAAGATTATGGCATATTTTTAGAGTTTAGCTAGGGGTAGCGTCTCATAGGGAGGCTCTTCTAGGTGTGTTATGTACACGCTGATGTTACGGTCTGACCCATTAGCTTCCTCTGAAAAAATGTATTATTTAATGAGCCAGTGCCTTCTCTGTTTGTTTACATTTTACAAATGTTTTACATTTTACAAATGTTTGTTTACATTTCTTTCATTTAAATTTTTTGTTACTTATTTAATATTGAGACAGGGCCTTACTACGAGCTTTGGATAGCCTCGAACTCCTAATACTGCTGCTCTACCCTCTCTCCTGCTGGGGTGACAGACATGCGCCATGATGACCAGTCACTTCTCTCTTTTATATCTAAAAAATTACATCTAGCATCCAATATCATCAGACTCACCTGCACTGGTCTTTAAAGCACACAGCTATGTATCCCTGCTCATAGTCCTGCTTTCTACAGCTTTAGTTTCCTAGGATCAATCACCATCTAAATGTATTAAATGAAAAATCTTCTGTTAAGATAAGGAGACCACATTTACATAACTTTTATTTTATTATGACTGGTCGATTTTATTATTGTTACTGTTAATCTCTTACTGTCTCTCATTTATAAATGAAACTTTGTCATAGGTGTGCAGGTATAGAAAAGCTTATCATGTTATGTAGGGTTCAGTACTACCAGAGATTTCAGACATTATTGTGGGTCTTGGAATGTATAAAATATTACATGTAGTTTTTTTTCCTCTCCCTATGCTGAGGATTGAACTCAGAAGCTTGAGCTTATTAAGGTAAGCACTCTACCATGGAGCTATACTGCTAACCTATCTATTGGATTAATATTATAATAAACCATAGTAAAACAGCAATATTTTTAATAGGAAAATATATTCTGTTATTTTGTAGATTTTTGGTATATTGAATAGGTAATTCAATTAGCTGTTATTTTTCTGTTAATCATAGTTAATATTCCTTTGTTCTTTTATAGTATCATGATATATTACTGTCAATTCTTAAAATGCCAAAAATTTGAAATGCTTTTGATTGATATAGTGTAAAAATAGATGATTGTATTAGTCACTTTTCTGTTGCTGTGATAAAACTACTATGACCAAGGGAACTTATAAAAGGAAGAGTTTATTTGAGCTTATGATTGACAGTTCCAGGGAATTAGAGTCCATTATGGTGGGGAGGTATGGTGGCTGGAGCTGGAGCAGAAAGCCAAGGTTCACACCTTCCAGTGAGCACAGGAACCAGAGAGAGTGCAACTGGAGACTGCAAGGCTTGGTGAACTCTCTAAGCCCACCCCCAGTGATGTACTTCCTCCAGCATGGCCATACCTTCTAAGACTTACCAAAACTGTGACACCAACTGGGGACAAAATGTCTGAATACTTGAAACCTATGGGGGACATTCTCATTCAAACCACCACAGTGATGTAACTTTGAGAAGAGCTGAGAAGTCTCCTTGCTCAAAGGTATAAGCCTATTGTCATTTGAAATGCCACTGAGAATGAGACATTACATTCTCTTACGCTCTTCTTTCAGGTAGTGGCTCTCTTCTAAATTTCAAATACTCTAGGAAAGCATTATATACTGAGTAGCTCATACCATAGGAGGGACTACAGAGGAAGTACTGGCAGAGGACTCACTAAGGATGGCCCTGGTCAGGGGAAGTATAAACTGTTGAATGGTCTTTGTAACTGAGTGGAGAAGCAAGTTCACGGTCCTTCTTATAAATAAATTTCTCAATTGCAGGTTTAAGCTTTGTAGATCTATATGAAGTGAAATAGAAACCTGAGACAATTACCCAAATTATTTCATTTTTAAAAAACCTTCATTAAGGCTAAATAGGGAATTTTTTTTTTGCTTAAATTATTCAACAGGACTAACTACATTAAATTATCTAAAATTACCTTGCTCCCTGGTTCACCTTATCTGTTTAGAGAGACAGACCTTAGGCTGTGTCTGCTTTACTGTGTATGGATTGATTTGGGAACAAAAATTCAATTAATTCTATTCACAGAGGGCCATCTTTGCACTGAGTATATGGCAAATGAATGCACTGGTTTCTTGTTGCCCCATTCCTCTGCAAAACCTGTGAGGGTCTGAGCTAAAGAATGTAATGACCCATTTCAGCTATTTCACTACACATCTGTGTAGGCTTAACCTGGTGACTTATTTTAAATATATTGGCTTCAAAAACTGCTTAGGGGCAATCAACAGACTAGTTGGTTCATTGTTTAGGAAGCAAAGAAAATCAGATCCAGCCAGGGTGTCCCTGGCTAACATCTACCATGTGCTTACTATGTGCTGAGTATTTATTCTTTCATCAATCTCAGAGTAATCACAAGTGATACTGCAGCTTGATCCCTAGGAAGTCTGGCACTCTACGACCTGGTTGCTTAAGCCCAGAGCTGTTCTGAAAGGCGATATTGTGCAGTGCTCACCAGAGTTGTTCTAGATGCAGATTGCTAAGCTAGATAACTGTGTACCTTAGTTTTTCTCCCTGTAAAGTGAAAGCTGCAATAGTCCTGTCTTACAGGGTTGTTGGGAGGAGAGAGTTAATACATGGAAAGCATTTAAAGAGTATTTGGAACATAGTAGTTGCTTAACAATACTGTTTTATATTACTTGGATCATTATTACTGTTGGGGAATGTAGCAATGTCTTCCAAGGGGATTGTTGGAAATCTTAATCCAGTCAGTAAATTTATTTCTCCATCATTAATGGCCTCTGTATCCCTCACCTCCTTTATGTATATGTATATATACATATATATATATACATATACATATATATATGTATATATACATATATATATATATATATGTATACACACACAAATACTTATAAATCAAGAGCAAGTGAGTTATTTTTGGTCCAGGCAGTATCATAAGCTTATTTCTTAAAAGTTTACTTAAAAAGTATCATAAACGTCATCATGATGATGAGATTTGTGTAGCACTCTTGGTGCTAGGGTGTTTTCTGTTCATTATCTCATCTGGTACAGCAAACTGATGTAAAAGAGCTTGCAGATGTGATTTCCATTAATAGCAGTTGTGCAGAGAAATTAAAGAATTTGCAAAGGACTTATCACTCTGGGGAAGGGGTCTGGGATGCTTCACTTGGAATGTGTGTGTCAGGGTAATAACAGTTGAGGGAAGACTAAGAAAATTTGGTGCTACTATGAGAGCTTTGAGGTACTTAAGATTGTATTGCCAGTCCTCAGGATGATGGGGAAAGGGTTAGAAATGCATAAAGGAACAGAAAATGGAGCTGGGAAAAGAGGTTTCCTGACTGGGAAGAAAATGGAGCTAACAGCAGTTTCCTCAAGACTGCTGGCAATTTACACCTACAAAAATGGATGATCCTCCATGGCAGGGTCTTTATCTGGGTCGTTAATGTCTCCTCCTGGTACTTAGTGTAGTATTGTTGGGTGCCTAATGAATTGTTCTCTATTGCACAAAGGACTTCCCTTGCAGCAGCCACTGTGCTCTTAAATGATGGAAAATGGTTCATTTGTCTCTTTGAAAAGAAAGGAAGACCTCCTATGAAGTCAAAGAATTGGATGAAAATGATGGGTATTCTCTGGAGTGATTGAAATTAGAGCTCTGTGGTCCAGAAAATAAACTGTGCTTCAGTACAGATACATTTATGGAAACATCAATAAACACTGTGATTAAACTCAGATAGGATTCCACCAGTAAGAACAATCTAAATACCACACAGTTTTTGTTTTTAAAGTCACTATTACTATGTAAAAAATGTCCATTTTAACCATTCAGATAGGTTCTTCAGATGGTTTAAGTTCAAATTATTTTAAAGCAAAAATCCAATGCTGTAAGATGTGGAAAATTTACTATCTACTCCCAATGAGTACGCTCTGGTGTGTACTCTTTGTGAATAATAGTTTCTCAACCTTGAAGGGTTTGATATGTCATGAATTCTTTTCATTCAAGAACAATAGCTATTGTGCATGGAGCTTCAGACTTACATTGAAGATATCCTGACCATGTTCTTATTCCCAAAGTGATGAAAATGTCTGTAGATTAAAACACTCTAATAGGGGATAGAGAGATGGCTCTGTATTGTGTAGCATTGACAGTTCTTGCTGAGAATCTGGCTATGGTTCCCAGCACCCACATCACAGTTCCAGTTCCAGAGGATTTGACGCCCCCTCCTGACCTCTGCAAGTATTGCACACAGTGGTGCACCTACATACATGTACACCGTGCATTCATACACATGATATAAACTAAATAAATTAATTAAAAACTATAACAATGGCAAGGGTTCTGGCAGAGTTTGTATGATGCTTCTAGTGCATGTATCCATCCATACAAGGGCCCCTTCTTATCCATGGATTTCATGTTTATGGATTTAACCAATTTTGGATTGAAATAATATATTTAAGATTTATTTATTTTTATTTTGTATGTATGAGTATTTTGCTTGCATGTATATTAGTGTACCACATGCATGCTTGGTACCTGAGGAGGCCAGAAGAAGGTGTCAGGTTCCATGGAACTGGACTTAAGTATGGGTGTTAGCTGCCATATGGGTTCTGGGAACTGAACCTGTGTCCTTTGGGAGAGCAGTATGTGCTCTTAACCACTGAGTCATCTCTGCAGCCCCCAAAATATTTTTAAAGCTTATATATGTTCTGTGCCTAGAGTTTTTTTTTAATGTTGTGATTCCCAAACAATGCATCATAGCCACAATATATGTAGATTTAAATTGTATAATGTTATTATAACTAATCTAGAAATGAGAGGATGTACACAGGTCATATGGAGATGGTGTCATTTAAAAAAATTTTTTAATTTATTTTTGTACGTGTATGAATGTACTGTTTGCATGTTTGTTTGTGGCCCCGTGTCATGCAATGCCACTGAGGTCAGAAGAGGGTGTCAGATTCCCCTGGAACTGGACCTAAAGATGGTTCTCAGCCATCATGTGGGCGCCGGGGATCAAACCCGGGTCCTCTGTAAGAGCAGTCAGCACTCTTAACCACTAGGCCATCTCTCCAGCCCCTGGTGTCATTTTTAAAATAATGGATTTGAGCATCCACAGATTTTTCATATCCTCAAGGAGCTTGGAATCACTTCTCGAGGATACTGAATAATTTCCCGCATATCTGGGAAATTATTCAACTGGACTAACTGTACTAAAATATCTTTTTCCTAGTTTCATTCACTGCCTGAGCTGAGGAACCAAAGGATTGATGGGAGGTGGTGAGGACGATGAGCCAATCTAAGTAGAGAGCTCTCTGTGTGTGATGCTATAAGAGATAGGAAATACTCAGGGATGGAGGATGCTTGCTGGTATAGATAGAAACTGGTTAGAGGACATAAAGCCAGAAAGGTATATATCTCTAATCTCTAAGAGTCTTCTCTGTTATTTTAGATGAAGTTTACTGGAAATACCAATGGAGCCATTTAAGGAATTTAAGTATCATGGTGACATTGAAGCAAAAGGATGGGAGTAGAGACTGTGTAGAGGCATTTGGTGCTAGTTTATCTTCAGATAATATCTTCAGGGTTCCTGGCTAAGGACTGGAGGAAGATGTGTCTGAGGACAGTGGAGATGACTGGGGAAGTCTACAGGGGGATGATGGCACTAATTGCTGGAGGGGACAGGTTTGAACAATAAAGTGAAAATGTTACCAGAACTTGATTGATAGAGAGGAAAGGAGACAGAGAAGGGGAAGAGAGAGAGAGAGAGAGAGAGAGAGAGAGAGAGAGACTCAGGCTTGAGCTTCTTTTCCTAAAAGAGGGCACATTGAGGAGCAGGGAATATGAGGTGGAAAGTCATTTCTGATTTCTACATCTAGACAAGAGCTATTGGGGTTAACATTGCCCATACTGGGCCATCTTGGTGCCATTTTTTTCTCACTTTCTGAGAACTACTCCTGAATCTTTGGTTTTGACATTCCTATCTTTTTCTTGCTTTCCCTGGTTTCCTCTGTGTCCTGTTGCTTTTCTTCCTCCTCACATGGCTGAGCTAATGTTTTTTTTTTCCCTAGATCTCCTCTAGGGCACCCTTCTCCCCCAGCCTTCACAAGCATATACTATTACAACAGGTACACCAAATACTGAACCAACACTTTTGTTAAAAAGCTTGGCTGCTTTGTGGACAGGGATTTGTCAACACATCTGTTCTAAAGGATTTTCTTTTAATAGATTTGTGTGTGTGTGTGTGTGTAAACCAGATCAGCAAAGCATGGTTACTATGGCCTGTCCCCAGAGACCTGGAAACTGCTGTACTAAGCATTACTGATTAAATGATAGTTTACCTGTTTGCAGTGCAACCCACAATCTGTTCTTGAAAATCACCATTATTACTTGCACATAACATAGGCAGTTGAAGAGAGGATACACTGTTCCTCATAGTCTAGGACTGAGATGTGAGATCTCTGTCTAAAGGCAGTGGGCTTCTCCTGTCAGAATAATCCATCATGAAGGGCAAAGGGCACTTCATTCAGGATGAAAGGAACCTTGTAAAAGGGAGCAACAAGACTTGCAGATCATGGGACTCAAGGAGATTACTAGATACAGAGAACTAGGGCGTGGGCCAAGCAGAGGACCCCGGGCCTCCCACGTGTGGACACGTGTTTTTCAGCTGTATCCTTTTCGAGATGCTGTGCAAGAGAGTCTTGCTTCCAGATCCAAGGCAGTATGTAAGTTCTGGGAATATGTAATTTCTGAAGATACTTGACCACACCTGCACCCCAGGGAATGTCATTCACCTCAGGAAACCTGTGAGATAAGCAGATTTTGCCAGCCAGCATCCTTTCACAATGCAAGATGTGCAGGGAAGGAAGGTCTGCTTTGTCTCTGGAGAGTCTGCAGGCAGTGTGGCAGGTAGTTTAATGATGTCCATCCAGGTAGTCCACTACTGTGATTAGGAACAGGAATACTGGGCAGGCTGAATGTAGCTTGACCCTGCTTCATCATTTACTCTCTATCAGTGTGATTATTGCAAGTTACTCAAGTTCTCCAAATTTGGCTTTTTTTTCTCTG
Organism: Rhizomys pruinosus; assembly: GCA_009823505.1. NCBI lineage: Eukaryota > Metazoa > Chordata > Mammalia > Rodentia > Spalacidae > Rhizomys > Rhizomys pruinosus. The sequence goes on from VZQC01010507.1 coordinate 632,790, forward strand.
TATAATAGCATTACTCAGCACATTGGTTTGCAGCAAAGAGTAACTGAACTTTTGTACTTACAGTGTTTCACATGTTGCCTGGCATGTAAGGGGAGTTCAGTAAATGGTAGCTGGAATGATCTGATGGGAAAATGTGGTTGGAACTCTAGGGTAGATATTATAGCAAAGAGCTCTGGGAAATAAAGATACTTTCATGTCATGGTATTAAGAGATCATTCTTTGGGGATTTGTCACAATGATTTGCTGCAATGAATAATACAAACAGAAGCATTTGGGGTTTATGTAATATGTTTGCTTTTCATGTTCTCAGTGTCACCATGATCAGCACTGCTCTATGAACTGCTCTCACTGAGGGTCGGTTTCCCTTTCTAACTATGATCACCAGGCAGTTCACAGAGAGCACATGAAAAGTTTGGCACAGAAGGCAAAATCTTTGGTCTGATTTTATTTCTAGCTTCTCTTCCTTTTTTTTTCTTCTTTTTTTTTTTTTTTTTCACTAGAGGTATTAAACATCTTTGGTGTAAAAACAGAGTGTAGTTCAGGCTGCAGAGGGTCCATGGCTGAATCACCTATATCTGTCCAAGTACCTGTCACTTAGCCCTATGTACTGTCCTTGTAAATCCCAAATCAGGGATTAAGCAACTGAGGAAGCTAGGAGTATCTCTCCATGGTTATGGGGTTCCACTCGGAAATCTCATTTGAGTATCATTGTCCAACATAGGTACTTTGTGGGTTCACATTTGATCTCCATTAACTGTGTTGGTCTTTGACACAAACTTTTCCTCATGCTTTTCCAAGACTGTATCAATGAATATATGACTTCAAACCAAACCAAACCTAACTTTCTGTCATATCTAAAATGAGTCTGGGATGAGTTATCTATGGATAAATAATGGTCATCTATTAGGAGATTTTCCTCCTTGGTCAGAAGCCCTTTTTTCTGAGGTGGTTCTCTGTTTCAATCCATCAAATGTACCCCACTTCCCAAGCTTACAAGATTGCTTTCTTATGAAGATCACATGCCTCAATGGGGCCCATCCTTGTAGTAGATTAATACCTGCATCTATCAGAGATGTATCTGCTTCTTTTCTGTGCAGTTTATTCACAGGTAAAAACTGAGGATAAAATATTTTAGCAATATGAATTTGAAGGTTGCCATTTCTTACTACATTTTGCTTCATTTTCTTCTTTGCCTCCAATTAGAATAGACTGTGAGCATTTCTCAAAGGATTCCTTCCATGAGTTTCCAAATGTCACTGACAAAGTAAAATATTTCCTGGTCAACAGATTGGAGAAATGCTAAAAAAAGAAAGTTGTTTTCTTCTTTATGGGACTTTTTAGGTCTATTAACCTGCTAATATTCATTGTGCACACCTTTCCTTTCCTAAATAAAATAAAACCCTGGACTTGAGGACTACATTTTGGGAAAATACCTTTGGAAATAATGTTGTAAGTTTTTTTAAACAAGAAGCATAAACAAAGTAAAGAGAAGAATAATATCAGAAAATGAATCCTAGTATATCCATTTGATACATTTCTTTATAATAGTATTATACTTTAAATACTTCAGGACTTTTGATTGATGTGTATCTTAGTCCAAGCTGGTAACTAGACGTGGCTTATACCTAGCCAGCTATGTCAGTCAGCTGTGTAATAAGAAGTATCATTGTCCTATAGTGGCCAAAGTTGTCTTCAGCAATTACAGTATCATTGAAAGGGAAGTATACCATACTGAAAACAGTGTGATCCAGACCAACACTACCATTCTACTATGGCTGCTTAGAGAGTTAAGAGATTCAGGACAAAACCAACACATGGGCCTTCTCCAAAATCAGCATGGTGTGAAATTGTACCAGAGATCAGTAGGCGAGATGTGAAGTGTTGGGCAGCTGTTATGGCTGGCACAGCTCCGTGGCCTGGCAGAATATTGGATCATCTCCTCAGCTGATACCAGTGTGGCCAACCTTAAGAAGGAATCACATTCATGTTGCTCCTCTTCAGAGCTTCTCCCGATTGACTCAACAAATATTTACTGAGTGCCTACAAAGGGAGAAACACTGCCCAGGTCTGCTTGGACCATAGCAGTGGAAGCTGGGTGTGCTGACAAATGCCTTTAATCCTAGCATTCAAGAGGCAGGCAGAGGCAAGTGGATATCTGTGAGATTGAGTACAGCCTAATCTACATAGCAAGTTCCAAGCCAGCCGGGGCTACAGGGAAACTCTGTCTCAAAAACAGACAAACAAACAAAATAAACAAAAACTAAGCTCTCTGATCTAATATTTCTATTATCAAGTTTAATCGATACAGTATCTAATAAAAATGGTCATAAGAGATTGAGACAGCAGATTTTCAAATTTGGAAGTTACCCTAGAAAATATCTTTTATTCAAACTCCCCATTCTACTTAGAAAGAAATAAGTTGAGGACTGGGCATGTTGGTGAATACCTTTAATCCCAGCAATCAGGAGGCAAAGCACGCCAATCTAGGTGAGATTGAGGATAGCCTGGTCTACATGGTGAATTCCAGGGCAGACCCTTGTGGGAAAACTTAGTTAAGATGGGTAGCATTCTAAGCCAATGGTACCTCCTTGGCCACACCCATGGAGTGGGGGTGTAGTGATGAAAAGATTTAGGATTCGGCCCTGAGAATTGAGTCATGATATTTAAGCAGACATCTTGGAATAAAATCTCTCTCTGCATTTGAACCTCAACCTGCGTACACGTGGTGTGCTTTCCTGTGCGTATTTTCCACATGGGTTGTCCCAGGATTAAGTGGGCCCCGCCACAAATCCCAGCAGCGAACCCACAGACTCTGTCTGGAAAAAAAAAACGTTTAAAAGGTTACTCTAACTATGAGCCAAAGCCAGGTCTTCTGCCTTCCAGCTCTGATCTTCTTTTGTGTTTTATCTATCTATATCATATAGATATACGATATATAGAATAGATATCTATCTTTTTTTTTTTTTTTTTTTTTTGGAAAATTGGTCTGAAAGTAGAAGAAATATGCAGTCAAGTGTGATTCTTAGAGAGAGTGGCTGAAAGCTCTGTCCCAGCAGCCAGAATCTGCCATTCCCAGCTCAGGCTGCTGACTGAAAATTTGGAAGAAACAGGGACTATGCCAAAGGAGAGTCCAGCAGAGTAAGAGGGAGAAGGAACCCCCATTAGCTGAGGATTGTGATAAATAGTCCCAGAACTCATGTTTGCATCCTGCTGGATTATGAAAGCACAGTGGATGTGTTCCAATTTAAATTTGGCCAGACATTGGGGGATTAAGTTTCACGACAGGAGGGGTTGGTATTGCAACCCTGTGAGTTCTTCATGAGAAGATGGGACCCTTCTGTGTCATTACATGTAGAGAGGGGATTTAAGGGCTATATTTCTGTTATAAATGTTATTTGAAATCAGTATTTTATTTTCCCTTGACTGCAATACTAAATGGAGGAAGGTCAAGGGAAAAAACACACTTCAGGGAATGCAGACACTTGGTTTCAAAAGCCCTCAAATTTTATTTTGTAAAAATGTATGATATGAAGTAAATAGCACACGTTATATATTTCCTGCTTTTAAAAATTTGAATGAGGGGCTGGAGAGATGGCTCAGTGGTTAAGAGCACCAACTGGTCTTGCAGAGGACATGGGTTCGATTCCCAGCACCCACATGGCGGCCAAGAACCATCTTTAACTCCAGTTCCAGGGGAATCCACACCCTCTTCTGACCTCTGCAGCATTGCACAACATGGGTGTACCAACTTACATGCAGACAGTACATTCATACACATAAAAATTGAATGAATAGATTGATGAATGAATATGATTTGCTGATTAGCTGTCTAAAGTTACATTAAACCTCGGCACTGTTGGAAGCACTGTCACATGGTAAGAACTGTAAATATGAGTAAGTCTGATCCCTGGTTGAAGGACTAGATACACAAAAGATGAAAAATGCTGGGGCTGGAGATATGGCTCGGTGGTTAAGAGCACTGTCTGCTCTTGCAAAAGACCCAGGTCTGAATCCTAGTGCCCACAAGGCCAATAACAACATTTCTTACTCTAGTTCCAGAGGATCTGACACTCTGTTCTGGCATCTTTGAGCACTATACAACATGGGTGCACTTACATAAAATTAAAAAAAATAAAAAAGAAAAAATGCTGTGATACAAGGTTTGACTGTGTCTGCTCCTTAAAGGAATGTGGCATTTTTGGAAAAGCAAAATTGTTTCTCACTGTAGGAAATATAACAATAAAAGAACCACTATGGCCCAGCATCCATTGCCTGTTTAGGTGTTGGATCTTAATGATCTGGTTAGAGATAAACCACTGAAACACTACTTAGTTACATGATTTACCTTTTGGAAACTTAATTCAGTATGGATGGTGTAATTCAAAACACCATTTGCAGCATCATCTATAATAATAGCTGTTATTTTTTGAGATGATGCTTGGTGTGTCCAGATCCCTCTAAAGTCAGTCCTGACATGTATAAGGAGCAGTTAGTTTCTTTGCAGACAGCAAGCTCACCACCCTTGCATGCTTGTATCTAAAATAGTCTTAAAATTCTCTGTATTGCTTCTACACTGTTTCCCAAAATGAAGCATGAGATCATAGTAGTATTTAGTTATTGGTTCAGTTTCCTCTCTTCCTAGATCTTTTTTTAAGCATCTATGTCCTAACAAAATGACCTTCTAGCTTAATGTCTGATCATGTGACCAGCTATTTACAATGTGCTGCTGTTCTAATTTGATTCTTTTTGATAACATATGAGGACATTTGGTCGTATGGTCTGTGGTAAGTATAATTTTTTTCCATCGTCCCAGAGGCTTTGGAAATTGTGCAGTAACATAAAGTAGACCTAACATTTGATAGGAAATTAAGTCAATCCTTCTGTAAAGCAATTTCTTCCAGCTATCTTCAGTTGTTGATTATAACAGTTCTAGATGAAGTAGACGAAAAAAACTTCAGTCAGTGAATATGCCAAGCTGTGCTTTGATTATCAACTTTATTATAAAAATATATTAAATGTCTATGGATTACATGTATCAGATCTTTTCTGCAAAGGAATGTATGCATTTGAAAACCAAAATCTGTGATTTGTACTTATAACATTTGCAGTATTAGTTATTTAAATTCTCATCTTAGAGCTCATGGCTGAAGATTTCCTTAAGGCACACTTGTTAAACACCAGCCCTCAACTTCACTGCAAATCTATTATGCATACATAATGCATTCCACAATGCTTCAAGATGCAAGTCACTGCACCCAAGTAACATTCTTACATAGTCCATTACATGTTTTTCCTTGCAGGGACCTGTATATCCCTTTTAGTTTACATTATCTCCTTTTTGTAGAAGAGTGGATTTTAACCTTTGACATTAGAGAATTGGTCCTGATCTCATAGAAAAATGTAGCATATGCTTACGCAAGTCCTCATGAGCAGCTATTTTTGTTTGTAATTCTCAACAAGAACAAGTAAATACCATCGTTTGTTATTTTTAAATGTTTTAAAATAGTGTTTGTTATTTCAAGGCATTAAGGAATAAAAATCTTCAAAAATGCTGGTCAGTCATGTTTATTGCCTGATGTCAACACATTTGTCAGTTTGAGAAAGTGTCACAATCCTAGAAGAAGGTGGTTTATACTCTTTGAGTCAGAGTCTAATCTGAGAAGTGACCCTGTGTATTTCAAAAGATTTGTGACTGCAGTCATAAGTGTCTGGCTGCTCATGGTAGAGTGTGCACCCGCTGGGGAGGCTGCGATCCTTCAACAGCACAGCTACCGTCAGGACAGCTTGTTTGGGGAGAATGACTTGTCTCCTTTGGTTGTATCTTCTTTCCTATAGTCTTTACATTGTTAACATAGAGTAAGCCAATTACTTATGGGCCTGGACAGCACATAGAATTGGTGTCAGGAGACAGGGGATTTTCCTAGAGATAGAAATTTGACTTTGAAAAAAAAAAGAAAAGAAAAGAAAAACAAGCTGGGTATGGTGGCACACACCTTTAATCCCAGCACTTGGGAGGCAGAGGCAGAGGCAGGCAGATCTCGTGAGTTCAAGGCTAGCCTGGTCTACAGAGCGAGTTCCAGGCCAACTGGGGATACAGGGAGACCCTGTCTCAAAAAGACAAAAAAAAAAAAAAAAAAAAAAGAAATTTGACTTTGAATTTAAACTTTTTGTACCCCAGTGTCCTCATTTTGGGAAGCGAGAAGGCTGCAGACAGCAGAAAACAGTCCTAGGGCTCATGATTTAAGTTAAGTGTGCACAGCTGTTTGTTTAGGGTACATATCCTTTTAAATGTCAGGAACTTTTACAGACTGTTTCTAGCATCCCTTGGGCTAGGAATACAGCTCCAATGGGAGAACACATGCTTCAACAGCAAAGCCTGGGGTTTGAACCCCAGGATGGAGGAGGGGGAGGTGGGGTGCATTTCTCACACCTCTTAGCAGATGAGAAAAATCTGACAGTGTAGGATCTGCATTCTCAAATAGCAGTGATTTCCTGGGCCTTGGTGTTCCCTTCATTTGCCTGTCCTTGTTTTTGATGGGATTTTCTTCCCTTGATCTTCTGAAATGGCGTGACTGTTTGGGCTTTGTTTCAAGGAACATTGTGGGAAAGTTGAGTTACTCTGAAATTCATCAAATTCATTAGACATGCTACTTTTCTTTTTCTGCCTCACAAAGTTTTAGCTTTGCTCTGGTTCCTCTCTGCCCTTATGCTTTCACAAAGGTTACAAATTCTGTTTGTACACAGCCCATCCTGTTCTGCCCTCTCATTAATTGCAATGGTAGGGTAATAACTTTGGCTTTGATTTTCGTCCCTCTACTTAGTTTTTCTCCTTCCATAATTTTATTTTTGTATAGGTAATATAATATAATTTGCTTCTATAAAAGTTGGGGAAACAGTGGCTTTCTATTCACAAACTACAACACATATATAGAACTGGGAATAGAATAGTAAATCTCACTTTCTAAAGTTGTACTGTTCTTGTTTCACATTTTTGGTTACCACACTGTATCTAATCAGATTCTTGCAAAGCAATGCTATGCATGCAGTGATTCCTCTATAAGTCTTTTTGGAGACAGAACCCAGCTGCTGTGATGAGGGCTAGCTGCTGCTTATGGCTAAGGATCATCTTTCATTAACAGTCACAGATGGTAGCCTAGCCTTCCCACCACAGACCTGATAGAAGCCTTGGCCAGGCAAAGGGGAAATGTGTGACTGAACTGTTTCTTCAAGTACAACCTCCCTGTTTCGTGGTCAGTTGTCATGCATCTTCAGTTGGACACTCTCTTCTCCATTTGTCTCCTAGTCCTGATTCAATAGTTGACAGAGATAGAGTAGTAAACGAGCCTTGAATCTATAGTCATTGAACTTCCACATTTGTTTATTAAGAATTAAATTTGTGGGCTAGAGAGATGGCTCATAGGGCAGGAGCACTGGCTGCTCTTGCAGAGAACCTGAGTTCAGTTCTAGAACCCACATGGCTGCTAACAACCGTCTGTAACTCCAGTTTCGGGGAATCTGATGCCCTCTTCTGACTTCTGTGGGCATTGCATGAAACAGGTACGATTACATACATGAGGCAAAATGCTCATACACATAAAATAAAAAAATAAAATATTAAAAAGAATTAAATCTGTATAAAAAACTATAATGACATTATAGTCAGACAGTTGAGGAAGATGTTATTTATTTGTTGGAGTAAAGAATTAGTTTCTTAGGTTGCTGCAAGATGGCTACTGTAAGGAGTGATAGCTGTAAAACATGGTTTATTGTTAAGTGTGATCCACGAAGAGGCTGGCCACTGACAGCTAAAGGCCTTCTGAAGATGATATTTTCAAGATGATTCTCTTTTACCTGTGGATTGAATTGTGAGAAATGAGTGATCTCAAATGCAAATCTTTGTTCCTTTGCTACTGTATGGGTTCCCAGGACTAGACTAGCATTAATGCAAATGAAAATTTTCACCAATTGATTCAGGAACACAGCTAGCTTGAAACATAAACCTTTCAGCAAAGAGATCTTACAGAAGAACACAAAAATGTCAGCTTGACTCAGGAAACATAGAAGGAAACTGGGCTCCTCACTGGAGAGTTATCCCTCAATGTAGGGAACCCCATGAACAGGTTTTCCATTTGTGATTTTCTTTTCTTTCTTTTTCTCTGTAACTCCTATCTAGTCTCTCTTTGCTCAACACTATCTGCTGAACATGAAACAAAACCATCTAAAGTAGCTTCTAACTCTGCATTTGTGCAAGATTCATTTCCTTAAGTCTTTAATTGGGGTAGGAAAATTCCTTCCCCCCAAATGCTTGAAGCATAAGGGGTGAGTCTGGTGAGGTTCATAGTGATAACTTGGATATGAAAGGCTGGTGGATTGATCCTGCCTCATATTTGACTAAACCTTTTGAGAGTTCCATAGAAAATGGGTGTGATATTTAGAATATCTTGTGATGAAACCCCAAATTTGACTCCACCTAGGGGGAGGGGGAGTCTGGAAGAAAGCAGTTTTGTGAAAATTAAGTTCAAGCTCTTTCATATCTGGTCATGATTTGGTTCTGGAAGTTCCTTAACAATATAAATAATTTGGTAAAATTTGATAACAAGTTGTTCCCTGTTGTCTTTGGAAACCTCATAATCTGGTGCAGGAGCATTATCTGCCAGATTGTTCAGTTAGGGTAACAACTAGTTCCAGGCAAACATTTAAAAAATAACTTATGACTTAGCAATTTACAAAATTGAGTTGTGATTAGTAACTATTCTATAGGCTCCCTTTCTTTTTAAGCATTTTTTGGAGATGGGAGTTGAGATGGGTCAGTGCCTCTATTTTACAAAAGAAAACCAAGGTCTGACAAATGCAAACAGAACCACATTTTAGGTTGTATTCTAACTCCACAGTAGAAGGAGACTGAACTCTTGATTCCTTGCCCAAGGCTTTGCTATGAGGACCTGCTGCCTTTGATTCTCCCACCAGATCAAGCTGCCGGCTTGGGAAGAAATCTAATAAATGATATTTCATTTCTGATAAAAGTTTGTTTTGTGAAGTCTTCATCACATTATGTCCTTGCAGCACTGTAAAAAGGAGCTTAATTTGAATGTCCTTGTAGCATACTGCACCAGCGAAGTGTACCAGCTTAGCCAGTACAGTGTCAGCACCAAGCTCCAAGAACACTGTGTAACTTTTACTACCTGATGCTAGCCCCTATCTGTTATGCTCAGATCTCATCTGAAAGGGTGCCCAGTTTCCTCCGTATCTGACTGATTTTCCAGAAAGATGCTGCCTTTAGGGTATGGTGATTGCCTAGAAATTATTCCCCCCAAGCCTGCTTTAAATCAATATACAGAAGTAAATAAAATGTTTTTCTATAGATAATATTGCTATAAATGAGAGCATGCTGCAAATGAAAATTCACTGTAATGATGACACATCATAAAAAAGATTACTGTGCTGAAATGTGAAGCCAAACCTAGGTGTAGACATGACATTCCTTCCTTTAAACTGCCTATCTTTAAGTGCAAGTCACCTTGAAATGATAGTTTTGAGTATTCAACTTGCCTTTTTTTCCATAAGGATTTATGAGGTCACATTGCTTAGTGGAAATAGAAATAATACCTGAAAAAAAAAAAAGAAAAAAGGAAAGAAATGAACATAGAGAAGTCTTTCCAGCTATGTCTAACTCAAGCCTGGGCTTAAGACTTCCTTACTTTTAGCAAAGTGTTTATTGGGTAAAATTTATTTAGCAGGTACTCAACTCTGCCCAAGCTTTATCCACCAAGTATAGGATATTTTAAGGCTTAGTGAATTGTTGAGATTAGTTAAATTTAGGTGTAGATTTTGGTGGAAATGGTAATACAATTGAACTAATTGGGAATATAAAATGTTAATTGTTTTATTTATAATTTGTATTGGGTTAAGGTACACAAATGGCCTCTATATTTTTCTGAATTATACAACATCACATTATAACACTTTCTTTTACTTGTAGGACAAATTAAAGGAACTAAGCTTAAATTTCCTTCCTAAATAAGTAGCATACAGTCAATGAGAAACAGTTTGGGTAAATTTAATGAAAGCTTATGCCTTGGCTCTTGTTTATGGGTATGTGTAATACAACTTAGGCATCTATAGGTCAAAACATAAAAACCTAAAAAAAAAAAAGAGGGAGGTGGGAGGTGGGGTACTATCCTTTCTGGGATATAAATGGAAAACTCTGTGTTCCAATCCTATTGATAAATTTTCAATTTTTCTGATCTTGAAACTAACAATGGGAGGAGAATTTTATGTTCCCACAGGTAAAAATCACCAATCTAAATGCCTGAAAACATACAACTTATGGCTGTGCAGGATGAACTGGGGAATGCCAGCAGAGAGGTTGACCCATCTGAACATTAAAGAAAGAGGAACCTCAGACTGCCCGAGTCACAGACACTGAGCATCTCTCTGAATAATATTGGGGTTAACTGTTTATAATGGGCCCTAATGAAGTTTACCTTCCAGATACTGAGAAACCTTCCTACCTCTCCCCTTTATAGGAAAAAGAAAAACATGATGGTAATGAAACCACTCCCTAACTGTAAACTAGAGCCAATTGTTACAGTGATAATTTCCTATAAAACAGGCATAACGTATGAATTGATTGATAGGCCTAGGAACTGTGAAAGGATATTTCTCTATCTAGAGCCAAATTCAATAGTAAAGTGTTTATAAGTTGTGTAATTAAGCAAAATATATTGCTACAGGAAAGCTCTGACATCAGCAATGAATTATTCTGCCTAGGAGATGTTGGCTAGGGGATTCAACCCCCCCCCCAAATTATAAAGGCCTTTTGCCTATAAGTGGGATATATGCAAGGAGAAAGGCAGTAAGTCCCTGTTGTCAAAGACCTGGTGTGAGCATGAAAAATGTTATGAGATGTCACTTGCTAGCGTACAACCGGCCTCTGAAATGCTAGAGAGCATTACCATAGGCCACTAAAGCAATACAGCAAAATATTGGTCTCCCTGAGACAAGCAAGACTCCTCCATCAATATCAGCTACACCTCAATAGCCTGGAGATACTGTGCAACAGTGGCAGCCAAGTGTCTATATATATCCCAAATCTATTTGACTATTAGCTCTCTCCTTGGAGGAATAACTCACAGCGGATGCCACAAGCTTATGTCCTCTAGTGGTTAGGAGATGTTATAAGCCACAATAAGAACTTGTCACCCTTTATAGAGAAACCACAGTTTGCGGATTAGCGTACCATCCAAGCATCTGTGTCTATGCTCACAGCTTAGCTTGACATAATAATTGGTACTGCTTAAATGCCTGTACATCCAATAGCTTGTGCTTTGTTAGTATGACTAAAAAGGTATCACTAGAAAAGCTGTCAACCCATGAAGAGAAACAACCTGAACAGACTGGAGTCCAAAATGACAACTCCAAAGAAATTAGACTGTTTTCTTCTCACCCACTTGTGCTCCTTTCCCAGAGCCCAGGGAACAAACTGCGGAAGAGGAGGCGTGGTAGAGTGTAAGGGCTGCAGAGAGATAGGGGTGAATCGTGAGACTGCAGGAATATAGTCTGGACTCCTAACTGGTCAACATGCCTGTGCATACAAGCTTCTCCAATTGGACTATGGGAACCTTGGGTTGTTCAAAATTTGGACATAGATACTTGCAAAATGCACCAATTACCTAATTGTATGACATATTGAGTAACATCAATGTTATCTGCAAACAACTGTGTCATTATACTGTAGAATTCCTTTAAAAAATCTTAAAAAAAAAAGACTTCCTTACTTTTACGGATTATTTCTAGGTCCGGGCAATCCACATGACTATATAATAGGTGTCACAGAAGCAATAGAGGACAGAGGAAAAAGGATAAGAAAATGGTGAGGAGGGTGAAGAGCAGTGAAATAGAGTGGTGAATCTTCTAGTGATAGGGTGTGTGTCTGGCTGTGTCTCTGACTCTCTGGTTTACTAGCTTCACATTTAACTACTACAAAATTTAGCTACTGCAAATAGAACATTCAACAGTTTTTAGAATTCTTTCATTCTATTGTTTCTGATGAGAAATTGCCCTACCCTTTACCTGCACATAATAAGTCATTTCTCTTGGTCCTTTTAGGATTTGTTTTTGTGTGTGTGCTTGTATCAAACTTTGACTCTGTTATGTCCACGTCTGGGTTTCTTTCCCCTACTTGGGGTTCATTGGGCTCCTTGGATCTGCAGATAAATGCTTTTTTAAAAAATTAAAGTTGGGAAATTTAGGTCCACTATCCTTTCAGATTTTATTTATTTTTTTGTTTTTAAATTTTCATTTATTTATATATATTTTCCCTCTTTTATTTGTCTATTTTTTAAGGGATTCTATAATATAATAACACAGTTGTTTTCAGATAACATTGATGTTAGTTTGCCATACAATTAGGTAACTGGAGCATTTTTTTTGAAGTGAGACAAATTATTAAGCATAAGCAATGAATGTAAGTAACATTCATGAAAAACCAATTTGCAAGTATCTATATCCAAATTTTGAACAACTCAAGGTTCCCATAGTCCAGTTGGAGATGCTAGTATGCACAGGCATGTTGATCAATTAGGAGTCCAGTCTATATTGCTGTAGTCTCACGATTCACTCCAATCTCTCCGCAGCCCTTACATTCTACCACACCTCCTCTTCCTCAATTTGTTCCCTGGGCTTTGGGAAAGGAGCAAAAGTGGGTGAGAAGCAAAACAGTCTATTTTCTCTGGAGATGTCATTTTGGACTCTAGTCTGTTCAGGTTGTTTCCCTTCATGGGTTGACCACTTATCCCGTNCCTGTAGCCCCAGCTGTCCTGGAACTCACTCTGTAGACCAGGCTGGCCTTGAACTCACAAAGATCTGCCTGCCTCTGCCTCCCAAATGCTAGGATTAAAGGCGTGTGCCACCACGCCCAACTATTTGTTTATTTTTTAAGGTATTCTACAATATAAGAGCACAGTTGTTTTCAGATCACATTGACATTGCTCAGTTTGCCATACAATTAGGTATTTGGTGCTAGCATCCACAGATGAAGGGTACCATTCCTTGTTTGTTTTTCTGGAACTGTGTTACTTCAGGAGTGAAATCTTCTAGCTCCAACCATTTACCTGCAAAGTTCATGATGCCATCTTTCTTTACCTCTACATAGAATTCCATTGTGTAGATGTACCACTTTTTCTCTATCCACTCATCAGTTGAGGGGCACTTGGGTTGGTTCCAGTCCCTTGCTATTGTGAAGAAAGCTGCAGTAAACATGGCTGTGCATGTATCTCTGTGATAAGATGAGTCTTGTGGGTACATACCTAGGAGTGGTATGGCTGGGTCGGGTGGCAATTTCATTCCAAGTGTTCCAAGGGTTCTCCACACTGCTTTCCATAGTGGCTGTACGAGTTTACATTCTCACCAACAGTGAATGAGTGTTCGCCTTTCCCTACAACCTCTCCAACACTTGGTATCATTTGTTTTCTTGATCCTAGCCAGTCTTATTGGAGTAAGATATCTTAAAGTGGTTTTAATTTGCATTTCCTTAATTATTAGCGACGTTGAACAATTCTTAAGATGTTTCTCAGCCATCTCTAATTCCTCACTTGTGAAGTCTCTGTACAGTTCTTTGCTCCATCTATTGAGTGGGTCATTTGTTTTCTTCCTTCTTTGTTTTTTGAGTAGTTTATATATTCTGGAAATCAATGCTTGTCAAATCTGCTGTGAAGATTTCCTCCCACTCTGTAGATTTTCTCTTCACTTCCTTGATTGTTTCTTTTGATGTACAGAAGCTTTTGAGTTTAATGAGGTCCCATTTGTCAACTGTAGACCTTAATTCTTGCACAGCTGCTGTCTGATTTAGGAAGTCTTTTCCTACACCTATGTCTTGCAGTCTGCTGCCAACTTTTTCTTCTATCACCTTCAGAGTTTGGAGTTTGGTCTTTGATCCATCTGGAGTTGACTTTTGTACAGGGCAAGAGGTAGGGGTTTAATTTCATTCTTCTACAAGTGGTGATCCAGTTTTGCCAACACCACTTGCNCATCCTGATTACAAGAAAGGAGCACCAACGATCCTGGTTAAAAGAAAGGAGCACCAAGCATCCTAATCACAAGAAAGGAGCTCCAAGCATCCTGATTAGAAGAAAGGGGCACCAAGCATCCATGACAAGAACGGAGCACCAAGCATCCTGATTAGCAGAAAGGAGCACCAAGCATCCTGATAACAAGAAATGAGCGCCATGCATCCTGATTACAAGAAAGGAACAACAAGCATTCTGATTACAAGAAAGGAGCACCATTCCTCCTGATTACAAGTAAGGAGCACCAAGCATCCTGAATAGAAGAAAGGAGCGCCACGCATCCTGATGACAAGAAAGGAGCACCAAGCATCCTGACTACAAGAAAGGAGGACCAAGCATCATAATTAAAAGAAAGAAGCACCAAGCATCCTGATTAGAAGAAAGGAGCACCAAGCATCCTGATTAGAAGAAAGGAGCATGAAACATTCTGATTACAGGAAAGTAACACCAAGGATCCTGATTATAAGAAAGGAGCACCAAGCATACTGATTAAAAGAAAGGAGAACCAAGCATCCTGATTGGAAGAAAGGAGCACCAAGCATCCTGAATAGAATAAAGGAGCGCCAAGCATCCTGATGACAAGAAAGGAGCACCAAGCATCCTGATTACAAGAAAGGATCACCAAGCATCCTGATGACAAGAAAGGAGCACCAATCATCCTGATCACAAGAAAGGAGCACCTAGCATCCTGATTACAAGAAAGGATCACCAAGCATCCTGATGACAAGAAAGGAGCACCAATCATCCTGATTACAAGAAAGGAGCACCAACGATCCTGGTTAAAAGAAAGGAGCACCAAGCATCCTAATCACAAGAAAGGAGCTCCAAGCATCCTGATTAGCAGAAAGGAGCACCAAGCATCCTGATGACAAGAAATGAGCGCCATGCATCCTGATTACAAGAAAGGAACAACAAGCATTCTGATTACAAGAAAGGAGCACCATTCCTCCTGATTACAAGTAAGGAGCACTAAGCAGCCTGATGACAAGAAAGGAGCACCAAGCATCCTGATGACAAGAAAGGAGCACCAAGCATCCTGATTACAAGAAAGGAGCACCAAGCATCCTGATTACAAGAAAGGAGCACCAAGCATCCTGATTACAAGAAAGGAGCACCAAGCATCCTGATTAGAAGAAAGGAGCACCAAGCATCCTGATGACAAGTAAAGAGTGCCACGCATCCTGATTAGAAGTAAGGAGCACCATGCAATCTGATTAAAAGAAAGGAATGCCAAGCATCCTGAGGACAAGAAAGGAGTACCAAGAATCCTGGTGACAAGAAAGGAGCACCAAGCATCCTGATTACAAGAAAGGAGCACCAAGCATCCTGATGAGAAGAAAGGAGCACGAAGCATTCTGATTACAAGAAAGGAGCACCAAGCATCCTGATTACAAGAAAGGAGCACCAAGCATTCTGATTACAAGAAAGGAGCACCAAGCATCCTGATTACAAGAAAGGAGCACCAAGCATCCTGATTACAAGAAAGGAGCACCAAGCATCCTGATGACAAGAAAGGAGCACAAAACCCTCTGATTACAAGAAAGTAGCACCAAGCATTCTGATTACAAGAAAGTAGCACCAAGCATCCTGATTACAAGAAAGGAGCACCAAGCATCCTGATTACAAGAAAGGAGCACCAAGCATCCTGATTACAAGAAAGGAGCACCAAGCATCCTGATTACAAGAAAGGAGCACCAAGCATCCTGATTACAAGAAAGGAGCACCAAGCATCCTGATTACAAGAAAGGAGCACCAAGCATCCTGATTACAAGAAAGGAGCACCAAGCATCCTGATGACAAGAAAGGAGCACCAAGCATCCTGATGACAAGAAAGGAGCACCAAGCATCCTGATTACAAGAAAGGAGCACCAAGCATCCTGATTACAAGAAAGGAGCACCAAGCATCCTGATGAGAAGAAAGGAGCACGAAACCTTCTGATTACAAGAAAGTAGCACCAAGCATCCTGATTACAAGAAAGGAGCACCAAGCATCCTGATTACAAGAAAGGAGCACCAAGCATCCTGATTACAAGAAAGGAGCACCAAGCATCCTGATTACAAGAAAGGAGCACCAAGCATCCTGATGAGAAGAAAGGAGCACGAAACCTTCTGATTACAAGAAAGTAGCACCAAGCATTCTGATTACAAGAAAGGAGCACCAAGCATCCTGATTACAAGAAAGGAGCACCAAGCATCCTGATTACAAGAAAGGAGCACCAAGCATCCTGATTACAAGAAAGGAGCACCAAGCATCCTGATTACAAGAAAGTAGCACCAAGCATCCTGATTACAAGAAAGTAGCACCAAGCATCCTGATTACAAGAAAGGAGCACCAAGCATCCTGATTACAAGAAAGGAGCACCAAGCATCCTGATTACAAGAAAGGAGCACCAAGCATCCTGATTACAAGAAAGGAGCACCAAGCATCCTGATTACAAGAAAGGAGCACCAAGCATCCTGATTATAAGAAAGGAGCACCAAGCATCCTGATTACAAGAAAGGAGCACCAAGCATCCTGATTACAAGAAAGGAGCACCAAGCATCCTGATTACAAGAAAGGAGCACCAAGCATCCTGATTACAAGAAAGGAGCACCAAGCATCCTGATTACAAGAAAGGAGCACCAAGCATCCTGATGAGAAGAAGGAGCACCAAGCATCCTAATTAGAAGAAAGGAGCAACAGGCATCCTGGTTAGAAGAAAGGAACACCAAACATCCTGGTTAGAAGAAAGGAGCATCAAGCATCCTCATTAGGAGAAGGAACACCAAGGATCCTGGTTATTACAAAGGAGCACCAAGCATCCAATAACAAGATAGGAGCACCAAGCATCCTGATTACAAGAAAGGAGCACCAAGCATCCTGATTACAAGAAAGGAGCACCAAGCATCCTGATTACAAGAAAGGAGCACCAAGCATCCTGATTACAAGAAAGGAGCACCAAGCATCCTGATTACAAGAAAGGAGCACCAAGCATCCTGATGAGAAGAAAGGAGCACGAAACCTTCTGATTACAAGAAAGTAGCACCAAGCATCCTGATTACAAGAAAGAAGCACCAAGCATCCTGATTACAAGAAAGGAGCACCAAGCATCCTGATTACAAGAAAGAAGCACCAAGCATCCTGATTACAAGAAAGTAGCACCAAGCATCCTGATTACAAGAAAGGAGCACCAAGCATCCTGATTACAAGAAAGGAGCACCAAGCATCCTGATTACAAGAAAGGAGCACCAAGCATCCTGATTACAAGAAAGGAGCACCAAGCATCCTGATTACAAGAAAGGAGCACCAAGCATCCTGATGACAAGAAAGGAGCACGAAACCTTCTGATTACAAGAAAGTAGCACCAAGCATCCTGATTACAAGAAAGGAGCACCAAGCATCCTGATTACAAGAAAGGAGCACCAAGCATCCTGATTACAAGAAAGGAGCACCAAGCATCCTGATTACAAGAAAGGAGCACCAAGCATCCTGATTACAAGAAAGGAGCACCAAGCATCCTGATTACAAGAAAGGAGCACCAAGCATCCTGATTACAAGAAAGGAGCACCAAGCATCCTGATTACAAGAAAGGAGCACCAAGCATCCTGATTACAAGAAAGGAGCACCAAGCATCCTGATTACAAGAAAGGAGCACCAAGCATCCTGATTACAAGAAAGGAGCACCAAGCATCCTGATTACAAGAAAGGAGCACCAAGCATCCTGATTACAAGAAAGGAGCACCAAGCATCCTTATTACAAAAAGGAATGCCAAGCATCCTGATTAGAAGAAAGGATCACCATGCATCCTTATAACAAGAAAGGAGCACCAAACTTCCTGATGACAAGAAAGGAGCACCAAGCATCCTGATTACAAGAAAGGAGCACCAAGCATCCTGATGACAAGAAAGGAGCACCAAACATTCTGATTACAAGAAAGGAGCACCAAGCATCCTGATTACAAGAAAGGAGCACCAAGCATCCTGATTACAAGAAAGGAGCACCAAGCATCCTGATTACAAGAAAGGAGCACCAAGCATCCTGATTACAAGAAAGGAGCACCAAGCATCCTGATTACAAGAAAGGAGCACCAAGCATCCTGATTACAAGAAAGGAGCACCAAGCATCCTGATTACAAGAAAGTAGCACCAAGCATCCTGATTACAAGAAAGTAGCACCAAGCATCCTGATTACAAGAAAGGAGCACCAAGCATCCTGATTACAAGAAAGGAGCACCAAGCATCCTGATTACAAGAAAGTAGCACCAAGCATCCTGATTACAAGAAAGTAGCACCAAGCATCCTGATTACAAGAAAGGAGCACCAAGCATCCTGATTACAAGAAAGGAGCACCAAGCATCCTGATTACAAGAAAGGAGCACCAAGCATCCTGATGACAAGAAAGGAGCACAAAACCCTCTGATTACAAGAAAGTAGCACCAAGCATCCTGATTACAAGAAAGAAGCACCAAGCATCCTGATTACAAGAAAGGAGCACCAAGCATCCTGATTACAAGAAAGGAGCACCAAGCATCCTGATTACAAGAAAGGAGCACCAAGCATCCTGATTACAAGAAAGGAGCACCAAGCATCCTGATTACAAGAAAGGAGCACCAAGCATCCTGATTACAAGAAAGGAGCACCAAGCATCCTGATGACAAGAAAGGAGCACCAAGCATCCTGATTACAAGAAAGGAGCACCAACCATCCTGATTACAAGAAAGGAGCACAAAGCATTCTGATTACAAGAAAGGAGCATCAAGCATCCTGATTACAAGAAAGGAGCACCTAGCATCCTGATTACAAGAAAGGAGTACCAAGCATCCTGATGACAATAAAGGAGCAACAAGCATCCTGATTATAAGAAATGAGCAACAAGGATCCTGGTTATACGAAAGGAGCACAAAAAGTCCAGTGACAAGAAATAAGCACCAAGCATCCTGATTAGCAGAAAGGAGCACCAAGCATCCTGATGACAAGAAATGAGCGCCAAGCATCCTGATTACAAGAAAGGAACACCAAGCATTCTGATTACAAGAAAGGAGCACCATTCGTCCTGATTACAAATAAGGAACACCAAGCATCCTGATTAGAATAAAGGACAACCGAGCATCGTGATGATACCAAGGTGCAACAAGCATCCTGATTACAGGAAAGGTGCAATAACAATCCTGATTAGAAGAAAGGAATACCAGGATCCCAATTATAAGAAAGGAGCACCAAGCATGCTAATTAGAAGAAAGGACCACCAACCATCCTGATTACAAGAAAGGAGCACTTCGCATCCTGATAACAAGAAAGGAGCACCAAGCATTCTGATTAGAAGAATGGAGCACCTAGCATCCTGATTACAAAAAGGAGCACCAAGCCTCCTTATTACAAAAAGGAATGCCATGCATCCTGATTAGAAGAAAGGAGCACCAAGCATCCTGATGACAAGAAAGGAGCACCAAGCCTCAAGATGACAAGAAAGGAGCACCAAGCATCCTGATTAGAATAAAGGAGCAGCAAGCATCCAATGACAAGAAAAGAGCACCAAGCATCCTGATTTTAAGAAAGGAGCACCAAGCTTCCAATGACAAGAAAGGAGCACAAGGATCCTGATTAGAAGAAAGGAGCACCAAGTATCCTGATTAGAAGAAAGGACCACCAATCATTCTGATTAGAACAAAGGAGCACCAAGCATCCTGATGACAAGAAAGGAGCACCAAGCATTCTGATTACAAGAAAGGAGCACCAAGCATTCTAATTACAAGAAAGGAGCACCAAGCATCCTGATTACAAGTAAGGAGCACCAAGCATCTTGATGACAAGAAAGGAGCAGGAAAGATTCTGATTACAAGAAAGTAACACCAAGCATCCTGATTACAAGAAAGGAGCACCAAGCATCCTGATTACAAGAAAGGAGCACCAAGCATCGTTATTACAAGAAAGGAGCACCAAGCATTCTGATTACAAGAAAGGAGAGCCAAGCATCCTGATGACAAGAAAGGAGCACTAAGCATCCTGATTACAAGAAAGGAGCACCAAGCATCCTGATTACAATAAAGGAGCACCAAGAATCCTGATTAAAAGAATGGAGCACCAAGAATCCTGATTACAAGAATGGAGCACCAAGCATTCTGAATACAAGAAAGTAGCACCACGCATCCTGATTAGAAGAAAGGAGCACCAAGCATCCTGATGACATGAAAGGAGCACCAAGCATCCTCNAACAACAACAACAACAACAACAACAGAAAAGACTGCATCAAAGAACTGACTGAAACAGTGAACTTCTGCTCAAAACAGTCAACTCCCCCATGGACAATATTGAGAAAGACTAAGAGATGAAAAGCATGCTTGGCAGAATGCATGAGCTCTGGCGGGGTGGGGGAATGGGCGGGAACACGGGTCTAGATTTGTTAAAAAAAAAACACCCCAACAGGAAACTGTAATCTAAAGAAGAGAAAATGAAATAGGTTATTAATATACTATGTCATGTTAGAAAATATATAGGTGAGAGACCTACTGTGCCAAGTTAGGAATCTACTATGTCATGTTAGAAAATATCTCAGAGATAGATGACAGATCTAATGTGCCATGCCAGAAAATACCACCTTTTATATTCTCATGGCTATGGCTCTCTTTCTGGAGCCCTGTGTATTGAAGCTGGCCCTCACTCTAGAGCTCTGTGTACTAAAACTTTTTTCCAATTTCTCAAGCCAGGGTACATGACCTTTTACTCTCTGCATCCCCTAGACAGGGACCCTCCATTGCTAATGCACCCAGTAGCCCCCTGTTTGTACTGTGAAGTCCCTGCACTGGTTTACTCATGTAAGACTCAACCAGCTTGTCTTTTCAGTTGCAGAGAAAACGTCCATTAAGTACTGGCCGCTATCGATCTGGATCAAACCCAGAGCACCCTAAGCAGCTAAAATGGGAAACTGGATTCTAACCCTCCAGCCTGACAGCTGTTCCCCCAAGATTTCTCCCCTGTTCATCTCTGAAGCAGTTACAGAAGACAGACCACTGCCCTTTACCTTAGAAACAAAAGGCTGGAGTGTCAGGGTGTGAACTCTAGAAGCCCACTGGAATGCAGAGACACCTAAGATGCATGTTGCCCAAGGACCAGCTCTACCGGGCTAGCCTTTGGCTATGCTAAAGCAGGCCACCACCAATTACTCAGGAATCTTCTGCCTTGCCTTCCAACCCACCTCGCTCTCACTGAATCCCACTCCCACTTTCTCCCTAAATTCCCAAGCCATATGCCATTCTGTGCTTGGCTCTATCTTTCCCCTGAGCCTAGCCCCAGCTACCCTGAATTAAACTTTGCTCCAAAGAACTTAGACCTCTAGATATCATGGCCTTTCATTCCGGGGGTAGCGCGCTATAACCTTACACTTCCTACCCAATTTTCAAGCAACAGCTCCAAAAAGAGTACTCTTCCTTGCAGTTGTTTGCTGTTCCTGTCAACTTAGTGGGAGGCCCCTTGAGTATTGTAGGTTTTCTGAGGCTTCTGAACTTCATAAGCTTTGGAAATTTTCTGAGTCTCATAAGCCCATGTTCTTCCAGGAGAGAATATTTTAGTTCAGATGAAAGCAACATGACATTGTACAACATTCTTCTGCTTTATGTCCCCATTTTCACAAAAATACCTGACCCTTAGAAGGGATCCTATAGATGTATGTTTTATTATTTTTTTTATATTTTAATTGAATCGTGTGTACTTCTTACAGAAAATTGCAATCCCTTTTCAACACCGTTATAGCCTCCTCCCCACTGACACTTTTCCCACAGTCCCCCTAGCTGGAATTCATACACTCTGCATGCTGACACCATTGTAGAAGCGGAGAGGACCTACAGGGCAAGGTTCTGGATGTCCCAAACAAAAAATGCTCCACAACAGGAGAGGGAGCTCTTCTATTTGTGTGTAGACTATTATGGATGTAACAAATTATCAAAAAATGCAGAGGGTTGAAATAACAAAGTACTACTTAGAAATAAGCTGTCTAAAATTGGCTTCACTGGCCTGAAGTCAAGATGTTGTCAGAGCTCCATTACTTCTGTATGTTGTATGGAATAAAACACTTGTTTGAGTTCCTAGAAGATGCTTAGATTTCTTTTCTCATGACATTTTCTATAACTTCAAAGCCAAGCCATCAATGCTGCATCATCCCAAAGCTGCTTCTCAAGATACATTTCTCTTTATAAATAGGAGGTAATAATCTGATATATAATTATACTGGACCACCAGGATAATCCAAGAGAGTCACCCCCACTTTAATGTTCTTAAACTTAAGCACCCCTGTGACATCTTTTTGGCATATACTACAGCATGTTTATCAGTTCTCAGGATTAGAACATCTTGCATACCAAATCTTTATGTTTCAGTTGTTATTTACACCAGGAAAATAAAGAAATACGGACATTATAGGCTCTCCCCTTGGAGAAATAACCCATGGCTGATGCCACAAGCTTACATCCTCTACAGGTTAGGAGATGTTATAAGCCACAGTAAGACCCTGTCATATTTAACAGGGGGGAAAATTGTAATTCATGGATTAACATATCCAAACATGTGTCTATGCTAAAGTAACCTACCATAACTATTAGTGCTGCTTAAATACCTATATATCTAATTGCTTGTTCTTCATTAGTAGGATCAAAAGGTTATTCCTGGACAAACTGTCAGCCCATGAAAGGAAACAGCCAGAATTGACCAGAGTCCAAGTCAACAGCTCCAGAGAGAGTGGACTGTTTTACCTCTCATCCACCTGTGCCCCTTTTCTAAGCCTAGGGAACAACCTGCGGAAGAGGGGGCGTGGTAGAATGTAAGGGCTGCGATTGGGGTGAATGGTGAAACTACAGCAATGTAGTCTGGACACTCATTTGATCAACTTGATTGAACAAACAACCTGTCACCCCCCACTGGATGGTGGGGCTGTAGGTGTTTGGGCACAACAGCCTGCAGATAGGTTTTGCATGAAGGATGCTTGTACTCATGGATTATCACTTATAGCTAAAAATGAAAAAAAAAAAAAACTGAGAGAAAGATGCAGGACAGTTATGGCAGAATGCATGATCTGGGATGGGGTGAGGATGGGGGGGAGGGAAAGGGAAATAAGCCTGAACTGAATTGGAAAAATGTATGAAATGCACAAAGCATCAATAAAAACTAATAAAAAAAAAAGAAAAAAAAAAGAAATACGGACATTGATTGGATTACAGAAAATTCCACTGAAATTGTAGTCTCTGCAACTTAATTGAACCAAATATGTAAGAGGTAGCAAGTAAAGTTTTGGCCCTGATGAGAAATATTTCAGCCACAAGACTTTGAGGAATGTACCTGGAACTTACCTACAAACCTCCTACCTGAAGACTAGCTCTGATAGTTCTAGAGGAGTCTATAAAAGATATTAAGGGAGAAAAATCGGTCAATGGGTCAACCTAGCTATAAATCCTAATAACCACATCTACTAGCCCAGCAAACTATCTCCATTGGTACAAGAGTGGCACTTTCATCTAGGGAGTATTCAGCATTTATCTAATTTGATTTAAAGCCCTTTCAATGGGATGGAATTCATGGGTAGCACTATAAGTATGTAAAAATACACATGGCTGAGGAGTTCATAGAGTTTACAGAAAAACCTTATCTCTGTCATATCTCTAGACAAAAAAAAATTCTTACTGTAAGCTACAGATGAACACTTAAATTTACAGAGAACTACAGTAGTCAAAGAAGCTTCTTTTGGCAACAGATGGAGGTTATTACAGAGTATCCTCACACATAGGGCCTCTATGACTCTGAGATGCTCAGACTTAGGTGACACATATACAGTGTAACCTCTATACCTAATGAAGGCCACAATGTCCCAAGTTTTAGAGAATAAGGGACTGTAAAGTGTGTGTCCCCGGATAGGAATCCTATATTAAATCTCATCCACCCATAACTCAAGGACCATTGATAAAAAGGTGGTAAAAAGATTGGAAGAGCAGTGTTGGTGCATGAATGTAAGAAAACAGAGGCTTTGCTTGCTCATATAAACTTCAACAATGGTGACAGCATGCACAAGATGCATGCCAACTCAATCAGATAAAAACTCACCAGAGAATGAGGGAAATGGAGAGCAGGCCCCAACCCTAGCTAAGGAACTATTGGCAACTGATTATGGCATGGTGAGAAAGTGAAGGTCTTTTAAGAGAGTGACTCTAGATACGCTGACTAGACTCTAGTCGATGAACTTGTAACAATGGCTGTCTAGGTGCAAAGGCTTGACCATGTAGGCCTTAATCTATATGAGAGAATGCATTGTTTCCAGTGGGGAGATCTTACGGGATACATGGATGAAGAAGGGAGGTCTAAATTTGATTATTACCTATTATCTGAAGCACTCAGAAACTAAATAAAGCACAGAAGGAAAATGCCCTGGTATGATTACTTTCAGACTTTCAAGGTCAGATGCGAATTCATATTATGCCAAAACAGCATGTTGTGTATCTGTTAAGTAACAGATATGAGCATATTTCAGATTTATTATCAAGTATTCTAAGGACAGTGTAATTAAGAAACACTTTGCACATCCATCCCCTTTAACTATTTATACCTTCCCCCTTTAACACAGAGTGAACACAATTTCAGTAGACTATCAAACATTTTACTTGGTCTGTTAAAAGTGTCTAAGACATTCATACAGACATTTTTAGATTACCCATTTTTTCTTTTTTTCATTTTATTTATTATTATTTTTTATGTGTATGAATGTACTGTCTGCATGTAGGTTGGTGCACCCATGTCGTGCAATGTCATGGAGGTCAGAAGAGAGTGACAGATTCCCTTTGAACTGAGGTTAAAGACAGTTATCAGCTGCCATAGGGGTGCTGGAGATCAAACCCGGGTCCTCTGCAAGAGCAGTTCATGCTCTTAACCCCTAGGCCATCTCTCCAGCCCCCCAGACATTAACTTTTTTAAAGTTAATGTAACATACCACAAGGTGAATGAATTTCAAATTATTTATTCTTAAACTCAAGAGCATCTGTACAGTGAAAGAAACAACCAAAGAAGGGAAGAGAAAACCCACAGAGTAGGAGGAAACCTTCACCAGTGATACATCTGATAGAGCATTAGCTTCCAAAGTGTATAAACTACTCAAAAAATGGAGGAAGAAAACAAATGACCCAATCAAAATATGGAATAAAGAGCTAAACAGAAACTTCACAAATGAAGTAAAGATGGATGAGAAACATCTTAAAAAGTGTTCAACATCACTAATAATTAAGGAAATGCAAATTTAAATCACCTTAAGATTTCATCTTACTCCTGTAGGACTAGCTATGATCCAGAAAACAAAGGATACTAAAAGCTGGAGAGGCTGTGGGGAAAGGGCAACACTCATCCACGGCTGGTGAGAATGCAAACTACTGAAAGCCTTATGGAAACTAATGTGGAGAACCCTTAAAAGATTCAAAATGAGCCTACCACCTGACCCAGTAATACCACTCTTGGGTATATACCCACAAGGCTCATCCTATAGCAGAGATACATACACAGCTATGTTTATTGCAGCTCTCTTCACAACAGGAAAGAGCTGGAAGCAACCCATGTGTCCCTCAACTGATGAGTGGATTGAGAAAATGTGGTACATTTACACAATGAAATTCTATGCAGCAGTAAAGTAAGATGACATCGTAAACTTTGTGGGTAAATGGATGGAACCCAAAGCCATTATGTTAAGTGAAGTAACATAGCCCCAGAAAAACAAACAACACATGGTATCCCTCATTTGTCAATGATAGAACCAAATCCCTAGTTGAAAGGCAAGCTGAGCAATGTTAATGTTATAATTATTATAATGTGGATTTTTTTCCAGGCCTGTGAAGAAACTCTTGGGGATTCTGATTGGGATCGCATTAAATCTGTACACTAGTTTGGGTAGGATGGACATTTTTACTATATTTATTTTCCCAATCCATGAGCATGGGAGGTTTGTCCATCTTCTGATGTCTTCCTCAATTTCCTTTTTCAGGGGTTTAAAATTTTTGTTGTAGAGATCCTTGGTGTCTTTGGTTAGGTTTGTTCCTAGGTATTTTATTGTTTTTGAGGCTATTGTGAGTGGGAAGGTCTCCTTGTAGTCCTTCTTCAATTGCTTGTTGTTGGTGTACAGAAAGGCTACTAATTTTTCTAGGTTTATTTTGTATCCTGCCACTTTACCAAAGCTCTTAATCGTTTCTAGGAGTTTTCTGGTGGAGTTCTTAGCATCCCTTAGGTAGACAATCATATCATCAGCAAAAAGGGATAGCTTGACTTCCTCTTTTCCAATTAGAACTCCTTTAATTTCCTTTTCTTGCCTTATTGCCCTGGCAAACTTCAGAAAGAACTAAAGGAACAGAATGACAAACTCCAGAAAGAACTAGAGGGAGAAAAAAACAAACTCCGAATGGAAGTAGAAACACTGAAAAAGGAAGCCAACCAAAGAAGAAAGGAGCACCAAGAAGAGATTGAGAAGCACAAAGAAGAGATTGAGAAGCTCAAAAAGGAAATGGAGGTACTAAAGAAAACACAGGAGGAAACAAAAAAGGAATTAGAACACTCAGTCAATCAAGAAGAAAGAAAAGGAAAAAGCCTCAGAAGTAGAATGGAGGAAGCAGAACAAAGAATATCAGAACTGGAAGATAACACAGAGCAATTAAAAAGCTCAAATAAAGATTATGAAAAATTTAAAAATACACAAAAGTGGAGCAACCAGGAAATATGGGACACTATGAAAAGACCAAACCTCCGCATCATAGGAATAGAGGAAGGAGAAGAATCTCAAGAGAATAGTATTGATCAGATCTTCAACAGAATAATAGATGAAAATTTCCCCAAACTAAAAATAGACAAGCCCATACAAATACAAGAAGCACATAGGACCCCAAATAGACAAGATCAGAAAAGAAACACCCCACGCCATATCATAGTTAAAATGCTAGATGCCCAAAACAAAGACAAAATTCTGAGGGCAACAAAAGAAAAACAAGTCACATACAAAGGGAAACCCATCAGAATTACAACTGACTTCTCGCCTCAAACCATGAAAGCAAGAAGAACATGGAGCAAAGCATTCCCTGTGTTAAGGGACTATGGATGCCAACCCAGAATACTTTACCCAGCAAAAATGTCGACTACACTTGAAGGAGAGAGAAAAATCTTCCATGACATAAACAAGATGATGGAATACATGTCTGGAAAACCAACTCTTCATAAAATACTTGAAGCAATTCAAAGGGCAGAAGAGAGGAGCAACAAACCTCAAACACCTAGGAAAAGAAACTAACAAAAACATAACCATAGGAGCAAAATCAAAGGCTAGAAGTCCAAATGGATAATAAAGTGAAAGGAAGCAACATCCATCTTTCAATTGTAACCTTAAATATTAATGGGCTAAACTCCCCAATCAAAAGGCATAGACTGGGAGAATGGATTAGGAAACAAAACCCATCTATATGCTGTCTACAAGAAACCCATCTCAATTTCAAGGCATATTTTGGAGCAATACAAATGGGAGGGAACAACAATTCCAAAGGGATTGAGTCGAAGAACTGACTGAAAAAGTTAACTTCTGCCCAAAACAATAAACCTCTGCATAGAAAATCTTTAAAAAGACTTAGAAAAAGATGCAAGGCATGTATGGCAGAACGCATGTACTGGGGTGGGGTAGGGGGCATGAAAAAAGGAATGTGTCTAAATTGGACTGAGAAATGATGTACGAAATGCACAAAACATCAAAAACAATTTATAAAAAAAATGAAAAAGCCATATGGTAAACATTCTTTCTTATTCTACTCATAAAAACTGTGGGAATCTGAAACAAATACATAATAATATATAACTTTCCAATGGCTGCCCAGTTTTCATCCTACAAGGACACAATGGAAAAGAATCAGACAGCAGCACAAGGATAATTTTGCAAATAATTAACAGAACACATTGACTTTCCTGGTTCTGTTAATTTGTCAAATTTTTTTCAAACTCAGGACATTTATAAGGTAATTGCTCCTCAAAAAATATCCTAATAGATAATTCAGCTAATAGATAAGATCAGTTTTTGTCTCCATAAGCGGGATAAAATCTCAAGATTTTAAATGAAATATAAATTCCCCAAATATTTGCTAAGTACAGAAAAAATAATTCTATTGAAAAGTAAGCATTTTGATTTTTTTTTTGTCTTTTCTAGACAGTGTCTCCTTGTAGCCCCAGCTGTCCAGGAACTCACTCTGTAGACCAGGCTGGCCTTGAACTCACAAAGATCCACCTGCCTCTGCCTCCCAAGTGCTAGGATTAAAGGCGTGCACCACCACACCCAGATTTTTTATTTTTATTTATTTATTTTTGGTGAGCATTTTGATTATAATGTTTTGAATATCCACTGACTATTTTATTATGTTGCATAGAATTTCAAAACTGCTAATAGACTGGGGACAGATATGTACAAGAGATCCTCACCTTCTTGGCTGAAATCTCTAGGCAACTGTAATAGGAGCAGAGAATATTAGTGTCCTGTTCTATAGGCAGTTATGTTTTACTGGCAAGTGAGGGATACCTTTATAGGGTCTACGGGACCGTGCAAAATTTTTTTTCAGCTTAGAGTTTCCAATTAATGAATTAAATTTATTATACAAGGAGACAGTTGGAATTGGCAATTTCCAAATACTAGACATAAACTCAAAATTGATGGCTTTGTGAGTTCGCTGAGAAAATTAACTGAATATACCACATAAGAAAGATTTCCTAAGGCTGTAGAGATGGCTCATCAGTTAACAGCACTGGCTGCTCTTACAAAGGAACATGTTTGATTCCCAGCACCCACATGGTGGCTAACAACCATCATTAACTCTCCAAAAATGGAGAGATAGGAATAATATTGTAGAATGGGAGAGCAGAACAAAGGAGGGAGAATGGGAAAGTATATGGAAAACAACACTACAGAAGCTTCTTAAAGTATATACATATACGTTACAAAAAGAAATTAAGAGGAGTTACCTTATAATGTGGGGTATTGCTTCAACTAAAGAACATAGGCTATCAAAGTAAAACATGATGCCAGGAATAGATACCTATTTTGAAGCTATTGACCAGGGGTCCCATAAACTCTCAAATAGTACTTCCCATTGGCCCTGCATTTGGTTACCTAGTAGAAATTCATGGCAAGATCATATGGCTGAGGACATGAGATCATTAACTATAAAACAATGAAAAATGACACTAGTATAGACTTCAAAGACTTATCTCTACTGGCTAGCTTTCAAAGTTGTGGAAGGTGTTATGTAGCTATGGGACGATAAAAGTAACAACTTTAAGCAGCTATGAATCTGGGAACTGCAACTCCTGTTTTAGTAAGTTATGCCCACTCATGAAATATTGGCATAAATGCCAGTGGAGTAACTAACCCCTTTCTAAGTGGACTTATCATCCATTTCTTGTACCTGGCATTACTATCAAGGCTAAGATCCTTTAGCTGGATACGTCAAATGCCATAGGGGAGAACAAAGATTATTCTTCTGCTAATTAGATATAGAATTAAATCCCTGATGATTTATTGTTATACCCATAGATTATTTCTTAACACTTCTGAGAGAAGCTTCCATATGCAGAATATAGAGATTAAAATATAGAGACCCATAGCTGGCCAACATGCAGAGAATAAAAGGCTGCAGACTGCTTATCCCTGAATAGGATACCTGTACCAAACTTCTCTGTCTCTCAATGCTAAGGGATCAAGGCAGAAAATAGAACAAAGATTGTAAGAGAGCCAGAGGTGGTGAATTATCATAATAAAACAGTTTTTCAGACAGCTGTGTAGTTACTCATATGAATTCACAGCACTGGTGAATGCATGCACAAGTCCCATATAACCTTAAGCCAGAAAAAAAAAAAATTCCATCATAGACATGGTGAGGGGTGTAAGAAATACCAATCCTGGCCAGGTGTGGTGGTGCATGCCTTTAATCCTAGAACTTGGGAGGCAGAGGCAGGTGGATCTTTGTGAGTTCAAGGCCAGCCTTGTCTACAGAGTGAGTTCCCGGACAGCTTTGACTACAGGAAGACCCTGTCTCGAAAAAGACTAAAAGGAAAAAAAAAAAAAAAGAAATACCAATCCTACCTGAGCAACTACTCACTACCAAGTGATGACTGCTGGGGGAGGAGAGTGTATCTTTTAAGGATAAGATCCTTGGTAGACTGACCAGGTTCCAGTGGATGGACTCAAACTGAAGGCCATTTTGAGAACAAGTTTTGTTCTCTCGCTCTTAGTATATGAAGTATGTAAAATATAAATATGATATGTATTTTGTATTTCAATGTATATATAATATATATTAGAGAGTAGTTGTACTTGGTTTGGTGTCGTATGGTTTGGAGATTGGGGAAGAGATCAAATTTTATCAAAAAGTATCAATTTCACAAAATTCAAAAAAAATATGCAAAAGTTGACATGCAATAGCATAATTTAAGATACTGAAATAACTACATGATAAGATTTTGCTTTTCATTTATATCATATCCATATTTTAATGTGTTTAAGAGATATTTACTACAAATAGAAGTAAATTATGTCACACTAAGAAGAGTTTTTTTTTAGAAGAGAAAAGAATATTACTTATTTGACAGCTAATCTATGAAATAAATCATAGTTCTAGGAAGAAAAATGTTTCTCCAGCTGGTTATTTGGTTCATATCAAATGTTCAATTTATGAGAGGTGTTTCAGAGCCAATCCTATTTACTTCACAGTCAACAATCTTTATACAGTTCATCAGGAGATCACACTTGAATCATGTGTGCAACCCCACCAGCTATGTGTTGATCTTGATACTCAGGTAAATATGATCTGTTCCTTTCATTCAGCACAATAAATTTGTGAGTGGTCAGTCACCATCATGGAGAAAGGAGGACATCCTCTGAAACTTTCTTCCTAGTGTGTGCCTTAATTTGTCTACTTCAATTGAGAAAGAACAGTCATGGATATTTACAAATGAAATTTTATCAGTGACTTTGGTGGTCTCCTAGGAGCTCTTCAACTACTTCAATTTTATAACCTACACTGATGCTTTATCTACTAGATGTGAGCTGGATAAATATTTTTATCTTAAGGTTACTTTAACAAATTAGTATTAATTACCAGTAAAATAAGAGCCTATAGAGGGCACTACAGTCTCAAGGGTTTCCTTCTGGAGATGTGCCATGTGACACATTCTTATAAACTGTTCAATCTCATACCCTTTATACTCTGTCAGTGATGACCGGCTGTCTGCTTAAAAGTCTCTGTATTTGTAAGATATATTCTAAAAACTGAAAACATTGGTTTACCATGTAAAAATCTACAGTTTTCCACTGAAAATATATGGATTTATATTTCACAGTACTAACTGTGAAAGACTAGAAGAACAATAAAAGTGAGGATGACTCAGAGACAGGGTTTAGTTACACAGGGTTCAGTTGCTCAGCTGGAGGAATTTTATTTTTTGGGGGGGTAGAGTAGCCAAAGGTCTTGCAAAATTAGTGTAGGAGAATTTCATTAATCAATATTACTTTTTTTAATTTTAATTAATTTTATTTATTTCTATATGTGTATGAATGTACTGTCTGCACCCGTGTCGTGCAATGCCGCGGAGGTCAGAAGAGGGTGTCAGATCCCCCTGGAACTGGAGTTCTCCTGGAATTAGAGTTTCAGACGGTTCTCAGCCGCCATGTGGGTGCTGGGGATCGAACCCGGGTCCTCTGTAAGAGCGGTCGGCGCTCTTAACCGCTAGGCCATCTCTCCAGCTCCAATCAATATTACTTTTATAGAAAAAAAAAAGACAAAAATACGGACATTGATTGGATTACAGAAAATTCCACTGAAATTGTAGTCTCTGCAACTTAATTGAACCAAATATGTAAGAGGTAGCAAGTAAAGTTTTGGCCCTGATGAGAAATATTTCAGCCACAAGACTTTGAGGAATGTACCTGGAACTTACCTACAAACCTCCTACCTGAAGACTAGCTCTGATAGTTCTAGAGGAGTCTATAAAAGATATTAAGGGAGAAAAATCGGTCAATGGGTCAACCTAGCTATAAATCCTAATAACCACATCTACTAGCCCAGCAAACTATCTCCATTGGTACAAGAGTGGCTTTCATCTAGGGATTAAGTATTTCAGTTTATCTTAATGATTAAAGCCCCTTTCAAATGGGATGGCAATCCTGGGTAGCCTCTAAGTATTTGTGTAAAATACTAAGGCTGAAGGCGTTCAAGCGTTACAGAAGAGAAAACCTTCTCTCTGTCATATCTCTAGACAAAAAAAAATTCTTACTGTAAGCTACAGATGAACACTTAAATTTACAGAGAACTACAGTCATCAAAGACGCTTCTTTTGGCAACAGATGAAGACTATTAATTACAGAGTATACTCACACATAGGCCTCTATGGACTCTGCGATGCTCTCAGACTTAGGTGGGCCACATTCTAAGTGTAACCTCTATTACCTAATGAAGGGCACACATGTCCCAAAGTTTAGGAATACGGGACTGTACATAAAGGTGTGTCCCCGGATAGGAATCCTATATTAACTCTATCCCACCCCTAACTCAAGGACCCTGATTATAAAATGGTGGTCTAAAACGATTGGAAGAGAGGGTTGGTGTATGAATTGTAAGAAAACAGAGGCTTGCCTTGCTCATATTAACTTCAACAATGGTGTTGACCAGCCCTGGCACAAGATGCATGCCAAACTCAATCAGATTAATAAACTCACCAGGAGATGAGGGAACTGGAGAGCATGCCCCCAACCATCGCGTAAGGAACTATTGGCAATGATTTGGCTATGGTGAGAAAGTGAAGGTCTTTTAAGAGAGTGACTCTAGATACGCTGACTAAACTCTAGTGGATGAACTTGCATTGGGGGACATCTGGGGACACCAACTTAACTTGTTAGGTCTTAATATATATGACTGAATACCTGAAATATGGTGTGGAGGCCATGGGGTTGAGGGAGGTATAAATTTGATTATTACCTATTATCTGAAGCACTCAGAAACTAAATAAAGCACAGAAGGAAAATGCCCTGGTATGATTACTTTCAGACTTTCAAGGTCAGATGCGAATTCATATTATGCCAAAACAGCATGTTGTGTATCTGTTAAGTAACAGATATGAGCATATTTCAGGCTTTATTATCAAGTATTCTAGGACAGTTTAATTAAGAACACACTTTGCACATCCCATCCCCTTTAACTACTTAGACCTTCCCCTTTAACACAGAGTGAACACAATTTCAGTAGACTATCAAACATTTTACTTGGTCTGTTAAAAGTGTCTAAGACATTCATACAGACATTTTTAGATTACCCATTTTTCTTTGTTTTCATTTTATTTATTATATTTTTTATGAGTATGATAGTACGGTCTGCATGTAGGTGGTGCAACCCATGTCGGTGCAAGTTCATGGAGGTCAGAAGCGGTGACAGATTCCTTTTGAACTGCGGTTAAAGACAGTTGATCAGCTGCCATAGGGGTGCTGGAGATCAAAACCGGGTCCTCTGCCAAGAGCAGTTCATGCTCTTAACCCCTATGCCATCTCTCCAGCCCCCAGACATTAACTTTTTTAAAGTTAATGTAACATACCACAAGGTGAATGAATTTCAAATTATTTATTCTTAAAATCAAGAGCATCTTTCCAGTGAACGAAAAAAAACAACAAAGAAGGGGAGAGAAAACCCACAGAGTAGGAGGAAACCTTCCCTGTGATACATCTGAGAGAGCATTAGCTTCCAGATTGTATAAACTACTCAAAAAATGGAGGGAAGAAAACAAATGACCAATCAACTATGGAATAAAGAGCTAAACAAACTTCACAAATGAAGAAGTAAAGCTGATGAGAAACATCTTTAAAAAGTGTTGTTTTTTTTTTTTTCAAAAAAGAAGAAAGAAAGAAAAGAAGAAAGAAAGAAAGAAAGAACGAAGAATAGAAAGAAAGAAAAAAAAAAAAAAAAAAAGAAAGAAAAAATCCTCCAACTCAGATATTCTATTATATATCTATCTATATATATATATATATAATTTCCAGTTGGGAAAAAATGGAAGGGCTTTTCCATGTTAACGCATCACTTGTATTTTAATGCTTTTTTTAGTATCATAGGTTTAACTTATGTTACTTTGTTTCTATGTGTACTCTAAAGTTTCAAATTTAAAACAAAATTTAAAAAAAAGTGTTCAACATCACTAATA
Source organism: Rhizomys pruinosus (assembly GCA_009823505.1). Classification (NCBI taxonomy): domain Eukaryota; kingdom Metazoa; phylum Chordata; class Mammalia; order Rodentia; family Spalacidae; genus Rhizomys; species Rhizomys pruinosus. The sequence goes on from VZQC01010507.1 coordinate 667,057, forward strand.
ATTAAGGAAATGACAAATTAAAATCACCTTAGATTTCATCTTACTCCTGTAGGACTAGCTATGATCCAGAAAACAAAGATACCTACAAAAGCTGGAGAGGAGCGGCATGTGGGGAAGGGCAACACTCATCCACGGTGGTGAGAATGCAAACTATGAAAGCCTTTTGGAAACTTGTGGAGAACCCTTAAAAGATTCAAAATGAGCCTACACCTGACCCAGTAATACCACTCCTGGGTATATACCCACAAGGCTCATCCTATGCAGAGATTCATACACAGCTATGTTTTTTGCAGCTCCTCTTCACAACAGGAAAGAGCTGGAACCAACCTGCTGCCCTCAACTGATGAGTGTATAGAAAATGTGGTACATTTACACAGGAATTCTATGCGCAGTTAAAGTAAGATGACATCGTAAACTTTGTGGGTAAATGGATGGAACCCAAAGCCATTATGTTAAGTGAAGTAACATAGCCCCAGAAAAACAAACAACACATGGTATCCCTCATTTGTCGATGATAGAACCACATCAATCTAGTTGAAAGGCAAGCTGAGCAATGTTAATGTTATAATTATTATAATGTGGATTTTTTTCCAGGCCTGTAAGAAAATCTTGGGGACATTTATGGGATCGCGTTAAATCTCGCATTAAATCTGTACACTAGTTTGGTAGGATGGACATTTTTACTATATTTATTTTCCCAATCACATGGCATGGGGGTTTGTCCATCTTCTGAGTCTTCCTCAATTTCTCTTTTTAGGGGTTTAAAATTTTTGTTTGTAGAGATCCTTGGTGTCTTTGGTTAGGTTTTTCCTAGGTATTTTATGTTTTTGAGGCTATTGTGAGTGGGAAGGTCTCCTTGTAGTCCTTCTTCAATTGCTTGTTGTTGGTGTACCGAAAGGCTACTTATTTTTCTAGTTTATTTTTGTATCCTGCCACTTACCAAAGCTCTTTAATCGTTTCTAGGAGTTTTTGGGTGGAAGTTCTTAGCAATCCCTTAGGTAGACAATCATATCATCAGCCAAAAAGGGATAGCTTGACTTCCTCTTTTCCAATTAGAACTCCTTTATTTCCTTTCTTGCTTATTGCCCTGGCAAACTTCAGAAAGAACTAAAGGAACAGAATGACAAACTCCAGAAAAGAACTAGAGGAGAAAAAAACAATCTCGAATGAAGTAGAAACAATGAAAAAGGAAGCCAACCAAAGAAGAGAAAGGAGCACCAGAAGAGATTGAGAAGCACAAAGAAGAGATTGAGAAGCTCAAAAAGAAATGGAAGAGGTACTAAAGAAAACACAGGAGAAACAAAAAAGGAATTAGAACACCTCAGTCAATCAGAAGAAAGAAAAGGAAAAAGCCTCAGAAGTAGAATGGAGGAAGCAGAACAAAGAATATCAGACCTGGAAGCATATAACACGAGCAATTAAAAAAAAGCTCAAATAAAGATTATGAAAAATTTTAAAAATACACAAAGTGGAAGCAACCAGGAATATGGGACACTATGAAAAGACCAAACCTCCGCCTCATAGGAATAGAGGAAGGAGGAATCCAAGAGAAAGTATTGATCAGATCTTCAACAGAATAATAGATGAAAATTTCCCCAACTAAAATAGCGAAAGCCATACAAATACAAGAAGCACCTAGGACCCCAAATAGACAAGATCAGAAAAGAAAACCCCCACGCCATATCCTAGTTAAAATGCTGATTCCCAAAACAAAGACAAAATTCTGAGGGCCACAAAGAAAAACCAAGTCACATACAAAGGGAAAACCCATAGAATTACAACTGACTTCTCGCCTCAAAACATGAAAGCAAGAAGAACATGGAGCAAAGCATTCCCTGTGTTAAGGGCTATGGATGCCAACCCAGAATACTTTACCCAGCAAAAATGTCGACTATACTTGAAGGAGAGAGAAAAATCTTCCATGACATAACAAAATGATGGAATACATGTCTGAAAACCAACTTTTCATAAAATACTTGAAGCAATCAAAGGCAGAAGAGAGGAGCAAACAATCCTCAAACACTAGGAAAAAAAACTAACAAAAACATAACCATAGGAGCAAAATCACAAGGCTAGAAGTCCAAATGGATAATAAAGTTAAAGGAAGCAACATCCATCTTTCAATTGTAACCTTAATTTAATGGGCTAACCCCCCCAATCAAAAGACATAGACTGGGAGGAATGGATTAGGAAAACAAAACCCATCTATTGCTGTTTACAAGAAACCCATCTCAATTTCAAGGCCTATTTTGGAGCAATTACAAATGGGAGGGAACAAATACTCAAAAGGATTGAGTCAGAAACTGACTGAAAAAGTTAACTTCTGCCCCAAAACAATAAACCTCTGCATAGAAAAATCTTTAAAAAGACTTAGAAAAAAGATGCAAGGCATGTATGGCAGAACGCATGTACTGGGGTGGGGTAGGGGGCAAAAAGGAAATGTGGCTAATTGGACTGAAGTTTGTAGAAATGCACAAAAAAAAAAAAAAAAAAACAATTTATAAAAAAAAATGAAAAAGCCATATGGTAAACATTCTTTCTTATTCTACTCATAAAAACTGTGGGAATCTGAAACAAATACATAATAATATATAACTTTCCAATGGCTGCCCAGTTTTCATCCTACAAGGACACAATGGAAAAGAATCAGACAGCAGCACAAGGATAATTTTGCAAATAATTAACAGAACACATTGACTTTCCTGGTTCTGTTAATTTGTCAAATTTTTTTCAAACTCAGGACATTTATAAGGTAATTGCTCCTCAAAAAATATCCTAATAGATAATTCAGCTAATAGATAAGATCAGTTTTTGTCTCCATAAGCGGGATAAAACTCTCAAGTTTTAAATGATATAAATTCCCCAAATATTTGCTAAGTACAGAAAAAATAATTCTATTGAAAAGTAAGCCATTTTGATTTTTTTTTTGTCTTTTCTAGACAGTGTCTCCTTGTAGCCCCAGCTGTCCAGGAACTCACTCTGTAGACCAGGCTGGCCTTGAACTCACAAAGATCCACCTGCCTCTGCCTCCCAAGTGCTATGGATTAAAGGCGTGCACCACCACACCCCGATTTTTTATTTTTATTTATTTATTTTTGGTGAGCATTTTGATTATAATGTTTTGAATATCCACTGACTATTTTATTATGTTGCATAGAATTTCAAAACTGCTAATAGACTGGGGACAGATATGTACAAGAGATCCTCACCTTCTTGGCTGAAATCTCTAGGAAACTGTAATAGGAGCAGAGAATATTAGTGTCCTGTTCTATAGGCAGTTATGTTTTACTGGCAAGTGAGGGATACCTTTATAGGGTCTATGGGACCGTGCAAAATTTTTTTTCAGCTTAGAGTTTCCAATTAATGAATTAAATTTATTATACAAGGAGACAGTTGGAATTGGCAATTTCCAAATACTAGACATAAACTCAAAATTGATGGCTTTGTGAGTTCGCTGAGAAAATTAACTGAATATACCACATAAGAAAGATTTCCTAAGGCTGTAGAGATGGCTCATCAGTTAAAGCACTGCTAAAAAAAAAAAAAAAATCCCAGCACCCACATGGTGGCTAACAACCATCATTAACTCTCCAAAAATGGGAGATAGGAATAATATTGTAGAATGGGAGAGCAGAACAAAGGAGGGAGAATGGGAAGTATATGGAAAACAACACTACAGAAGCTTCTTAAAGTATATAGCATATACGTTACAAAAAGGAATAAGAGGAGTTACCTTATAATGTGGGGTATTGCTTCAACTAAAGAACATAGGCTATCAAAGTAAAACATGATGCCAGGAATAGACACCTATTTTGAAGCTATTGACCAGGGGGTCCCATAACACCTCAAAATAGTACTTCCCATTGGCCCTGCATTTGGTTACCTAGTAGAAATTCATGGCAAGATCCTATGGCTGAGGACATGAGATCATTAACTATAAAACACATGAAAAATGCACAGTTTAGCCTTCAAAGACTTATCTCTTTACTGGCTAGCTTTCAAAGTTGTGGAAGGTGTTATGTAGCTATGGGACGATTATAAGCCACAGTAAGACCCTGTCATATTTAACAGGGGGGAAAATTGTAATTCATGGATTAACATATCCAAACATGTGTCTATGCTAAAGTAACCTACCATAACTATTAGTGCTGCTTAAATACCTATATATCTAATTGCTTGTTCTTCATTAGTAGGATCGAAAGGTTATTCCTGGACAAACTGTCAGCCCATGAAAGGAAACAGCCAGAATTGACCAGAGTCCAAGTCAACAGCTCCAGAGAGAGTGGACTGTTTTACCTCTCATCCACCTGTGCCCCTTTTCTAAGCCTAGGGAACAACCTGCGGAAGAGGGGGCGTGGTAGAATGTAAGGGCTGCGATTGGGGTGAATGGTGAAACTACAGCAATGTAGTCTGGACACTCATTTGATCAACTTGATTGAACAAACAACCTGTCACCCCCCACTGGATGGTGGGGCTGTAGGTGTTTGGGCACAACAGCCTGCAGATAGGTTTTGCATGAAGGATGCTTGTACTCATGGATTATCACTTATAGCTAAAAATGAAAAAAAAAACTGAGAGAAAGATGCAGGACAGTTATGGCAGAATGCATGATCTGGGATGGGGTGGGGTTGGGGGGGGAGGGAAAGGGAAATAAGCCTGAACTGAATTGGAAAAAATGTTTGAAATGCACAAAGCATCAATAAAAACTAATTAAAAAAATCCCAATTAAGCTTAAATTATATTTAAACAATTTCAGTAAATGAAAACAAGGTTAAAAAAAGATCTTGTAAAATAGGCGAACTGCTATGTTACATTTTTTAAAAACAGATAATTAGAGAAGTCTGAAATTATATGGAATATTTCCAAAGAGATTCTATCATTTCAAAATTCTTTGTCAGCCTCAGTGTGTGGCTCCCATGGTAATGGGGCTTTCTCTGAGTCTGTAAACTGGAGGCAACAAGCAACAAAGTTGAAAAAAATTTAAAGCAGTGCTCTTCCAAATTGTTCTGAAAGATGCAAGTTTATAACAAGATATTCCCTTACAGAACTGTGTGGGGATTGGTAGAATCTATGTGTTGTGAAAGCAGAATGGGGACTGTTGGGGAGGGGGTAAAAGAACCAGTAAAAGGAAGAAAGGGGGCAGGGGGCAGTGGAGAGGGAATAAGAAATTTTATTGAAGATTTCATCTGAGTATTGTATATGTATTATTTCCAACCCTCTCCATAGTCTTCCAATGCCTCCCATACTCTTGTCCTCTCTTTGGTTATTATTGTTACATATATTATATGTAATGCACTATGTCTATATAGCAGTGTTTTGAGTATCTGTACTTAGGACCACTCACCTGGGATTAGGTAACCTCTCAGGGAGCTTGTCCCTGAAGAAAACGGATTCTCTTTCCCTCAGCATCTATCAATTGCCTCTACTTCTTCATCTTGAGGTGGGACTCCATGAAATTTCACCCATCTCCCTGGACACATCAGTAAGAAAAATATTTTAAAATATATATGTACGAAAATGTCACAATGAATTTCTTTGTATACTAACAGAAATTAATGGAAAAATATAAAACAAATAAAAATAGTTATGTGATGATTAATTTATAAGACTCAATGTCAGAGAAAAGATTTTCCTCTGACAAAAGTGGAGACTCCCTTCCAATATTTTTCTCCAGCTACAGTGTCATGTGTGCTGTGGTGTTTGATGCATGCTGATTACTATGGACCTGTTTTTATCATCTTGTCTTCAAAATCATATAATCCTGTGAAGAGCAGCAAGACAATGGTCTGAGAAGGGGAAGGTTGTAGATATGTTTAGAAATATATGAGGTAAAAACTGCTTTCTTTAATTGACTACTAGACATGGGAACTGTGGAAGGGATTACTCTCTGTTCAGAACCAAATATAATACTAAAGTCCTAGGGCTATGCACTCAGGCAAAATATATTAATACAGGAGCTCTGACATCAGCAATGGATTGTTCTACCAGGTGGGTGTTGGCCAGGGGATCCAAGGCCCCACAAAAGGTAAGGGCTCCTTGCCTCTAAGTTGGGATACCTACAGGAGGAGAGGCAATAAGACCCTGCTGCCGAAGACCTGACGTTAACATGGGAGGGATGTATTGAGACCACACATGCAAGTGTACAGATGGCCTCTGGAATGCCAGAGTGTTACCAAAGGCCACTAAACCAATAAAGCAAATATGGGTCTCCCTGAGTCAAGCAAGACTCCACCGTCAGCACCAGCTACACCTCACCTGCCTGGAAATACTGTGCAGCAGAGGCAGCCATGTGCCTGTATATCCCAAATCTAATTGGCTATTGGCTCTCCCCTTGGAGAAATAACCCATGGCTGATGCCACAAGCTTACATCCTCTACAGGTTAGGAGATGTTATAAGCCACAGTAAGACCCTGTCATATTTAACAGGGGGGAAAATTGTAATTCATGGATTAACATATCCAAACATGTGTCTATGCTAAAGTAACCTACCATAACTATTAGTGCTGCTTAAATACCTATATATCTAATTGCTTGTTCTTCATTAGTAGGATCGAAAGGTTATTCCTGGACAAACTGCCAGCCCATGAAAGGAAACAGCCAGAATTGACCAGAGTCCAAGTCAACAGCTCCAGAGAGAGTGGACTGTTTTACCTCTCATCCACCTGTGCCCCTTTTCTAAGCCTAGGGAACAACCTGCGGAAGAGGGGGCGTGGTAGAATGTAAGGGCTGCGATTGGGGTGAATGGTGGAACTACAGCAATGTAGTCTGGACACTCATTTGATCAACTTGATTGAACAAACAACCTGTCACCCCCCACTGGATGGTGGGGCTGTAGGTGTTTGGGCACAACAGCCTGCAGATAGGTTTTGCATGAAGGATGCTTGTACTCATGGATTATCACTTATAGCTAAAAATGAAAAAAAAAACTGAGAGAAAGATGCAGGACAGTTATGGCAGAATGCATGATCTGGGATGGGGTGGGGGTGGGGGGGGAGGGAAAGGGAAATAAGCCTGAACTGAATTGGAAAAATGTATGAAATGCACAAAGCATCAATAAAAACTAATTAAAAAAAAAAAAGAAATATATGAGGTAAGTCACAGAGGTTCAAAGATGGCAGTCACATTTCACCAGATTCAAGTAAATATTGGCATTGATAATCTTTAAAATACAGCCTTTCACAATGACCAGGATATTTGGAGAGATGCTTTTTTTTTTTGCAAAGAGAAACTGATTATATTGTAATGCATAATTCTGTACAACTGGATATTCAAAGTGAATGGAAAATGGTGTTTCATTCCTAATGTGTGATGACATCCTCACAAAACAGTTCACAATGAGCTTATGAAGAGGTAACAAATAGGTATGGAAAGTGAAAAGTAGCCAAAGTAACAAAAATAACATCATATAACAATAATAATGTAAGTAAACACATTATTTGTTATTACATGATCAGCTGCTAAAGATAAATACATTGCTAGCTAAAGTTTTCATAGTTTTAAGACATGGTTTACTTTAATTAACATATTTACTACATAAAAAATGTATGGCTATTATCTCAATCCAAGAAAAAAATAAATTTGAAAAATTATGGACTAGGCATTGTGGTGCATGCCTTTAATCCCAGCACTCAGGGGCAGTGGCCAGCTTTGAGATCTAGATCAGTCTTTTCATTATAGTGAGCTCCAGACACTTGGAGCTATAGGAAGACCCTGTCTCAAAAAATCAAAAACAAACAAACAAAAAATGGTTTCCAAAGAAAATGCCCTAAGAAGTTCCATAAATCATAGGTAACATCATAAATTGACATTAGAAAAGGCACTTTAAAAAGAAAAATCCTGGTTTAAACAATTCTGTTGCATCTGGGCACAGTGGCACGCAGCATCTGCATTCCCAGGACCCAGTTGTCTGAAGCGAGACAAGCTCAATGTCAGCCTGTTTAAAAGGTAAAGACAAACAAAATATTGGTTCTTTATATTGATTTTTTTCTTTAAAAAATATATATTATCCTCCAGAATACAAAAAGCAGTACTTTTATAATTAGATTCAAAGTTATCATGAAATCAGTGACTATAATTACATACACTTCATACTTATGAAAGCAGAGACGAAACACTGCTAATCCCACTGTTCTGAAATTCTCATGTACTAGAGTCACCATCCCTCCAGCTCCTTGCTTTTAGAACCACAGATCTGATGTAAAAGCCTGGCTTACCGCTAACTAGCCCTGCTGTCCTGGATTTATTTCATTTTGTGAGCCTATTTCTCCTCATTATGAAAAATGAAGATTTGGCTATGTTCCTCATAGGTAGAAAATTTAACAGGACGACATTTGCAGCACATTTGGCACAGTGTTTGGCATATGATTGCTTCTATGGATTTTTGTATTGTATTGTATTGAATTGTATCATCTGTTTTTTTAAAGGCATGCACCACCACGCCCAGCATTTTATTGTATTTTTTATTATGATGATGACAGTATATATATATATATATATATTTTTTTTTTTTTTTTTTTTTTTTTTTTTTTTTGGTGCTGGAGGTTGAACCCAGCATATCATGTATGCTAGGCAAATGCTCCACCGCTCCGAACCATGCTATATCTCCAGGCTGATGCAAGTATTCTTAATTAACCAAGAGAATAAGGAAGACATTCAGAAAATTAGGTTAGCTAAAAAAAAAAAATCACAGTGGCGTTGTCAGATCTGAGCCCTTCCCTGGGCCTGTGGGTTGTAAATGATAACCACAGCAAGGGGCATAGCCAGTCACCACCACACTTCTGTCCACGCTGAGTGTCATGGACAGAGATGAAACAGGAGTTTCCTTAAGCTGATTCCAAGGATGGGCTTGCTCTTGTACTTTAGTGGCTGGTTTTAAGTACTTCTGTTATCTCTAGAGAGCAGTTTGCTTGAGTCTGGAACCAGTGGTGTCAGTTTGGAGTGGTTATTCAGTGGGATTTGGAGACTTCATGAAGATAGAAATGTGCATCTGAGCTGCATTGGTAAAGGGTGGGTATTTCCCCTCCCAGCGTGGATTTAATGCAGCTCTACAGTGAAATTGCACTTCTGTTTTGTTTTGTGCAGCATTCGCTGACCTTTGGCACCCTACCAAAGCGTTAGATGAATTTGTTGATTCACATTGAGCTAGAATGTCACATCCCTCTGTGTGACCTTCTTAAAAACCCAGTCATCTGAAAAACATCTTCCTTTATCCCCTGTTGCCATGAAACTATTCACTTTGCACAAATTTATGTTCAAAATGAGAATATTTTCCTGGGTAACTTGTTAAATTTGGTTTCATATAGCCTGTAATTTTGAAATTTATGGATTGCCGCTACTTTATTTTTTTCCCAATCCCCATTTACACATAAGGAAACAAAACTTAAAGGAAATGACACTATTGGTGTCAATTCCTTTAGACTGATGGTGTTACTGTTTTGTCACTTGGAACATATTCATTATAGGTTGACTAGAAAATGCCTATTAAGGTTTCTGTGGCAAAGGCAATTTGATGAGCTGCAAATCAGTTCCAGGATTTCAAGGGCCATGTACATGTCATCATGCTATTGACTCTGTCTCCATAGCTGTTAGCTTTCAGAATTCACCCCAGCATATGTAGAATACCTTTACAATAGCAGAGAAAATACAGAAGATCTGTATTTTGTTATGCTTCTGCCCTAACATGATAGTACGACACAGCTTTCAAAGGTCTTGATATAGATTTATCAGTCTTTAACCTTGTCTATATACAGATGTCTATAAACAGATGTCTAATTCATATTTTGTTGGTTCCATATTTTCTGATCTGAAAAATATGAAGGACAGGGACTTGACATAATTTTACTGTAACCATATCTCATATTTTATGGACTCTGTTTAGGCCACTTTACATCCATGGATGTCTTTGGAGTTAGGGCCTCAGAATAACATTTGCCTACATGCGTACTCTATGTGGACTTTCTCTAAATACTATTCATATTACACAGATTTATATAAATATAAGGGAGAAGAAGTTCAATTTTCCTGGAATACAGTTCACTTACGAGCAACACTAATGAAATAATCAACTTGGGATGAATCCTTACTGAGCCAAGTGCTCCCTAAATAGCATACAGGATTTGACTCAACTGGTCTTTAGAACAACCTCACGAGTTAGATAGCTATTTTATCAGTAAGAGAGCTGAGGTCCAGAGAGGATAAAATATCTTGTTCCAGGTCACCTAGGTAGTAACATCCACAGTCAAAATAAAATTGACATATGTTAGTTTCCTATTGTTATTATAATGCATTTTAATGACTTGATGAAACACCAATTTATTAATTACCTTGTGATTCTGATGGTTATAAGTGTGAAATGGGACTTCTAAATCAAGTCACTGCCAGAATTGGAGACCTTTCTGTAGGCTGGGGATGAGAATCTGTTGTCTTGCCTTTTACAGCTTCTCAAGGCTTCTAGATTCCTTCAGTCATATCCTCAATCTTCCAGGCCAGCATTGGCTAGCTGAGACTTTTCTCCTATGACAATTGTAATATTCTCTCTTCTGTGCGCTCTTCCACATTTTATGGTACTTGTGATTACATTAGGCTCAACTGAGTACGCCAGGATAATCTCTACCTTAATGCTTTCTGAAGGCTTTTAATTCCAACTTGCCATGCAACATAATCTATTCAAAGGTTGTGGAATTAAGATGTGAGTATATTTTAAAGTTAGCAATATGGCTCAGCAAGTAGTTGCTTACCACCAAGCCCAAAGACATAAATTTTGTCCCAGAGAACAGTATGACAAAAGGAGAGAACCAATTCCTGCAAGTTGTTTGCTGACCTACATGCACGCATGCACGCACACATGATGGCATGTGTCTCTCCCTAGAAAATACATAAGTATAAAATGTGGACATCTTTGGGAAGTCATTATTCTGCCTACCACAAGGTCATTTGTTTCTGCAAGGTTATTTATTAATTTAACTTTATTTTTGATATATTTTTTTGTTTTGTGAATCTCATATAATGGATCTTATTAATTCAGACCCTTCTCCCACACCTACACCCCCATAACCCACCCATCCCCATTGATTTCCTGCTTTCTGTTAAATATGTTGTCCTATCCAGTCAAGCATTTGTACCTAGATGCCCCTTGATGCAAGTTCATCCACTGTAGTCTAGTCCACCTGTCTAAACTCACTCCCTTAAAGAAGATCTACTCTCCCTCATCCAGCAGTAATCAGCTGCCAATACTTCCTTGGCTAGGGTTAGGGCCTGCTGCCAATTTCCATTGTTTGGGATTTTGTCTGATTGAGTCGGGGTGGGTCTTGTGCATGCTGTCGCCATTGTTGCAAGTTTCCAGCGGCCTCTGTTCCCTTATCTTCATGTACCAAAACTCGCTCTTACAATCTTTTCATCCCATCTTCAGTAATGGCCCCTGAATTGGGGGTGGTTAAGTCCTATCCAAGGACACACACTTGTGGTCTCTTATTCCCCAGTTGTGGCCTTCCGTGTGCATTGCACTCTGAGGTGTGAAGAACCTTCACTGGTGAGTTGAAAGATATATTAGTATTCTTTCTACCCCTGTTCCACTATGTTCCATGAGTCTTAGGTGTAAATGTTCCACTGTAGGTATGTCACTTAGGGTTTTGTATCTCACATACATATATTCTCTGTGTTGCAAAAAAGAAGCTTTTTTAATGAGTGGTATATGGAAATATAAAGATCAATATTTAGCATATAGTAAGAAATTTCATTTGTCTAGAGATAGGGCAGAGATAGGATTTTCTCTAGGGTCTGTGACCTCTCCAGCCATGAGTACTTGACAATATTTACAGTGCCACCCATGAGTTCCCACCCACTGAGAGGGCTTTAAGTACAATTAGATAGCCGTTGATTAACCGCTAGGTAAAAATGACACTGCTGCCCCAATAAATAGTTTGTTGGACCTGTCCTTGTGGTTATTGGGTTTTACAGCCTGGTTGAACCATGGATTAATTTTCTCCCTTAGCAGCTTGGACAGTGTTCTCTAGAACTATGAGAGCTAATCTTTCAGGGAGGTGGCTTCCATGTCAGTTCCAGTTCTGTTGCTCCAAGTCCTGTATCTGAAGTATGGTCTGTCTTTAGCAATAGGGTCTTAACTTCAAGTTCTGGGAAATAATCAAGGGCTGTGTTATTTGGGGAATCTGTTGGACTGCCATGACCAATAACTTGAAGAGAGGTCTCTCCTGTCTGGCACTGTGTTCCTTGTTATATAGCCTTCAGATATATATATATATATATATATATATATATATATATATATATATGCATTCATGCCCAGATATTGTATGCATATTTTTTCTGCATTTTTGAGTTAATATATTTCCCTCTGGCTTTTTACATCACCAACTTTATCTTTCCTCTCTCTTTCTCCCTTTCTAACCTCCTTCCATCCTCCCCAGTTTATAACCCCATTCTCCCCTTGATAATACCTGACTCCTGTTATCCTCTCTCTCTTGGGTTCCTTCTTCCACTTCGATCTCATGGTTCCTTGTACATCTTTCCCTCCTCCCTCCTCAGTTGAATACTCTCATTTCCTCTTGGTACCATCTATTTCCTACCTTTTTGAGTTCTTTCTAGATTTTGGCTATCGATCCTCTCTCAGATGTGTAGCAGCTGAATATTTTTTTATCTTACTCAGTGGGGTTCCTCTCACTTTCTTGATTGTTTCTTTTGTTGCACAGAAGTTTTTTCAGTTTAATGGGGTCACATTTGTTGATTGTTGGTCTCAATGCCTGAGCAACTGATGTCCAAACTTAGAAAGTCCTTTCCTACAATTATATCTTGTAGGTTACTAAGTTTTCTTCTAGCAGTTTCAGAGTTTCAGGTTTCATATTGAAGTCTTTGATGTATTTGGAGTTGACTTTTGTGCAGGGTGAAAGATAAGGGTCCAATTTCATTCTTCTGCAGGTGGAGATCCAGTTTTGCCAGCACTATTTGTTAAAGATGCTGTCTTCCTCCAGAGTGTAATTTTTCCCCTTTGTGGTACCATCAAGTGGCTGATATTGCGTGCATTCATGTTTGGTTGGGTATTTTATTGTGTTCCATTGATCTATGTGTATGTTTTTGTGCCAGAACCATGCTGTTTTTATAACTACAGCTCTGCAATTATAGTTTATGATTTGATATGATGATCTTCTACATGCTACCCCAGCATTGGCTATGTGGGGTCTTTTGTGATTCCATATGAATTTTAGGATTTTTTTTCCTAGCTCTATGAAGAATTTCATGGAATTTTGATTAGCATTGCATTTAATCTATAGATTGTGTTTGGGAGAACTGTCATTTTTCCAATATTAATTCTATCAATTTGTGAGCATGGTTTGTCCCTCCATCTCCTAGTGTCTTCCTCTCTCTCTTTCTTTAAAGGTTTATAGTTGTAATCATAGATATCTTTAATGTGTTTGGGTTATGTTTGTTCCTAGATTTTTTGAGGCTCTTGTGAATAGGAGGATCTCCATAACACTTTTCTTTGACTGCTTGTTATTGGTATATGGGAATGCTACTGATTTTTCTATGTTAATTTTGTAACCTGCCACTTTGCTGAAAGTTTCAATCATTTCTAGCAGTTTTCCATTGGAATTTTTGAGATGTCTTATATATAATATATTGTCTGCAAATAGTGATAATTTGACCTTTTCTTGTTTTTATTCCTTTAATTTCCTTCTCTTGTCTTACTGGCCTAGCAAGAGTTTCAAACACTATTTTGAAAAAGAGTAGAGATAGTGAACAGCCTAGGCTGGTTCCCAATTTTAATGGGAATGCTTTCTGTTTTTCTCCATTTAGAATTTATTTTGGCTGTGGTTTTGTTATACATAGCTTTAGTTGTTATATATAGCTTTAGTTATGTTGAGGTAGGTACCCTCCAGTCCAATTCCCTCTAGGACTTTTAACATGAATGCATGTTGGATTTTGTCAAAAGCGTTTTCTGTCTACTGTTATACATTAATTGATATGTATATTGAACCATCCCTGCATCTCTAGAATAAAGCTGACTTAATCATGGTGGATATTTTTGATGTTTACCTGTATGCAGTTTTCAGGTATTTTGTTCAGAATCTTTGCATCGATGTTCATTACGGATGTGGGTCTATAGTTTTCTTTCTTTTATTGTGTCTTTACTTGATTTTGATATTAGAGTGTACTGGCTTCACAGAAGGAGTCTGGAAATTTAACCTCTGTTTCTATGTTTTTGAATAATTTAAAAAGTATTGACTGTAGATCTTCTTTTTGGAAAATTCTGGTAGAATTCTGCTGTAAATTTATCTGGGCTTGGGCTTTTATAAGTCCAGAGGTTTTGTGTTACCTTTCCAGAGTCTCCAGCAGTTCTGTTAAGTCATTTATATGTGCTGTTTGTGATTTTTTTAGTGTAGGTACTTACAGCTATAAGCTTTCCTCTTACGACTGGTTTTAAAATATCCCATAGGTTTTGTTGCATTTTATTGTCATTTTCACTTAGTTCCAGGAATAAATTTCTTTCTTTCTCAATATCTTTATTGATCCATTAATCATTCAGAGTGTGTTTCTTAATTTTCACGAATTTATGTAGTTATTAGAGCTTCTTTTGCTGTTGATTATAAGTTTTTTATTTTATTTTATTTATTTTTTTATTTTTTATTTTTTATTTCTGTATGTGTATCAATGTACTGTCTGCATGCAGGTCTGTGCACCCGTGTCGTGCAATGCCGCGGAGGTCAGAAGAGGGTCTCGGATTCCCCTGGAGCTGGAGTTCTCCTGGAATTGGAGTTTCAGACGGCTCTCGGCCGCCATGTGGGCGCTGGGGATCGAACCCGGGTCCTCTGTAAGAGCGGTCGGTGCTCTTAACCGCTAGGCCATCTCTCCAGCCCTGATTATAAGTTTTATTACAATGTTGTTTGATAAGAAGCATGGAATTATTTCATTTTTTGTATTTGTTGAGTTTTTGTGAAAGAATTTTTTTATTGAAGTTTTGTGCACTTCATACAACATTTCTCAATCAAATTTAGACCCATTCCCCCGTCCTTGCTCCCGACTCTGCCAGAGCTCATGCATTCTGCCATACATGTCCTTCATCTTTTTCTCAGTCTTTTTAAAAATTTTTTGATGCAGAAGTTTACTATTTTTGGCAGAAGTTTACTGTTTCAGTCAGTTCTTTGACCCAGCCTTTTTTGTTTTTGTTGTTCCTGCCAATTTGTATTGATCCAAAATATGCATATATACATGCCACACATATACCAAAACTATGATGTCCAAAAATAAACGACAGGTTAATTCCAAAATATGTTGCAGGATTCGCATTTTTTGGGTCTTTTTCGAGACAGGATCTCCCTGTAATCTACAACCTGTAGAGTTGTACACAGGTAAATAAACAATATTACTTTACATTTCTACATGACATAGCAAGTTGATGAATAACATCAGGTATTATATTTACTAAAAAATAAAGAAAAAGAATTATTCAGTTTGCCTTACAAATAGAGATTTGCTGATATGATCCCCCAAATGAGGGACACCATATGCCATTTGTTTTTCTGGGACTTTGTTACTTCATTTAGCCTTAATGCCTTCCATTTACCTGCAAAGTTCATGATGTTGTCTTTCTTTACCACTGCATAGAATCCCATTGTGTAGATGTACCACATTTTCTTTACCCACTCATCAGTTGAGGGACACTTTGGTTGCTTCCACACAAAAGCAGACCTGTAGATCAGTGGAACAAAATTGAAGACTCAAATGTGAAAACATGCAATTTCAGCCACCTCATATTTGACAAATGGGCTAAGAAGACTCAATGGCGGAAAGACAGCATCTTCAGCAAATGGTGTTGGCAAAACTGGATCACCACTTGTAGAAGAATAAAATTAAATCCCTACCTCTCACCCTGTACAAAAATCAACTCCAAATGGATCAAAGACCTCAATGTGAAACTGAAAACTCTAAAGATGATAGAAGAAAAAGTTGGCAGCAACTTACAAGACATAGGCATAGGAAAGACTTTCTAAATCAGACAACAGCTGTGTAGGAAATAAGGTCAACAACTGACAAGTAGGACCTTATTAAACTCAAAAGCTTCTGTACAGCAAAAGAAACAATAAAGAAATAAAGAGAAAACCCACAGAGTGCGAGGAAACCTTCACCAGTGATACATCTGACAGAGCATTAGCATCGAGAGTATATAAACTACTCAAAAAACAAAGAAAAGAAATGACCCACTCAAAAGGTGGAGTAAAGAGCTAAACAGAAGACGTAAACATGGCTGAGAAACTTTTTAAAAAGTGTTCATAGTCACTAATAATTAAGAAAATGCGGTTAAGAGCGCCGACCGCTCTTGCAGAGGACCCGGGTTCGATCCCCAGCACCCACATGGCGGCCGAGAACCGTCTGAAACTCCAATTCCAGGAGAACTCCAGTTCCAGGGGAATCCGAGACCCTCTTCTGACCTCCGCGGCATTGCACGACACGGGTGCACAAAC
>VZQC01010507.1:684397-731030 GCA_009823505.1 Rhizomys pruinosus
AGAGGTAGGCAGAGAGGGTATAGATACAATAGCAACCAAAAACAAAACAAAACAAACAAAAACAATAGCAACCATGAGATTTTTTTTTTTTTTTTTTTGGTCTTTTCGAGACAGGGTCTCCCCGTAGCCCCAGCCTTCCTGGAACTCGCTCTGTAGACCAGGCTGGCCTTGAACTCACAAAGATCCTCCTGCCTCTGCCTCCTGAGTGCTAGGATTAAAGGCGTGAGCCACCACACCCAGCTTGTTACTGTCATTTTAATTTGTGTTTTTCATCCTATTTTGTGTTTTCATAATTATATCTGTCCTTGTCTTCTTTCTGTAACTTCTTGTGTATAGTCACTAATATCTTTGGTCCTTTGTATAGCTTCAAGTATTCTCTGTAGGGATGGTTTGGTGGATATGAATTCCTTATGCGTATTCCCATCTCCTGTGAGTATGATAGATAATTTGCTAGGTATCATAATTTTGCTAAGTAAAGTATTCTAGGTTGGCATCCATGGTTATTTAGAACTGGGAATACTTTGCTTCAGGCTCTTCTGGCTTTCATAGTTTGAAGAGTCAGCTATAATTGTCATTGGTTTTCCTTTATACATAACCTGTTTTTCTCTAGTAACTTCCAGCACCTTCTATTTGTTATGTACATCTAGTGTTTTTACTCTGATATGCCATGGGGAGTTTCTGTTCTGGTTCTGTCTAATTGGTTGTACTACATGTTTCTTATATCTGCATAAGTATGTCTTTTCTTTTTTCTTTTTTTTTTCTTTTTGAGACAGGGTCTCCCTATAGCCCCGGCTGGCCTGGAACTCACTCTAGACCAGGCTGGCCTGGAACTCACAGAGATCCACCTGCCTCTGCCTCCTGAGTGCTAGGATTAAAGGCATGCACCGCCATGCCCCTGGTTTAAAGACAGTCCTTAACTGCCATGTGGGTGCTGAGAATCAAAC
Organism: Rhizomys pruinosus; assembly: GCA_009823505.1. Classification (NCBI taxonomy): domain Eukaryota; kingdom Metazoa; phylum Chordata; class Mammalia; order Rodentia; family Spalacidae; genus Rhizomys; species Rhizomys pruinosus. Next base: position 685,342 of record VZQC01010507.1, read on the forward strand.
TTGGGTCCTCTGCAAGAGCAGTTGGCACTCTTAACCACTGAGCCATCTCTCCAGCCCCAGGTATGTCTTTTCTTAATTTAGGGAAGTTTTCTTCTATAATCCTGTTGCTTGAGATTCTTCTCCTTCCTGTATGCCCGTGATGCATAAATTTGACCTTTTCATAGTGTCCTACATTTCCTATGTATTCCTTTTCTTTGTATTTTTAATTTTTTTATAGCCTTTGCTTGAGGAATCTAGTTCTTCAATTTGTCATACAATCTTGATACTCTGTTTTCCATTTCAGTCATTCTGCTTATGACGATTTGTCTTTCAAATTGACTTCCAAAAAAAAAATTGACTTCCTGAATTTTTCAGTTTCATCTTCTTTTCACCTTGAGTTTTCTTCAATATTTGTATCTCTTTTGTGAATTATCAAATGCTGAATTGTTTTTGTTTATTTCATTCAGCCACATATATATTCTTGAGGTTCTGTCACAAGTTTATGCCTATCCTATTTGAGTTGTCTGTGTGTTATTTAAATTCTTTGATCATGTTTATGATGGTTCTTTTAAATTCTGTGTTGTGGGGGTCCTCAGGATGACTCTGATTGTAGCACTGTTCTGTAATACTGGTGGGGTTTGTTAGGGACATATGCTCTGGGCTTTCATATGATTTGTGTTTTTGTGTTGGCATTTGATTATATAGATGTCTTTTGTTGGTTATGTGTCTGATGAAATTCTATTCTGGCCTTGTTTAGTGGAAGTTTAGTTCTGTTTATTTTGTTGATGTAGCTTGGTTGCCTTTTGCTGATGTATGAAAAGTGAGTTGGTATGTACTTCAGGTTCTCTCAGGGTAGAATGCTGGTCTGAGTAGTAGGAAGTTCTGTGGTAGGCAGATCAGGACTGGGACCAAGGGCAAGAAAGGGGTGGGGGCAGCCTGTGGAGGGTATACCAAAGGAAGTTGGAGAACTGAGCTAGTCTGGGTACATGGGATCAAGACAGAGTGGGTAGGTCTGGACTAGAAAGGTAGTCCAGAATTCTGAGGCAGAAGAGCAGGAGCCACCCTGTGCCCAAGACCAGAAGAGGGACAGTGAGCGGAGAGAATGGAGCTGCTCAGGCTGCTGAGGAATCAAGATACAGTAGGCAGGAGCTGACTTACCAGGAAAGTAAGCATGTCCATGGGAGGCAAATCAGGAGGCCAGGGGCAAGGTAATGGTGGGGACAGTCTGTGGGGGTCTGTGCTAGAGGATTAAGGTAGTCTGAGTTAGGAAGGTAGTTCAGAGATTTGAGGCAGAAAAGCAGGAGCAGACCTGGGCCCAAGGCTAGAAGGGGGTCAGAGTACAGGGAGAGAGTCTCATTTAGCTTTCTAATTAAAACAATTATCTGCAACATCTTCAACATATGCTTCTACATAATATATGATATGAATTTCAGTCTGGAAAGCAAAACTAGAGGCCAACATTACCATAAACGTGACTTATCTAACAGCTATTGCCAGCAAAGATACATAGAGAATCAAGGAAGGGTCTAGAAGGGGTAGGCAGCCTAGATAGGGCGTGTTGTATCACGCAAAGTTGTATGAAATGTAACTTTGTCCCACTCCTCAGAAAGCTAAAGAGCTAGTATAGGTCAAACTTTAGAACTGTATTGTACTGTATTGTTATACGCAAGGGTGAAAGGACTGGAATGTTTATACCCAGTCTTACACTCCAGAAAATAGTTAAGAACTTCCTGTCCATGGAAAGCCCCAGGTATTCTTCCTCTGCTTTATAGACAAAGAGCCCATTCCTCTGAGGGCATATTTAATAATGATACCCAGCTTTGTGTTTTGGAATGTAGGAATACAGCCTGAGCCCATGTCCATCACAGTTCTGTCTGGGAGCAGTGGCAAAAATGGGCGGAGGACTCGGAGTGTCTGCTGCCGAGCTGAATCCCTTGCTACTTATTTCCCACATCACATTATGTAACTATGGAAAGATACCAGCTCAAAATAATAACGCTTCTCCCTTATTTGCTGCCAGAATTGAAAGGAATTCATTTCCTTATTCAGGGAATCATTTAGAAATACCTATTTGAATACATATCTCTTTGTCAAGACTGGTGTATAAGAAGAGCTCTTTCCTATAATTCTAGTACTTGGGAGACTGAGACAAGAGAATTATAAGTGTAAGTCCAGCCTGGGCTACATAGGTGAGAACGTCTCTCAAAAATAAATAAGTAAATAAGTAAATAAATAAATAACCTGTTTCTTCAAGATTCCCCTATAAAGACAAATTATACACACAAAATTTCAGCATTAAATATTCATCACTAAAGTCAGGCATCCCAAGATATAACTCAATCAGTAATTGCTAGGCTAGAAGTTTTCAAAGAACACAACAAGACCTGATGTGCGAGAAAGCTCAGCTATAAAATGACAGTTTTAGGACCTTCCAGGGGGTCTTTGGAATAAAAGTTAACTACAATGATTCTCCGGGCGTGGTAGCACATGCCTTTAATCCTAGTGGGAGGCAGAGGCAGGCGGATCTCTGTGAGTTCAAGGACAGCCTGGTCTACAGAGTGAGTTCCAGGCCAGCTGGGGCTATAGTGAGACCCTGTTTCAAAAAAGACAAAATACAATGATTCATGTATTCACTGGTGCCTGGTGCCTGAAACCAGGTAACCTTTTAATAACAGAGAATTAGACCTAATTCAGATGAACCTGTGAGCTTAAACTTGATCTACATTTTATATATAGAGAAAAAGCACATGCACATATGTTACCTTAAAGATTTGTGTGGAAGATGAGACAGTAACTCTGAAGTGCCTTGTGGATTTAAGGCATTTTGTTGCTGAGTTATTTTAGCTTTGTAGTCTGTAACAAGGTCTCATATAGGGTTTCAAGGGAGGATAGAATGAACTCCGTGTATTTACCTTAGTTCTGTTTTGAAATCATCCATAAAAGTGATCCTGGACTTTTATTTTTTTTTACAAATTTTAATTTTTTTTGGTTTATTTTTATTTTGTGTGTATAAGTATATTGCTTGCATGTAAGTATACCTGTGCATGCAATGTTCACAGAGGCCAGTAGAGGGCATTGGCTCCCCTGTAACTGGAGTTATGGGTAATTGTTAGCCCCTATACAGCTGCTGGGAACTGGACCAGGGTCCTCTGCGTGAGTAGTAAATGCCTTTAACCACTGAGTCATCTCTCCAGCCCCTCAATATTTGTTTTTAAAACAAGAGACTCTTGTCTCCAAACTGTTTTTCTAATTATTTTTATTTTATTTTTTATTTTGTGAGTGTGTGGGCAAATGAAGGTGGGCACATCCAGGGTACAAGTGTGGAGGAGACTACTCATGAAAGTTGGTTATTTCCTTCCACTATGTGAGAACTCAGGTCATCAGGCTTGACAGTGAGTGCTTTTACCTGCTGAACCATCTGTCTGCCTCAAGTATGTAGTGAAGTTCTTCCAGTTGTCCAGCACTGAGTCAGGCCATGTTGAAGATATTAAAAAAAAGCTATCCAACATAATTTTTCTTGACTACATGTGTTGCATAGAGTATAGTATTTGAACTTCAGATAAGCAATGGGTATATCGTTAGGATGAATGTATTCCATGGAATTTGACTGAATTTGTGGTTTTACATACTATGTCTGGAACCATAGGTAGGTGAGAAAAACAAGTGAGCATAGTATATCGTTAGGAAGCAACATGGACATAGGGAATCCAGCTCTAAATCTCACAGTCTAGGCTAGTACGTAAGTGCTGTTTTATCCTGTAGCCCAAAACGCAGATGGCTCTTGTGAGAATTAACATCTGCAATAGAAATTTTGAGTTACAAGACTTTGTGGTTGTGTCTCTCCTTTTTATTTTTCAGTTCACAAAAGGAAAGTGTAAGGAGGAAAGTCTTCAGGATTCTAAAACTATTCTATCCATTGAGTATATTTTTAAAGTAAATTATAAAGAGGTTCCCTTTAGCTTACCTGTTGGTAAGAAATGTCTCATTGTACTGATCTTTTTCCATTAACACATGTAGTTAAGAAATCTCACCTCTGTGAGTGTCATAGGATGTCCTGATCACTCAGCAGCCAGGAATAATCAGAGGAGCTGGAAAAAATGTCATGGAGAGACTGGATTTTAAGAAGTTCTGGAAGACGGAGAAATGATGCATTAGGTCACATAGTATAACCCTGCAGTGAAGAGACATCAGACTAGGCATTTTCCAGCCAGAATTACCAGAATAAGATTTCACTCAGAGATAAAAATATCCTTTTAGTTTTCTCTAGTTATGGGGAAATCAGTGGAAAATTACTTTAAATGTCCCCTTCTGGCAAAGTAGTACAGTTTAGCCAAAGTTACATGAGATAGATGCAGCTGTAGTCTTCTGCATTTCAATTACAAACCAAGTTAAGATACTAGATCTATAATGAACTCCATAATTCTTACAGATTTTTTCCTTAGATGATTTCTGTAAACAATTACTTGAATTTTGAATTTTTACTTATTTATTTTTATTTTATCACCTGTTCAGAACTGTTTGGCCTTGCTGGCTTTTTACTTCTTCAAGATATGCTTGCTTGGGATCCATGGAGAATCTTCTTTCCAAACAACCTCACTTTTTATTCTATATGTTCTTTTATACTTCCAATTAAACTTTTTTTGACAATTTTATGCATACAGTGCAATTTGATGTCTCATATTTCTCTCTCTCTCTCTCTCTTTCTTTCTTTCTTTCTTTCTTTCTTTCTGGAATGAATAATGTATTTTCTAACTTTTTGCTTGTGTTTTATACTGATTTCAGAATTTCATACAGTGTATTCTGATCATATTCATACCCCTCCCTCTTCCACCCCGGCCTTACCACCATCCTCCCAACTTCATGTCCTCTTATTGTTTACATTTTTCTGAGAATTTCTTACATGAGTATTGTGTTTGCATTATTTACATCATTCCCAGTCACCAACAAATGCCTCTCATGCCCCCATTCTCGCTTAAATTCTTGTTAAATACATATAAACATACATACACACACACATATATATATATATATATTATATATTAATGCGCTGAGTCCATCTAGTGGTGCTCATATATACCTGTGTTTATAGCTGCCCATTTAAGATTAAATAAGCCCTCAAGAAGCTCATTCTGGAGAAAACTTACTTTCCCTCCTTCAGCATTCTATTGTTTGCCTATAGCTCTTCATCTTGGGGTGGGAACCCACTAAATTTCTTCTATCCATTTTCCATATTACCACTTTTTGACATTATGCAGATCTTGAGACTAGCATAGTATGGACATTTCCTATCACATCTATAATGTGTTAACTAGCAGCAAGTACCTTGTCCCTCTGTCTCTTACATTCTTTCTGCCACACTTTCCACAATGTTCCCTAATCCTTAGGTATAGAAGTTATACTATAAATGTAACACTTATGTCTGGGCACCTCACACTCATTGATTCTCTACATTTGACCAGTTGAAGAAATTTGTAAATGTCTCTATGTATTTCAAAAAGAAGCTTCTTGAATGAGTGGTGTGAGGAAGACTTGTCTATAAATATAAGGTCATACACTTAGAATATGATAAGAAATTACTTTGTCTAGGGAAGTGACAAAAGAAGGATTCCCACCCCCCCTGGGGTCTATGACCTCTCCAGCCACAGATATTTGGCTAGGTTTACAGTACCATGCATAAATTACCTCCCTTTGAGTGGGCTTTAAGTCCAATTAGATAGCTGTTGATTACCCCCAAGATAAAAGTGACTATATTTCACCTATAGCAATAATTTGCAGGTTCACTGATTGTTATAGGTCCCAGGCTTGACAGATGTGTAAGCTCACTGGTTGGCTTTCTCCCTTGGCAGCTTGAATAGTCAGTTCCAGCTCCATTCCTCCAAGTCCTGTGTCCAAAGCTGTTGTGTTTTCAGTAATAGGGTCTTACATTCAAGTTCAGGGAAGCAAATCAAGGGCTGTGGCAAAAGCGGTATCATTTCTGGATCTCTTGGACTACCCTGAACAACAATGCAAAGGGATCTTTCTTTTGCCTGGCCCTGTGATCTTTGCTAAATAGTCTTCAGCTATACACGCGCACTCCCATTTGTATCATGTATGTACAACCTATGTATACCACCTATGCATTATTTATCTCTCTTCTCTCCCTCCTGTGTACAGCCCTCCCCACTACCTCCTCTGTTAATGCATCCCCATATTCCCCAGCTCCTGCTTGATAGCACCTGCTTTTATGATCCTCTTCTCTGAAATCCCAACCCTCATAGTTACTTTAAATTTTCTTCCCTCCCCTAGTTACATCAGGATATATAGTCACATGCAAGGTTTTGGAGCCAAGATTCACAAATGAGAGACAACATGTCACTTGTTTATAGCAATCTGCGTTACTCACATAGTATACAGCTTCTAGTTTTATCCATTTACCCAAAGATTTCATGATCTCATTTTTCTTTATTGCCAAATGGAACTCTATGGTGTAAATGTAGCAAATTTTCATTATTCATCCATTAGTTTAGGAACATTTAGTTTGTTTCTATTTTCTAGCTATTGTGTAAAGAACAGCAGTAGCCATGGCAGAGTAAGAATCTCTGTAGTAGGATACTGAGTCCTTTGGGTACGTGCCAAGGAATGGTAAAGGTGGATCAAATAGTAGATCTAGTTTCAGACTTTCATGAGTTTGTCCCACTGATTTCAATAGTGCCTGCATAAGTTTGCAATCCCAACAGCATGAATGAGGCTTCCCCTTCCCCCACATCTTTACCAGCATTTGTTGTCATTTGTTTTCTTGACCTTATACATTCTGAATGGGACAAGGTGAAATTTTATAGTAGCTTTAATTTGTGTTTTTCTAATTACTAGAGAAGTTGGATACTTCTTAAGGTATTTCTTAGCTGATTTAATTTCTTCTTTTGAGATGTCTCTCTTCAGATTCATAGCCCATTTTTTTTTAATTGGGTTATAATTTCCTTGTCTCTTTTTGTCTTTGTTTTTGTTCTTGATTTTTGAGTTCTTTGTATATTCTGGAAATTAATCTCTGTTAGATGTATAGGTGGCAAATGTTTTATCCCACCCCGTGGGCCTCCTCTTCCTGTGATTGGTTGTTTCTTTTGCTGCACAGAAGCTTTTTAATTAATTTATTCATGCATCATTTGTCAATTATTTGTCTTAATTCCCGAGCAACTGTAATCCAATTTAGACAATATTTTCTGTACCTATGTCTTATAGGATACTGCCTATTTATTTCTTCTAACACTTTCAGCACTTCAGGTTTCACAGTGAGGTCTTTGGTCCATTTGGAGTTGATTTTTGTGCAGAGAGATAGGTAGGGGTCTAATTTCTTTCTTCTTCACATAGAGAGCCACTTTCCCCAGAAGTACTTGTTGAAGATGCTGTCTTTCCTCCAGTGTATAATGAGAGGGGTTTAGGGGGAGACATCTTCATCAAATATCAAGTGGCTGTAATTTTGTGCACTCATGTTTGGGTCTTCTATTTTGTTCCATTGACTATATACATGTCTGTTTTTGTGTAGATATCATGCTGTTTTTGTTACTATAGGTCTGCAATGTATTTCAAAGTCTAGTATGGTACTCCCCCTAAAAATGCTCTTTTTGCTAGGATTACTTCAGCTATCCTGAGTTGGGTTGATCTGTATTTTGAAGCCCGGTAGTATTTGTTGTATGAAATTGGGTGTTTCTTGCATGTGGAAAATCCCTTCTCCTCATGCTTTTGGAGCAGGAATACATCCTACATGCTACAGTGAAAAACGAGTTCTCAGGGCTGCCAACCTTACAGTAGAGGTTGAGTGCTAGTATATTTCTCCTACATAAAAAAAAAAGAAAGAATTTAGGTTTTTCAGAGTTTGGTACATTCATATTTATAATTTTAATTTCTTCTTGGTTGATTGCTTTTTTTGATCAGAATGAATCGAACTACTTTATCTCTCCCGATTAATTTTATTTTGAAGGCCATTTTGTCAAACATTAGGATAGCAATGCCCGCTTGTTTTTTTCCTGGTCCCATTTGCTTGGTGTATTTTTCCTAACCTTCTACTCTGAATCTATGCCTGTTCTTGAAGGTAACAAGAGTTTCTTTAGACAATAAGAAGATGGATTTTGTTTCTTAATAGTTTCAACTAGCCTGTGTCTTTTGATTGGGAAGTTGAGGCCATTGATGTTTAAAGTTCTTATTGAAAAATGTGTATTAATTACTGTTATTTTATTATTGGTTTTCTGGTTCTTAGACCTGATTGTGTTCCAATAATTATAGCTTCATATATCTATTTATGAAATTGTGTGAGGGATTGCAAGGGGGTGTGTAGGAAGATCTAAATATGATCAAGATATATTGCATGAAATCTGCAAAAGTTGAACAAAAATATACTTTTGAAAATGTGCTGTGGGGAACCCACTAATGTGCTTGTCAAATGCATTCATGGTAGTTTTGTATTAATTTTGAGTCACAAGGATAATTTTAGTAATTATGGGGCACAGTGTTATCTTCAGAAATTCATAACAGGTATCAGAGAATGTATAGGAACACATTCTCAATAACTTCACCTACAAATACAAAAAGATGGAATGAACCAATCCTGTGAGCCACATCATTTAAATACTTGTTTCTTCCCTTATTTTACCATTGCCCTAATAGAATGGCTTCATCATCTAGAAATATCTCTTAAGCCAAAGAAGAGGATGAAAACAGGCTATTTTTCCAAGCTTACTTTCTAGGAAGGTATGGTTCTTTGGCTAGTAGATGAAAAAAAATCCAAATAATATCTTTCACTTATTTGTAACATTGTTTTATTTACTTTTACTGTCACTGGGGCAAAATAATCTGCTAGAAGTCAATTAAGGAAGATCCTTCTTTCTCATTGCTATGAAAAAATTCTCTACAAGAGTGACTTAAAAAAGGCAGGATTTGGGCTGGAGAGATGGCCTAGCGGTTAAGAGCGCTGACCGCTCTTGCAGAGGACCCGGGTTCGATCCCCAGCACCCATATGGCGGCCGAGAACCGTCTGAAACTCCAATTCCAGGAGAACTCCAGTTCCAGGGGAATCCGAGACCCTCTTCTGACCTCCGCGGCATTGCACGACATGGGTGCACAGACTTGCATGCAGACAGTACATTCATACACATACAGAAATAAATAAAAAAAAATTTTTTTAAAAAGGCAGGATTTATTTTGGTTCATGGTTTTGGGAGACCACAATCTATTGTGATTGAGAGGGTGTGGCAATGGAAACCTCTAGGTCTAACTTAATGGGAGCATTAGGAAAAGGGAGCTCTTGATATCTTGCTTTATTAGGAGAAGAAAGCTGGACTAGCATTGCACAGTACCTGAGAAAAGAAAATTACAATGCAGGAACAGGGCAAGCAAGAGAAGACAGGAAAAGAGAATGAAGCCAACATTATAATCTGTTGTACACTTTATCGAACTGGATTACAGTCTGGAGCTCTGTTTCCCAGAGAACATGTAACATAAGGCCAAGAAAGCATAAACAGACTAGTTGTTTGATAGATGTCATGAATATAGACATTATGATTACAGTTTTATAGATAAGTAAGCCCAGACTTTGAGAGGTTAAATAACATAACTGGTCTATCCTCTACTACTAGAATCATCTAGACTTAGTATGTTGGACACTCCTGCCCATTGCCTCCCCATCCTTCCTTCCTTCAGTCCTTTTTTTTTTTTTTTTTTTTTTTTTTTTTTTTTGAGACTAGGTCTCCCTATAGCCCCCAGGTGGCCTGGAACTCACAGAAATCTGTCTGCCTCTGCCTTCCGTGCGATACCATGCCGGCTTAAAGGCAGTTCTTAGCTGCCTTCTGGGTGCTGGGATTCAAACCTGGGTCCTCTGCAAGAGCTGTCGGCGCTCTTAACCACTGAGCCATCTCTCCAGCCCCCGGTCCTTCTTTAATTTCTAACATTACTGATTATTATTATTATTATTATTATTATTATTATTAATTTGGTGCTAAGGTTTAGACCCATGGTCTTGTTCATGCTAGGTAAGCACTCTCTACCACTGAGCTACATTGCCAACCCTACCCCCATATTATCTCCATACTCTTTCTATCAAATTAATAAATGTATATGAAATTTCAGGTGGATGGGGATAAAGTGGTATGGAAAATATTTTAGAGAAATAATTTCAGTTATATATTTTTTTCTTTAATTTTTTTTTATTTTATTTACTTTTGTATGTGTATGAATGTACTGTCTGCATGTAGGTTTGTGCACCTGTGTCGTGCAATGCCATGGAGGTCAGAAGAGGGTCTTGGATTCCCCTGGAACTGGAGTTCTCCTGGAACTGGAGTTATAGATGGTTCTCAGCTGCCATGTGGGTGCTGGGGATCAAACCTGGGTCCTCTGCAAGAGTAGTCGGTGCTCTTAACCGCTAGGCTATCTCTCCAGCCCAAGTTATATATTCTTTAAGCAATCTCTGTGGAACACATGGCGTGATGTCTGGCACAAAGTGGATCAACAAAAATATTAGTCATTATGTAAACACTCTTAAAAACTATTTCTGTCTCTTGGCAATGTAATGACAGTATTTGTTGACATTCTCATTCTAGATCTGAAATAACAAAAGATGCATACCTGTAATTAAAATCTCTTAGCCAAGATAATAGTGATTTGTGTTTTAACCGATCTATTGCTTTGACACTAAAAGAAAATTTCAAAATAATTCTGAACATTAGGACCTGACAAATGACTATGGCTGTGTATATCAATGGAAACGTTGCAATCGTATTTTATTTTAGGCTTTCTCCAGATATAAATAGTTTGTTCTTGAGAATCAAGGTGAAATGCCTCTATGCTCAAAAGTTTCATGGAGACACTTTGTGCAAGTGTTATTTGATAGTTCTCTGCCAGTGTCATGATTTAAGCATAGTGGATCTCTCTCTAGGTCCTTTTGTGATCTGGCTCCTGCCTCTTGTCTAGTTTATTTTTTTCTTCTTTATTTTTTTTCATTTTTTGACAATAAGTAATACTTTATGAGTACAAGCATCCTTCATGTAAAACCAGTTTGCAAGCAGTTGCGCCCAAACCCACACAGCCCAAGGGTCCCACCATCTAGCTGGGGGGGGGGGTTGTATATACAATCAAGTTGATCAAATAAGTGTCCAGACTATATTTCACCATTCACTCCAATCGCAGCCCTTACATTCTACCATGCCCCTCTTCCACAGATTGTTCCCTAGGCTTAGAAAATGGGCACAGGTGGACGAGAGGCAAAACAGTCTACTTTCTCTGGAGCTGTGGTTTTGGACTCTGGTCAATTCTGGCTGTTTCCTTTCATGGGCTGACAGTTTGTCCAGGAATAACCTTTCGGTCCTACTAATGAAGCACAAGCAATTAGATATATAGGTATTTAAACAGTACTAATTGTTATGGTAGGTTACTTTGGTATAGACACAGATGTTTGGATGGTATGTTAATCCATGAATTATAGTTTTTTCTGTTAAATATGACAGGTCTTACTGTGGCTTATAACATCTCCTAACCACTAAAGGATGTGAGCTTGTGGCATCAGCCATGGGTTATTCCTCCAAGGAGAGCTAATAGCCAATTAGATTTGGGATATACAGACATATGGCTGCCACAGCTGCACAGTATTTCCAGGCAGGTGAGTTGTTTAATGTCTCACCTTGAGACTATGTAGTTAGTACACTGAAACCACAGAAGTATTTGTGGTTTTTCCAGTTCTGTTTTTGCTGATAAGAATCTTTCTGCCTAAAGTCACTGTCCACCCTACACAACTCTGCCCTTTGCCTAGCTAGGCCTTTTTAAAGGGAATATAATGGGTTTCCCAATAAGGGCACTGCTCCCCAAATGGTATCTGACAACACTATTTTCTCTCCTGTATTCAAGACAGTCATATCATTGCACATTACATTTTTGTTAAATTACATTTCCTCATAATGATCCGTGTCCTCTGCATTCAACTTTTTCCCTGCCTTCTGCCTAGGAACATAGTTTATGTATAAAAGGTACTCCACTGAAAAGAAAAATCCTCAGCAATTCAGAATGCTTCGTGGTGGTCACTGTTCTTACCTGATCACCCACATTGTTTAGTGGTTCTATGCATGTTGCTCTTTCCAGTATGAAGGAAGGTCTGTGGGAAGTTCTACTGGAAGAGACTGCAGGCTTAATCAAAACATAATTATGCTCAAAGAGTTTCTTCTTTGGAGATATTTTTCATTTTCTAAAAAAAAAAAAAATCCCTTAAGTAGCTTTATGTGCTTTCTTGTCACATACTGCTCCACATAGCCAGAATGATCTAATTAAGGATTATTATTATGTTGCCTGCATTAGCTTAAATAAATAAAAATGTCTGAACATCTAGTAGTATTCTGGACTTGCTACAGCCTGGCTTTAGACACTGTTTTGACTGAATTTTGCACAGGATCTCAATTCAGCTTACTTCTAGTAAAGATGAATTTCTCACCCTAGGTCATCATGTATCCCTCCCCCACTACTTAGAACAAGTATCCTTGTATTGAGACAAAAGCAAATCCTATCGATACTTTGAAGCCTTAATTTGAGTTTCAGATAAAAACGAACTATTCTTACTGCAAAGTATATTATTTGGGACAGACACATACTAAGAAATACTCCTTGTTTACTTAAACTTCAAGTCAAATTGAGTGCTTTTTATATTCATTGATTATATTTGGTAACCCAGTTTTGTTGGATAAATGCCAGATTTTTCCATATTACTCCCAAATCTATTTTTATTAATTTTTCTACATTTTGAACTTCATATTAAGCCTTAATAATAAATTTCTACAATATGATCTCAAATTCTTGAGTATACTTTGAAAGCATAGTCTTAAATTAACAAGCAAGGGATTTGCTCACTACAAAGAGGTGACTGTTGATCCGTGAAGAACTTTACAGATTAATCAAAGAGGCATGTTGATTACGATATAGCAGGGAAACAAGACTGAATGGAATCTATTATGTTTAGATAATGAAATAAAACTGATGTTTATTGCGTGCTTCTGTGTGCTAGACACTGGAGCTACCTTCTTTTATTGTACTTACCTGGTTATTTTTCATATAATTGCCTTGCTAAAGTCTATTTTTTCATCATTTTGTAAACAAGAAAATTGACAAGCTGAGAACTTAAGTGTCTAACTCAGATCACAGAGCTAGTTAGTGGTACTTAGACAAGTCACTCCTGAATCTGCTCTTCTGATTACTGTATTCTATTCCCTAAATGAAAAGACTTAGGGTTAGTATCTGTGGTCAGTGCACCATATGTGATTGAAATATACATAATCATCATGAATAAAAAGACTGTTTACTCAATTGTGAGTAGAAATACTAACAAATAAAATCTCAAATCAGAGGACTCCTGAGATGGCTCAGCAGTTACAAGCACAGGCTGCTCTTGCAGAAAAACCAAGTTTGGTTTTTATTTGTTTATTTTCTTTTGTTTATTTTTGTTTTTTGACAGGGCTTCCCTAGTGTCAGCCTGTCTGGAACTCACTGCGTGGATCAGGCTGGCCTCAATCTCAGATCTCACAATGAATTGCCTGCCTCTACCTTCTGAGGGCTGAGATTAAAGGCATTTGCCACCACAACTGGCAAGACCCCAGTTTGATTCCCAGCTCTCACACAGTAGCTATCAAGTCTGTCACTTCAGTTACAGGGGATCTTACACCTCTGTAGTGTTGAAGGACACTGGTGCACTTACATACATGCAAGCAAAACAGTCATACACATGAAATAAAAATAAATCAAAAAATCTCAAATCAATAATAAACTTAGCTATTACATACATTCATGGACAGGTCTGAAGTGTCTGTATACAACTACAAACAGTTGGCACCTAACCTTTCAGGAGACCCACAGTTGCTAAGGGTGTTGAGAATCAGATGTCCTTGCTGGAAAAAATACCTTCCATAGTTTGTCATCTATTTCCTATGATTGCTGCCAGTGAAAAGAGGGCAAAAGGCAATTCTGTAAAGCGACACCATGGGATTCTCCGTCAAGTGTTTCACTCGCTCTCGCTGCCAAACTGGTGTCTCACTAATGTGATCAGGCTATACCCACAAAATCAGTCTGTTCCTGACAGTTGGGAATGATTTGGCTATGAAGGCTGAGGGCTATCCAGGCTGAATAGGTGCTAATAACTACATAGATGACATTTTTTTGGCAAATATAAAAGATCTTACCAACCTTTCTACTGAGAAATTGTTTCTAGGCTGGAGAGATGGCTCAGAGGTAAAGAGCCCATAGTACTCTTGCAGGGGACCCAGTACCATTTGCTACCTGCACCCATATCAGGGAGCTGATAACTATCTATAACTCCAGCTCCGGGAGTCAGGTACCCTCTTTTGGACTCCAGAGACCCTCATTCATGTCCACATACCCCCCTGCAGAGCCACACAGATACACATAATTTTAAAAATTAAAACAAGTCTTTAATTTTTAATTGAATTTTTGTCTGTTTTATACATCTCAGTCTTAATGACCTTTATGCCCCCTTCTCCACTGGCACCCTCCAACAACTTCCTCCCCCACTGGAATTCATACATTCTGTCATTTGCGTTATGGTATATTGTGCCAAATTAATCTTCCCAGTCGTTCCTTAGTGCCAGTTCAGACACTGAGCTCTAGTCAGCCTATCCAGAGTCCCTCGTTTAAAGAAGGCCAGTTCTTCCTCAACCAACAGTAATCAGCTGCCAATATTTCTTCAGTTAAGATTGAGTTCTTCTGCCCATTTCTGCATTTCCATGTTGGGTTTTGGCTGATTGAGCTTGAATGGGTCTTGTGCATGCTGACACCGTTGCTGTAGGATCATATGGCAGGGTCCCAGGAGCCTGTAGGATTCTATTTCCATGTGTTCTTGCATCACCTCCCCACCCCCACTTCCTGCCCCCATTTCCACAATGTTCCCCAAGCCCTGGGTGAGTAAAGCTGAATATAGGAGACCTGTCCATGGACCCGTACTCTGTAGCCTCCTATTCTCCATGGTTTGGCCATTTTTTTTTTTTTTTATTTCGGTATGTGTATCAATGTACTGTCTGCATGCAGGTCTGTGCACCCGTGTCGTGCAATGCCGCGGAGGTCAGAAGAGGGTCTCAGATTCCCCTGGAACTTGAGTTCTCCTGGAATTGGAGTTTCAGACAGCTCTCGGCCGCCATGTGGGTGCTGGGGACCGAACCCGGGTCCTCTGTAAGAGCGGTCGGCACTCTTAACCACTAGGCCATCTCTCCAGCCCCGGTTTGGCCATTTATAGCCTTTTGATTTCCTGCCTCCCTGTTGCATGAGGGAGCTCCCTTAATGAGAGCTAAGAGCTTAATTAGTGTCCTCTTGGCCACTTGTTCCATGTTGCATGAACCTTAGGTGTAGAGGTTGCCTTGTAGGTGTGTGGCTTAGTCTTGGGCAATTTACAGACAATATCTGTGTGACCAGTTGTGGGACTCTGTAATATTCTGCATCTGGTGAAAAAGAAGCTTCATTATTGAGTGGTGTCTGGGATATTTGTCTGTAAATAGAAAGGTACTTATTTTGCACTCAGTAAATCTTTATAAATACTTTATTTTGTGTTCGTTTTTTTTTTTTTATTTTTTATTTATTATTATTTCTGTATGTGTATCAATGTACTGTCTGCATGCAGGTCTGTGCACCCATGTCGTGCAATGCCGCGGAGGTCAGAAGAGGGTCTCGGATTCCCCTGGAGCTGGAGTTCTCTTGGAATTGGAGTTTCAGACGGCTCTCGGCCGCCATGTGGGTGCTGGGGATCGAACCCGGGTCCTCTGTAAGAGCGGTCGGCGCTCTTAACCACTAGGCCATCTCTCCAGCCCCTTTTGTGTTCGTTTTTAAGGAAATGCTTTTCATGACATAGAGTTTAAATTCACCATGCAAAATTCAAAAAATACATAAATTCCCCTGTGCTTTAATCACAAACTCTTTTCCTTATGTATAACATTTCTGAATGGATTAAAAAGATCTATACATTTTTATGTAGTTGTATGTATGTGTGTGTATATGTGTGTGTGTTACTCAAATGGTAGCATGTATGCACTGCTCCATGGCCATTTAATTTATGATATCTCAAGATCATATCCATGTGTGGTTTTAAAGGTTTCTAAGAATCCCTGTTTACTTTTCACAAGAATATATTTAGTCAATCCACATTGATGGAAATTTAGGTTATTTTTAATGTTATTGTACCACATAATGCTCTGATAATGTCTTCTTATGTTGTCAACCCTAAACGTGTGAAAATATATGCATGATAATTACAAGAAAAATACAACTAATCAGTGCTAAACTGTTTCTACAGAGTTTGTACTGGATTATGTTTCTTTTTTTAATCTTTTTTTAAAATTTTATTTATTTTGTATGTGTATGAATGTACTGTCTGCATGTAGGTCAGTTCACCTGTGTTGTGCAGTGCCACGGAGGTCAGAAGAGGGTGTTGGATTCTCCTGGAACTGGAGTTAAAGACGGTTCTCAGTCACCATGTGGGGGCTGGGGATCGAACCCAGGTCCTCTGCAAGAGCAGTTGTCACTCTTAACCACTAGGCCATCTCCTCAGCCCCAGGATTATGTTTCTACCAGTGGTGTATTTATATCTTGCTGTGTCTGAGATACTATATATTTTCTGAAGTTTAAAACCATTTTCCTTTCCTTGTCCCTAAGATATTTGTTCACATTTTTTGCTAATTTTTAAAAGGGGTTTTCTTCGCTATATTTTTATCAATTTGTAGAAATTTCTGGCCTATGGAACAAATTATCTTTAGGATATTTAAATAATTATAAATTCATTAGGCCCATGTCAGTGCATACATATCTATTTGTGTAACATTCACATTAAATGTTTTAAGAAGGTGTCAGTGTTTTATGTCTGTCTAGCAAGTGCTAGGGAGATGTGACAGGTTGGCTGATATTGATCAATATGTTCAATGAGTGAAGTATCTTTGTGAGATTTGATTGTATATGATGGTCTAGTATATGTACCTTTAATCTAAATTAGATACACTTTTTATTTTTTATTATTTTTTATGTGTATGAGTATACTGTTTGCATGTAGGTTGGTGCACCCGTGTTGTGCAATGCCGCGGAGGTCAGAAGAGGGTGTCAGATTCCCCTGGAACTGGAGTTAAAGATGGTTCTTAGCCACCATGTGGGTGCTGGGAATCAAGCCCTGGTCCTCTGCAAGAGCAGTCGGCACTCTTAACCACTGAGCCATCTCTCCAGCCCCAAACTGGATACACTTTTCAATTATTTATTGATTAGTTTGCTTCTTGTGCTCATCTCTGGCTTGACTGAAATTATACTGTATTAGATGTACTAAATTATAAAATCACTTAATTTTTTGTTTGAAAAGTGAAGGCTTCACTCAAGTCAAATTAGAAAAATTTGAGGATTCTTTACTCAAAAAGGTTATTTTCAGTTTAACTTTATTTTAAACAGTTGGATATTACTCTCCCCTAAAAGAGTCCTGTTGAATTCTCCATTTTTCACTTATCCAAGTATGGTTTTATAAGCATTGTCTATGTTATTCTTGCCATGTGACATTGATGATCTATTATTTGAAATGAATGCATTTAATTTCTATGTAAAGGCATACTTTAGTCACGGATATAACAGAATACAGCTCTGTGTTTTGATTCGTGACCATGTTAATTCACTCAGCATTCAGATGATAGGTCATAATTATAAGCTTTTAATCCCATTTAACATTGAAAGAAATATTCTTGAATCTAGGATGGATCCTCTGAGGAGTGTTGAAAAGTATGATAATTAGAACTCTTAGGGGGCTAACATATATTATTATAAAAATAATAAGTGAAAATAAAATCAGAATCTTAGAAAGTTTTCTGAAAACCTTGTTTATTAAGGTTTTTAATATTTTATTTTTATTTTATGCATATGAGTGTATTGTATTCATGTGTGTAAGTACACTTGTGCCATGCAATGCCTAACGAGGTCATAAGAGGGCGTCAGGGGGCTGGAGAGATGGCCTAGCAATTAAGAGTGCTGACTGTTCTTGCAAAGGATCCGGGTTTGATCCCCAGCACCCACATGGTGGCTGAGAACCATCTTTAACTCCAGTTCCAGAGGAATCCAACGCCCTCTTCTGACTTCCACAGCATTTCACCACACGGGTGCACAGACCTGCATGCAGACAGTACATCCATCCACATTCAAGAATAAATTAAAAAAAAAAAAAAAAGAGGGCGTCAGATCCCCTGGAACTCCAATTAGGTTGTTAGCTGCCATGTGAGTTCTGGGGAATCTAACCTAGGTCCATCAAGAGCAGCCAGAGCCCTTAACCACTGAGCCATCTCTCTAGCTCCTGAAAACCCTATTTAATCACAAAAGACAGCAGCACAGTGATTTTGATGGTTATTTCATATGTGGATAATTAAAATGAAAATGGCACATCCGTGTTGGCAATAGAATGAGAGGAGAAAAATCCCTTTGCATATTGCTCCTGTTTATCTATAATAAAGGATGCAGTCCTAGCCTGTAGGTACTTCAGGTGATTTAAAAAATATATATCCATGTGTCTTAGTCCCTTTTCTGTTGCTGTGATGGAACCACCATAACAAAGGGAACTTATCAAAGGGAGAGTCTATTTGAGCTACAGTTCCAGGGGAATTAGAGTCCGTCATATTGGGGAAAAATGGTGCCCAGGAGGTGCCGGGGCAGCAGCAGAAAGCAGAGGCCCACATCTTCAAGCTGGCACAGGAAGCAGAGAGCAACTGGAAATCAGGCTTAGGAATTCTCTAAGCATGCCCCTACTGACATGTCTCCTCCAGCGTGGCCACCTTCCAAGAACCCCAGAACGGCTCCATCAGCTACTTGGAGCCTATGGGAAAGATTCTCATTCAAACCACCACACCACAGTATTTAACATTCATCTCTTTTTCTTTTTTCTTTTTCTTTTTTTTTTTTTTTTCGTCTTTTTGAGACAGGGTCTCCCTGTAGCCCCAGCTGTCCTAGGACTTGCTCCGTAGACCAGGCTGGCCTTGAACTCACAAAGATCCACCTGCCTCTGCCTCCCAAGTGCTAAGATTAAAAGCGTGTGCCACCACATTCATCTCAAATGTACGTTATTTGAGGTGAATTGCTCCATCCATCTTACCATGATTTCAATATAGAAAAACATTTAAGTGTTTTTCAAATCTGTGAATAAAGAGAAACAAAAGGAATAGGCCAATGTATTATTTGGTTCTCTAATATATTCGTGATACATCAATCAAATAATTTGTCTATAGGCAGCCCATCAAATTCAGGCTTTTTGTTGGCCCCTTGCTTCACAAACTTCACTTTTCACTATATGAAAAGTGTGGCTGCCAGGTTTATCTTAGCACAGATGGCTGTAGGTGTCACATTTAGTGGTGACCGTTTACTCAAAAGTCACTCGTTCTCAGCACCTTGACCAGCCATGAGTCTACATTAACCACCATTTGATACAAAGAGAAGCTTTCTTGATCAAGGCTAAAGACAGTGCTAGTCTATTGAAATAAATGAAAATATTCAAGAGGCAATTTGGTAATATGTCCATTTAGGAAATACAAAAGAGTAATAGGTTTACCTCAGTGCCTATGATCTCCCTAGCCATGGCCTTTGAACAGATCCATAGTACCAAACATGAACTCCTTCCCGAAGAGCAGGCCTCAGATCCAATCATAAATCATTTGGTTATTCCTATAATAGACATGCTACCATTGTACCAGTCAGTACCTCCTGTTTAGCAAGTAGGTATTATAGCTTGCAGGGTCGAAATCTGGGGAAGATTATTGCTGACTTGTCTCTACCAGCTGCCTGTATATCAATTTCTGGCACTATGAAGGCTGGCCAACAGGGGGGACCTTATAACATGGCTTCTAGGGGCTGGAGAGATAGCCTAGCAGTTAAGAGCACTGACTGCTCTTCCAGAGGACCCAGGTTCCATCTCCACCACCCACATGGCGGCTGAGAACCATCTGTAACTCCCCTCCAGTTCCAGGGGAATCCGAGACCCTCTTCTGACCTCTGCGGCATTGCACGACACGGATGCACAGACCTACATGCAGACAGTACACTCATACACATACAAAAATAAATAAAATTTTAAAAAATTTAAAAAATAACATGACTTCTCTGTATTCGGGAACCAAGGTATGTGGTGTCTTCAGCAGGGTTTTACCTTGCAGTTCTGGTGGGCAACCAAAAGCAGTGGCCATAATTTGTGGAGTTTGAGGCACCTCTGTAGGCATCTCACACCTAGCATTCGGATTTTGTTTAATAACCCATTCTTTCTAGGATCAGCATTATGTACACATGTGTGCCATTTGGTTATCATCTCTAACACAAACTATAAAGGGACATCTGTAATCAATCATGTACAGGGAAGGAGCAAAAACCATCAATCATGCTTTAGCATTCAGGAGAGTGAATTCTTTCAGCTAAGGATATGGAAGATGTTGTGGGCTAGTGTCGAATCTCAGCTAGCTAATGCCACATCATCAGCCCAAGAGAAAAGAAGTAGCAACAAAAACCCCTCTCTAAGTTCTTTTTCTCCTTTTTACTTTCACTAATTTCACATATTAGGTTGAGCCATGCAAACTCACTAGTATTAAGCCATTTTTTAACCTGCAAAAAATAATTTCAAGTAGTTTGGTCTAGCACATGCCTATATTCATTGTCACTGAAGGACACGGTAAAATGCAAAGCTTGCATGTCAGATACAGAAATCCATTATGCTACCAACCCAGCAGAAGTAATATGCAAAGGAATGTGAAAATTGAATTCTTCCAACATCATTGCCCTCCTTCTATTCGTGGCACCCTTCCATGGATGTAGGTCCCAGAACATGTACATTCTCTCTGAAAATTAATTAATATAATGAATGAATATATCCATCCATGTATCCAGGAAAAATAAACTTTAGAGTTAACTTTAGAAGAACACTTTTATTCTGGCTAAAGAATTATGTTCATTTCTAATTTTCTTTTTATTACTGTACAGCAGTTGAAGGTATTTGTGGAGCATAATGAAATGTTCCCATACATATTTATGGTATATAATGATCAGATCAGGGCAATTAACATTTTCCATTTCCTTAAGCCTTTATCATCTCTTTGTTGTGAAAACTATCCAAATTGTCTCTTCCTACTATTTGATATCATCATTATTGTCATCTGTGGTCACCTTATGTAGGAAACAGTACCACAACTTGGTCCCCATAGTAAAACATTTTGCCTGATGATCATCTCTTCTCATCACCTCCTCTCATTCTTCCAGCCCCTGGTAAGAACTATTTCACTTTTAAATTCCTCTGGATCAGTTTTCTTAAATTCTACATATGAGGGATAGATATCATGAGGTACTTGTCCTTTTTGCCTGGCACATTGAAATCAATATACTTTATTTAAAATTCATCCATGTTATGACAAATAACATATTTTGACATTTCTGGCTAAATAATATTCCATTTTCATATACACACCACATTTTCTAGGTCTACACATAACTGATGACCGTTTGATTGACTGTGGAGAATGGTGCTGCAGAGACAGGCATGTCTATATACATACAAGGTCTATCTAGAAATAAAGACTTCCAAGACAGTAACATAAAACTAATAGGTGATGCCATATGATTATGCACATTTTTACCAATAAAAATTCAAAGCAAAAAGCAAAGTAATAAACAGAATTTGGAGGAAAACTCTGTATAAGTTCAAGGAAAATACATTGAGAAGATGATGTCAAAAGAATTGAGAGACTAATTAGCAAAATTAGGGAAAGGTGCATTAAGGGAGAAAATACACTGAGGAGAGTTGCAGTCTTCTGTATCGGAGAATGTTAAAGTGACGGTGATAGAAAGACTTATTGGTTACTGGGTGGAAAACATGGTTAGAAACTGTGTAGTTATTCCATTCATTAATTACACTTTCATATGACTTTTATTAGTTTGGGTATAAGTCGTGTTGGAATAAGTTTGTGACTAAATCATAAGTGGAACTGAAAGTGATCTCATGTGCTTTTTTCTTAAAAAAGAAAAAAAAAACCCACTTAACTCCTTAGGGATGGAGTTCTCAAATAACGGTCAAATTTGCCACAAACTATACAATTGTTCATATTTAATTCAGTGCTACAATGCTATAATTTTATTTTATGTGATTCTTTGATGCTTGTTCTGTCATGTAAAATTTGATTAGCTTACTTGTTGTGTTAAGGTTGCCATTTGATTTTGCTCTAAAAAGGATTTTCTTTGTCCTGCATAAGTGTAACTTAACTGACACATTAAGCTTGCACATGACAGAGAATGAAGGACTCAGACCCATGGATTGCTGTAAGCTCATAGGCAATTGGAGGAGGATCAGTTTCCATGAAGGCTGGCACTGAGGGAGTGCTAGGACTCTGCTGACAGCAGTTGTGTTGCTTCAGAGCTACAAAGGGAGAGCCCTCCTCTGCCAGCTCTTCTGCATGAACCGTGCTTTGCCTTGCTCTCATTCAGTCTGCATTTGTTCCCTTGAGATATCCATGTACCACAAAGTTCTCTAGTAGCCATGCAATACAAGGGACCTGCTTCAGGAGAGTCAATGTAATCTCTTGCTATGGACTATTCAGATACTGACAGTGACTCTACTTTGGGATACAGCGATGATGAAGATTCCAGTGATGAAGTTCAAAGACTATCAGAGTCAGTGCACAGAAAACTGTATTTGCAAATATTGGGGGTGTGTTCTGTAATGTCATTAAAAGAGTTTCTAACTCCTCACAAACTGCTTAAATAGAGCCCACTACTAAATTGCAAAGCTTTATTGTATCTTTTAACTGCCAGTGTGCTTGTGAAAATATTTGATAATCTGCCAAGCAGTGGCAATTTTTGCATTAGTGCATTATTATTATTATTATTATTCAGATTTAATTAATTCATAGGCACAGAACTGTATGAACATGAGATTTTATTTATTTTTTTGGTATTTTTGAGACAGGGTCTCCCTTTAGTCCCAGCTGGCCTGGAACTCACTATGTAGACCAGGCTGTCCTTGAACTCACAGAGATCTGCTTGCCTCTGCCCCCCAAGTGCTGGGATTAAAGGCATTCACCACCACACCCGGCTCGAGATTTTATTTTTTAAAGGCAATGTGCATGTTATATCTGGACTGTAATATGTACATTTACATATAGTTATGACAAAGTAGCAAGCCTTGTATGCTAAGTAATCAGAGGCAGTGTATGTTTGTTGAGAGTGTTTGTTTAACTAGCATTGGTATCATAATTCTAGGTATAAAATTTTCTTATACTCATTATGTTTCAACAATCTTAGAAACTCCTAAATACCCCAACCAGGCAAAAATTAAAAATAAAAGGAAGCAAGTTCAGTTCTTAAAAATGTTTTTTTGACTTTCTCCTCATATCTAAACCAACACTAAATGAAACTCCTAATAATTTGGTAGATGATCTATGTGAAAAAAATAACAACTATGACTGATTAAAGATGTTTAGTAGCACTTTTAGGACTGCTCTATTATGTGTATTGTACATGTAACATTATATACCTAAATCCAAATTATATTTGTTTATACCTTGGTCCTTGGACCCACAATGGAAACAAAGGTACAAAGTAATTACAGTTTTGGCTATTTTTTTTTATCAGTAATGTGCTCTCATTAGAAGCTTCTGGTATCTCTGCTATGGTGAAAAATCAATATATATCAAAGCCAAGTCAGATAGTGTTTTGTCTCTCAGAGAAACAGGCTCTCAGAACATTTCTGGACAGCTGCAGAGAGGGCCATGACACCACCTGAACAGTTAGAATACAGCAATAATGTGATGACAGCATGACTTGGAGTTGAATGGACGTGAGATTAAATAATTTTCTACTGCTATACGACATTATTATAAAACAACATAATAGGCTAGGCATAGCCCTATATGGAAATTCTAATATTTTGAGAATTAAGTATTTATCAGATTCATTTTGCAATTTGGTACCAGAATAGATCAATGCTTGTCTTATTAACAAATACAGCTTTATGATACATATTATGATTACTGAATTTCAATAAATTTTTAATTATAAAATTAAACTCTGACAGGAGAGTCTGTGAGCAGTATAGTTTTCTGGGAAGAACTTGACTTAGAAGAAAGTCAGATTTGAGTTCAGATTCCAGGATTACAATTCATTATCTATGTCTGACTTTTGATATGTTGCCTAACTTCTAGTCCCATGTACAAATGTAAGATAAAATAGTTGCCAGTTGCTATATTCAATAAATGAGATTTGTATGAATTCTTTAATATAGATCCTAGTATGTGCTTATGTTTAATAAATATCAAACATTGTTTAATGCATTTTCCTATAATGTGATACTTTTTTAGCTTTAACATATGATACCTTATTCTTTTTCTTGTCCATAGTTATAAAGGCTCCTTTTTAAATTACATTTTTATTGACTGTCTTAATATCTTTAATAGTTTCCCCATCCACATAAAAGATTTTAATATGTTTTATTCCAAAGAAATAGTATTTAATTTTAAAGTATACCCAATTTAGGCCAAATGGTATAATAAAATCTTAAAGGACTGGATATTTGTGATGAATACATTTAAAAATCATATGTATAAAATATCAAAATGAAGTACTGACTTACATATTATTTTAAATTTCTGAGTAGTCAAGATGAAAATATTTCTTTTTTATTTTGGTGTTTTTGAAACAGAGTCTCCCTGTAGTCCCAGCTGGCCTGGAACTCATTATGTAGACCAGGCTGACCTTGAACTCACAGAGATCCACCTCCCTGTGCCTCCTGAGTACTGGGATTAAAGGTATGCACCTAGAAATATTTCTAAATAGGCAATTTCTATTTTATTTTTTGTCTTCCTGGGAGTCTCTGAGCTGAGAGGCAGGCAGAGACAACAGGATCTTACTGTGCAGCAGAGCCAAGGTGGGCTTTGACCTCACAATACTTCTGGAAGCACTGGGATGCTGCCAGAACAGGCAAAGTTTTAAATAGTCAGGATGGAGCTATATTTAGAAAAACGAAGGTTTAAAATAATGTTTCTATAAACCTGTGGTAGTGTTTTTGCTTCTGTTTTAAGGCTAGAAGCAATTCGTAGTGCCTTACACTACCATAAACAACGTTGTCAGAAATAAGTTATTCACGCAATTTATGAAGTCCGTATGGGAATTATTGATGTTTTCTGCCTGCTGTATTTACTTCACCAAAAATAATATCACCTTAGAAAAACATAATGCATTTTAAAATATATGGTCTACAAGTCTCACTTTGCTCCTTGATAGGAGTGCTTTTACAGCAGGAGACATGATCTCTACAAACCAGACTTTCATTCTACACACAGAATGGGTTCTTTTGTCATTCCTATTTTCAAATAAGAAAGCTGAGGTTTACAGAGCTGTGAGAGTAGACCTGGGTTTAACAGGAGCCCCCTGTGACTCTAAAGACTATAATTTTTAATATGGCACGGGGCTCAGAAATGTGACGCCTGTACCATTCTTACAGCTCCGTCTTTCTCAGCACCTTTGTGTATCGGGCATTCAGAATTAAATGGGAAGTAAATCTAGCCCTGGTCTTTGCCCTTGTATGACTGGGAAGAAGAGAGATTGAGTCCCTACCTGAATGATCACATAAATAAATGAAAGAATTATAGGTGGGCATGGTCACTTGTGGGATATTTGGGGTAGACAAAATAAACCAGGAAACTGACCTGGTTAATTCAGGATGACATACATGAAGAAAGGGCACTTGGGCTAAGATCTGAAGGACAAACAGGGGTGACAGAGGCAGCCACTTGTAGAGACTCTGCTTAAGCGTAAGGACAGCATGTTATGAAGGCAGGATAGGAGAGAGAGGATATGTTTGTTATTGAAAGGAGGCCAGTTTGTCTGGAAGGCAGAGAATGTGAGGGAGGCATTAGAAGCTCACATTGGCAGCTCCTAAGACTCTCATAAGATTTTTAGAGTCAGAGGAGAACTTAGTATTAGGGATGAAGTTAAAGTATACAATAACAGAACTTCTTCTTTAAAGTGCAAGCAGTTACAAATAACTGGAAATTTCTGTCATCTGATAAGAGGAGCCTGCTATGGAGTACCTAACAGTGCTTATTACACATCAGGCACCAAGTGGAAACAATTATAGAATCTTGTGCCAAAACATAAAAGTAGATTTGAGGACATGGAAAGGCATTCCCTGGTCATACAGAAAAATTGATACAAGAAACTGCTTCTTCTGAGATCAACATATAAATGTAGTATGTCTCTACAAGAATCACAATGTGGGTTTATTTAAGAGGAAAATGATTTTCATATCTGTATTTACTGAGTGCTAAATAATATCCCAAAGATATATCTGGAAAATAATATTAGTGAAAGCATACTTGTATTTCGTTTACCAATAATAATTGATTCTGTGAACATCATGAAATGTCAGCAATGAAAGAAACAGGTCTGCAGTAAAACTTATAGAAGTTTGAAGTATATGGCAGAATTTACTGTGTCCTGAACAGACAAAAATTCACTTGGAACTGAAGCTGGAGAGATGGCTCAGCAGTTCAAAACACTTACTCTTCTTCAGCAGACCAGGGTTTAAGTATTAGCACCCACCTGGCAGATAACAACCATCCAAAATTCCAGCTTCAGGAAATCTGGCACCCTCTTCTGGCTTCTGGGAACATTGCATGCATGTGGTGCCCTTATATACTTGCAGGAAATATACTCATCCACATTAAAATAAATAAAACACTTTATTATTATTTTTTTTTGGTCTTTTTGAGACAGGGTCTCCCTGCAGACCCAGCTGTCCTGAAATTCTCTATGTAGACCAGGCTGGCCTTGAACTCACAGAGATCCACGTGCCTCTGCCTCCTGAGTGCTGGGATTAAAGGCGTGTGCCACCACACCCAGCCATAAAACACTAAAACTTCACTGGAAACCTCTTTATTTTCTTTTTTTTAATAATTTTTTTATTTTATATTATTCCAAAATATGCATATATACACTCCACACATAAGTCAAAATTACAAATTCTGAAAATAAACTATAGGTTGATTCCTAAGCACATTTAGAGATTCACATTTTAACAGTAAATTTGCATGCAGGTATAAAGATGTGTAACTTTACATTCTTTTTTTTTTTTTAGAATATGACTACATATCTTCCATCCACATATGGTAATTACGATGTGTGAATATCATGCTATTCCAATCAGATACAATGAAATATAATAATAAAGTTGCTCAGTTTGCCTGCCAACTGGGGATTTGGTGTTAGCATCCACAAATGAGGGAAACCATTTGCCTTTTTTTTTTTTCTGGGACTGTGTTAATTGCTTCGAGTTCCATCCATTTACCAGCAAAGCTCATGATGTCATCTTTCTTTACTGCTGCATAGAACTCCATTGTGTAGATGTACCACATTTTTGTTATCCACTCATCAATTGAGGGGCATTTGGGTCGCTTCCACCTCTTTGCTATTGTGAAGAGAGCTGCAATAAACATAGGTGTGCATGTATCTTTGCTGTAGGATTTGTCTTGTGGGTATATACCCAGGAGTGGTATGGCTCGGTCGGGTGGTAGGCTCATTTTGAGTTTTTTAAGGGTTCTCCACACTGCTTTCCACAGTGTTTGTACCAGTTTGCATTCCCACAAGCAGTGGATGATTGTTCCCCTCCCCAACAACCTCTCCAGCATTTGGTGTCTTTTGTTTTCTTGATCTTGGCTAGTCTTATCTGAGTGAGATGATACCTCAGCGTGGTTTTAATTTGCATTTCCTTAATTATTAATGATGTTGAACACTTTTTAAGATGTTCCTCAGCCATCTTTACTTTCTTACTGGTCAGCTCTTTACTCCATCTTTTGAGTAGGTCATTTGTTTTCTTACTTCTTTGTTTTTTAAGTAACATATATTCTGGATGTCAATGCTTTGTCAGATGTATCAGTGGTGAAGATTTCCTCCCACTCTGTGAGTTTTCTCTTCACTTTCTTTATTGTTTCTTTTGCTGTAAAAAAAGCTTTTGAGTTTGATGAGGTCCCACTTATCAGCTGTTGTCCTTATTTCCTGTGCAGCTGCTGTTTGATTTAGAAAGTCTTTTCCTACGCCTATGTCTTGTAGGTTGCTGCCGACTTTTTCTTCTGTCACCTACAGGGTTTCAGGTTTTAGGTTGAGATCTTTGATCCACTTGGAGTTGATTTTTGTACAGGGTGAGAGGTAGGGGTTTAATTTTGTTCTTCTACAAATGGTGATCCAGTTTTGCCAGCACCATTCACTGAAGATGCTATCTTTCCTCCAATGAGCTTTTTTGGCCCCTTTCTCAAATATGAGGTGGCTGAAGTTATATGATCTCAAGTTTGGATCTTCAATTTTGTTCCATTGGTCAATGGTTCTGGTTTTTTTGCCAGTACCAGGCTGTCTTTATGACTATAGCCCTGTAATGTAGCTTGAAGTCTGGTAATGTAATCCCCCGAGTATTGCACTTTTCACTTAGGGTTGCTTTAGCTATTCAGGGTCTTTTGTTTTTCCATATGAATTTAAGGATTTATTTTTTCTAAGTCTGTGAAAAAGCTCATGAGGATTTTAATTGGAATTGCATTGAATCTGTATATTAATTTGGGTAGAATGGACATTTTTACTGTATTAATTTTTCCAATCCATGAGAATGGGAGGTCTTTCCATCTTTTGATGTCATTTTCAATCTCCTCCTTCAGGATTTTAAATTTTTTGTTGTAGAGGTCTTTGGTGTCTTTGGTTAGGTTTAATCTTAGGTATTTTTTTGAGGCTATTGTGATTGGGAAGGTCTCCTATATTTCTTCCCCAGTTGCTGAAAACTCTTTTATTTTCAAGACTTTGAAGACTCATGTTTAGGGGCTGGAGAGATGGCTCAGCAGTTAAGAGCACTGGCTGCTTTTCTGGAGGACTTGTGTTTGGTTCCCAGCACCCAGATGGCCATTAACAACCATCTGTAACTAGAGCTTCAGAGGATCTGCTTAAGCATAAGGCAGATACATATACACATACATATGGGTAGAACACTCATATGCATAAATATAAAAGTATTTAAATATAAAATATTCTTAAAAATAAATACATAAATAGCCAGGCATGGTGGTGCATGCCTTTAATCCTAGCACTTGGAAGGCAGAGGCAGGTGGATCTCTGTGAGTTCAAGGCCCTCCTGGTCTACAAAGTGAGATCCAGGCCAGCTGGGACTAAAGGGAGCCCCTGTCTCAAAAAGACAAAAATAAATAAACAAACAAACGCATAAATAATGTAAAACCTGCTTGTAATGTGTCCACACTATATTTTTTTAAAAAAATATTTTATTATTTTTATTTTACATGTACAAGTGAATTGCTTGCATGTAGGTAAGCCCACCTATGTAGGTTGTTCAATGCCTGTGGAGGTCAGAAAAGCACATCAGATGCCCTGGAACTGGAGTCACAGACAGTTGTTAGCTGCCATGTGGGTGCTAGGAATCAAACCTGGGCCTCTGTAAGAGCAGTCAGTGCTCTTAACTGCTCAGCCAACACTATATTTCTCTATGCACTTATTTCTCTCATATATACCAAGCATATTTGTCATTAATTATATTATCTTAGAAATACTATTGTCATAGGAAAAGAGAATGCATCATCAGGTATAATTTAATGTTATGACAATGGTACTATTCAATTTATGGTGGCTGAAAATAAATTGCGAAGTTAATTTACCAAATCCATCTTGCACTGCCGGAGAAAATAAGAGATGTCAGGGAATATTTTTAAAGGTTTAAGAAATAGTAACAAACTGTTTTCAAGAGATAGTCTTTACATATTTAAATCACTGTGACTAATATTTGTCAAATACTTCAAGAACCATAAGCACTGGAACAGATGAGTAACTGTGTGCCATAAATTCCCCAAATGTTAGCTACATAAAAGCATCATCTTTATTGTAAGGAAATATTTAATGCAGATCCATTACTCTCAATGATATAATGACACATTCATAAATGGATGAATTAGATATTTTATTCCCAGGAGTATGCCTTTAGATTCCTTAAAAACTATATCCATGTCCCATACTAGCTTTATCATCCTGCAATTAATTCATGAATTCCCACAAAAGCAAAGGATGTTATAAAGTCTTCCACCACTTATGTAAGGGAAACTTTAAATTTGACAATTTTAACAACCGGCTTATAATTATAGGACATACATGGCTTATAATTCCAATGTGGTTCTTTCAGACAAAGAAATTTATAACACAAAGCTTAAACCTGAAAGTTCAAACATCAGAAGAGTTTCTCTAATGTGGATTTGTGATAATAGTTACTTGTCTTTGATATTGAAGGCTGCTCTCTCCTCTGCTTTTTATACAGGGAGGATGTGAGAACAGCAAATGTAATTGCCGCGGAAGCTGTAACCTGCCTTGTGATTGACAGAGAGTAAGTACATTGCTTTTACTATGCATATTACACATTCATATCAGCAATATATGTGTTTCTGGAATTAGGCATCATTTTGCAGAGCTATTAATATCATTTTAAGTCTTTTCATTTTAAAATGAGGTCTATATTTTATTCTCATATTGTTCTCAGAAATTGCTTGCTCTGCCAATCTAACTTTATAATCTTTAATAAGATACTTAAATACTATGAGCTACAGCTCCATAATCTCAGGTGAAAAGTGAGGATAAAGCACTATCACGGGGATATTTTGAGGATTAATGAGAACACCTGATAAAAGCATTTGTGAATTATCTTTAATCAGGAGGTACTTAACCAACGCTGGCTATTTGACTATTTTATTTAGAATCATTATTAGTGTTGTTACTGAAGATGCTTTAGGTTTCTTTATTTCCTACCCTGCAACTCCTAAACTAGAAGCCACAGGGAAAACTCTTGGAGAAAGCACCCATTTAGGAATGAGTGGATATCTATTTAGAGGCATGAAGAATCTGTTTCATGACACCTGTCACTGTCCTGTTTCTCCTCTTCATTCTCATCACTGGAAGCTGTTAGAGGAATCATAAATATGAAGGTTCTGCTTCTCCAGTAATATGGCTCGGATGCATATAAAAAAATGGATCTTTCCTCACTGCGGTTTACGAGGATAACTATCAGAAAGGCTGAGGACCTGGCCCAGAGAGAATGGATAAGCAGCCATGTTAGTGGAGCCATTACAGCTGCAGTAGATATTGCACTGCATTGATCAAAACAGAGGCACTTAGAGGATAAGGCTGGGAAGGTGGAGTTAGATGAACATAGGAGGCTCTGGTGGAGAGGTTTCCCATTTGATTCATAATCCTCTCCTTGGCAGCCCTTTCATGTTGGATCATTAGAACTGAGCAATGACACGACTGTCAAGCAGTGGCAACATCCATAAATAGCTCTGAAATGATTTTATCAGTTATTGCTTACTTTCATTTAACTCATATTTTACTGAGTCACTACCATGTGCAAGGCACAGTGCTAGGTAAGGAATCAAATGTACAGCATAAATTTGCTCTCAGAGATTATCTTCTACTAGCATCATGCTAGACAGAAGTGAGAAGGGTCCAGAGTCAACTTTCAAGGCATGTCAGAGAGAGGAGTAGCGATTTCTGAAAAGAATCATAGACTATGTAAAATAAAAGATGTCAGCAGGATCTGAAAGCATAGGAAAGACAATACAAATAGTCATCAGAAAGGCATATCATAAGTAAACGATGAACCATTTCAACTGGCAAGACAGAAACTGTATAAAAGTAATTGGAAAACATTTCTAAAAAATGAGTTTGCAGGTATGATGAGAACTGATTCACTGGCAACACTGGATATTGGTGTCCCTTTGGCAAGTGATACTTAATAGACTCATCAGAGAATGCTGTGTAAAATTAGAGGGAGCATTTGAAGGCGTAGCATCTGGTAGGAGTCCAACTCCAGTTCATGATCGTGAGACCATTTATAGGAAAAATACACAATAATGAATAGGTTAAAAAGGAGTAAAAACCAAGGGTTTATCATCTGACTGAACTAAAGAGCAAGGGAGAAATCGGAAATATTGATGGGATGGAGCAAAGGAGAATAGTGGTAGGTAGTCAGTTTGGGAGGTATACTGATATTCTATTAAGAATGTAATGAATTTGCTATACAATCTTGGCCATTCAGGACAGATGTTATACATAAGGTAAAAAAGGACAGTTGTTAAACATACAGCAAAAAGTGTGGGTTAGGAAATCTTGTACAACTACCATAAAATAAACTTTAAAAAATTACCAGCATATAGTTAACAGCTGAAGTCATCTGAGAGGGTGGAATTATCTGAAAAAATAGACTTAAAGAGTAGACTGGTGAATTTCAGTTGAGATTCTGGCAGGGGAAGAAAAATCAAATGGAAAAAAAAAAAAAAAAAACACCCGAGACTTCAGAAATAGGGCAGTACCGGATGAGAGCAACTTGAGAGAAAGGAGAGTAAATGCTTAAGTTAGAGAAACAGAAAATTTGTGAAACATAAACACACAGTTAAGCTTTTCCTAAGAAAGCAGGACAGCAATACAGGGTTATATCATGGGGGAAGACAGGCTGGCTGCTCAGAAGCTGAGCTACTAAATTACAGTTACACAGGTGTAAGAAGTTACAGTGTCCAATATGGTGGCTGTAGATAATTACATACTATATGTCTCAGAAAGCTAGAGTAAAGGACTTTCAGTGCTTTTCTCCTGAAGAAATGATAAACATTTAAGGAGGTGGATATGTTGAACTTGATTTAAACATCATACAATGTATACATGGATTGAAATACCATATTACCCACTAAAATAAATGTATAGATAATTTTTGTTTTAGGGGTCAGTTAAAATAAATTAAACTTAAAATTTGAAAATAAACTATGAATTATGATAAGTATTGAGAATGAAGATAAGATGGAACTTGTACATTGTTGGCAGGAATGTAGATTAGTCTAACCATGGTAAACTAAAAATAAAGCTACTATATGAACCATTAATCCTGCTTCTGGTTATATTTGTAAAGGGACTGAAAAATCAGCATGTCAAAGAGCTCTGCACTTTCCATGTTCACTGCAGCATTATTCACAATAACCCAAGATATGGAAACAGCCCAAGTGCCCATCAGTGGATAAATGGATAAAGAAAATGTAGTTTGCATATACAAGTAAACATATGCGGCCTTAATACGGGGTGAAGTCTTGCCATTTGTAACAACATGGATAAATCTGGATGACATCCTAAATGAAATGAGCCAGGCACACAAAGATAAATACCACCTGGGCTCATTTATGGAACTCCAAAGGAGAGCAGAAAATGGTGGCTGTCCGAGGCTGGTGGGGAGAAGGAAGGATTAAGGAGATACTGATTGAAGAACATAATAGACCGAAGGAATGGGTTTTAAGATTACCACAGTGGGATAACTATGACAGTAATGAAACTTTATGTATTTAAAAACTACAGTGAGATGGAAGACTGGGGCACAAGGATTATGAATTTGAGTCTAGATTGGCTACATAGTGGATTTGAGACAAACCTGCTTAAGAGATAGACCCTGCATCCAAAAATAAGTAAACAAACCAATCAATCAATCAATCCATCCATCCATCAATCAATAAACTAATTTCAGATGACTTATAAAAATAATGTGGGCTGGAGAGATGGCCTAGTGGTTAAGAGCACCGACAGCTCTTGCAGAGGACCCGGGTTCGATCCCCAGCACCCACATGGCGGCCGAGAACCGTCTGCAACTCCAATTCCAGGAGAACTCCAGTTCCAGGGGAGTCCAACACTCTCTTCTGACCTCCGCGGCATTGCACGACACGGGTGCACAAACCTGCATGCAGACAGTACATTGATACACATACAGAAATAAATAAAAAAATTTTTAAATGATAGGTGTGGTGGAGGTTATGTTTAGTGCCTTGATTTAGCCTCACTGTATTTCAGGCATACATCTGTCCTAGTTTGTCTTCCATTGCTGTGACAAAACACTCTGACCAACACCGACTTGGGGAGGAAAGGGTTTATTCAGCTTACATCTCCTGGGTCACGGTTCATCACTTAGGGAGCTCAAGGCAGGAACTCAGGGCAGGAACCTGGAGGCAGGAGCTGAAGCACAGGCCATGGAGGAATTCTGTTCACTGGCTTGCTTTCCTGGCTCATGCCCAGCCTGCCTTCTTATACTGTACACAACAACCTGCCCAGGGTGGCACTACTCATTGTGGGCTGGGCCCTCCCACATTGCCTGACAGACAATCAAGACAATACTCCACAGAGGAGGCCACAGGCCAATCCAATGGAGCCAATTCTCCAGTTGAGGCTCCCTCAACCCAGGTGTCAAGTTGACACTAAAGCTATCCAGCACAACATCCAAACATCCTGAACCCAGTAAATACATAGATTATGATTTTCTAATAAAATACATATTTGAAATAAATGTACATCCTGGAGTGGTAGCCCAGTCCTGACATACCAGCACCTGGGAAGCTGAGGAAGGGTAATGGTTTTAAGTTCTAGACCAGGCTGGGCTGCATAGTAAGTTCCAGGCCAGTATGGTGTAGAGAATGAGATCCTGCTTCAAAAAATCCTAAAATAAAATAAATATGTAAGTAAATTTATTTAAATAAAGGAAGAAAAGGAGAGAGGGATTGTGAGGGATATGCTAGTTTTGAAGGCTTTCCTGATGATGGTTTGTATGGATTGCTAAGGACAATATTGGTGGAACTCAGTTTACAGCAGAAGAAGCTGTAGGCAAATGAAGGAGGCTACTTGGAAGTCACATCCTTTTTGTTGTTAAAGGTTTTTCTTAAAATAGCCGAAATATAAAAGAAGGTATTTAGGAGGTCTGTAAAGGAGTGCTGTATTTTAAGGGAGGAGTGTCACGGGAACTTAGAGGACTTTAATATTGTCTCTAAATGGGACTGGAGAGATGGCCTAGTGGTTAAGAGCACTGACTGCTCTTGCAGAGGACCTGGGTTCGATCCCCAGCACTCACATGGTGGCTAAGAACTGTCTGTAACTCCAATTCCAGGAGAACTCCAGTTCCAGGGGAATCCGAGACCCTCTTCTGGCCTCCGTGGCATTGCACAACATGGGTGCACAAACCTACATGCAGACAGTACACTCATAGACATACAAAAATAAATAAAATAAAAAATAAAAAAATTAAATATTGTCTCTAAATTGAAGAGGGCAGATATGAAGGTGGACTGAAGTGCTGCCAATTGATTGGTGAGTGATTAATAATCACAGCACTTTCTATTCAGTTCTTTATAAGCTATGAATTTTTGTAGTTTTAAATGTATCACGCATGGGCTGCTTTCCATGAGGTGTTCTTCCTCCCTGGCCCAGGGCTTGTAGAACCCGGGTCTAAGCCCAGGTAGGGAGGGGAGGATTTGGAAGCGAGACCAGATAGAATGGAGAGAGAGAGAGAGGGAGAGGGAGGGAGAGAGAGAGAGAGAGAAGAAACGGACCCAGAGATGGGAACCAGGAGCAATTCAACAAGGGAAGTAACTCGGTTTGTTGCTGTAATCCAGGGTTTTTATACAGAACCTTGTGGGAATTGGGACATACAGAATTGGGGGTTGGGACATGCAAGATTTCAGGCCATATACTCCAGATCACTACAGGAACGTCACAATGCTTTGCCCAAATCATCAAAGACAATAGGCGCCAGGCAGGTTTTCACAGGCAAGTATTATATCAGCAGGAGTCCAGGCTTGGAGGTTGCTTGCTGACTCTCTTAAGTGCTTCTGCCAAAAGAATACCTACAAAGTTTTACATCTATGAGAGTCCACCTAAGAGATCAGTAGACCATTTTACAGAAGAGGAAACTGAAGCTCACCAAGGTTTAATAACTTAATAGTGTTCACAAATAAAACCCAGAGTAATTTAACTATAAAAGTAAAAACTGAATGAAACTTTGGGGAGTCATTGTCATTAGTCTTGTTCCTTCATTTGTGTCCAATGAGATTATAATAGACAAAGGAGGATCAAACAGCAAATACACATACTTTTCCTTCATACTAATTTTCTTTTTCAACACCTAGGCAGATACATTATGTAGTAGAGAGTGAATAGTTATTATCAAACTGTATTACTTTTCTGATGCTGTGATCAAATATCATGACCAAAAGCAACTTACGGAAGAAAGGGGTTATTTTAGCTTACTGTCCCAGAAGGACAGAGTCCCTTGTGGCAGAGAAGCCATGGCAATGGGAGCAGGGGGCAGAGAGATCATGTTGCAGCCATACACAGGAGAGAGAGAGAGAGAGAGAGAGAGAGAGAGAGAGAGAGAGAGAGAGAGAGAGAGAGAGAAGGAAGTGGGATGGGGATATAAACCTTCAAAGACGACCCCTGGTGATGCACTTCCTCCAGTGAGAATCTACCTCCTAAGGTTTCCATGGTCTCCCCAAACAGCAACACCAGCTGGGGCCCAAGTCTTCAATATATAAGCCTATGACTGACATTTCTTTCAGACCACAACACAAACAAAGCTCAATACTTGAATATTGACCAGAGCATGATATGAGAACAGAAAATTACTAAAATCCAAAATATCGCTTTCTATCTCTGAACAATAGGATAATATTACCTAAATTAGAAAAATGATCTGCAAACCAAACAATTTAGCATGCATAAAGATGAATACAAATCCTAGCACTTGGGAGACAGAGGCACCCAAATCCCCTCGACTTTGAGGTTAGTCTGGTCTAAGTAATATGTTCCAAGCCAGCCAGGGCTACATAGAAGACCTTTCTCAAAAACAAACAAACACAAACAAAAAACAAAGATGCATACATAGCAGAATATGTGTATTAAGCACTAAAAATATGTCTGTCCTCTTCTTAAGGAAAGCATGGGAATCACTTGAGTTTTCTTGCTTTTTCTCCTTAATTACCATAAGCTTGTTTTCCTAAGTGTATAATAAAGAAGATTCACTGAGAGAAGTCTCGCTTTAAACACAAAGGGATGAGCTGAGTATATGAGCTCAAGAGGTTCATCTCTCTACTCTTAGGAGAGAAGTGTTTCCCACCAAACATGGATCCACAGCTTTAAAAAAATAACAAGAACAAATGAAACTGTAACTGAAGGATCCTGTCAAAAGCTGCTGCTGCAACCTAATTTATGTCCAATTAGAGGAACACCGGGCTTCATCTTGTGCAAACAGATGGCAGACATTACAACTGTCAACAGAAGGAGCTTCCTTCACAAATTTACAAGCTAGGTACCTGTTCCCGAAGCCAGGAATTATGCTTTATCATTCCAGGGGGAAGAAAAAGAATACAATTGTAACTACTCATGCATATCAGAATATTTTTAAAGAAACATTCATTGATGAAGCAGAAAATGATGAACAGATGCATTATTTTGTCCAAAAGCATTCTCCGAGGATCAGTGCGTTACAGTCTATGCATTGTCTTAGTGGCCCCGGGGCTGGTCCCCTACTGCCATCGTATCCATTCTGGCATCCTATCTGCTCTTTCCTCATCCTCTTCTCTTCACTCTGAGCCATTACCCCTTGCTATTCCCAGTCCACACTCTTCTTTGTTTTTGTTTTTGTTTTTTATCTCTGCTCCTCTTAATTTCACCTTTATATTTTCCAGGATTTTACTTTAGGCTTTGCATTAATTTTGGTAAAGTCTAATTCGAGATTAAGATATTTCTCTGTAAGAGTTTTTTTTATGATATTGCCTCTGAAGACTGAAAAGTGGGCACAAATCTAGACTATTTGGAGTTTTCAGGCATTGTCAGAATGGAGGAGGATACTAAAGGTAGGACTGTGACTGCAGTCCTTTCCGACACTATTCTAATCACATCAAGTTAGTCTCACTACAGATTATGTACATCAGTAATTTTCCCAGCTAGGTCACCTGTGTCCTCTTCTTAGTAAAGTATGTAATTCTGCGTCCATATTATGGGACTATTAGGACTCCCCACACCACATCACCTGTGATCACAGCCTCAGCCTTTCCTATAGCCTAAGTGTATTTTACTTTAGTTCATTTTCCAGAAGGAAACTTGGAGTGATGTGAGGATATTGGCAGGATTAAAAGAAAACAAATGTGCCTTGCTAGAAACATGTCAGCTGCAAGCATTTGGCCTTGTCTTTTTTTTAAATAGTGCTGTTCTTGACTAGTATGCTTTTCAAAAGCACTTAGTAAATAAGACAGATAAAATCTGGAATTTTGAGCTTAGTTTAATGATCTGATTTGAATTATTACATCTCCTTAATAAGTAAGATCTAACTTCAAAAGAGGCAAATTTCCACTGGAAAAGACTATTCCATAAATATTCATTGTGGCTTAGTCATAGAGAAAGAGGGGTCAGTTTCTCATTGCGTGTACTGGTCCTAATGCCTTAAAGTGGTGGCCTTTAAGGCCTTCTTCTAGTGCTGGTCCTTCCAGCAATAGCAGTATTCCTGTTTAGGGTGCTCATTGAGAAGTCTCAGGCTCAGGTCTGTAATCTTACTAGAGCTCGCTATTTACCTGTCATATATTAGTCATGCCAGTACCTACTATTTATGTGATTTAAAGACAAATATGTGAATATTCTTTTTTGAATATATTTTATTTGTCCTTTGAGACCTTCATACAGGCATACAGTATATTTTGATCATATCCACTCTCTCACCCTTCTTCAACTCCTCTCCTTTTTTTTTTTTTTTTTATAATCCTATGAGTTCAATTAGTGCTGCCTGTATGCACACAAATATAGGGCCATCCACTGGAACATGGGAAATCTACCAGGAGCCACTTTCCTGAAGGAAACTGACTCTCCCTCTCCCAGCAACCATCATTGTCAATAACTCTGTAGCTAGAGTCAGGACCTTTGAGCCCCTACCCCATCCATGCTGAAATTTGACTGGCTTGGTCTTGTACAGGTTTTATGCACAAAAAGCTATCACAATAGACTGTATTGTTCTGGGTGTCTATTAGACCCTCCCCTCCCCTCAGCCAACAACTCAAAGAAAGGTATCCCATGCTTAGAATGGGTTTTTAATTTGATAACCTATGGAGATACACTATCCCTTCTCTCCCCATATAGGATAACTCCATTTAAATTTTTAAAATATTATATATAATATAATCTTAGATTTCCATATGACTTTTCAAACATCTTAGTATTAGCTATCCTTCCCTCATCCCTTCCTCTTTATTCCCCTTTCTCCCTTCAGAGAACATAAATTATAAATCTTCTAGTGCTTATTTTAATGATGGATGATTTCTAGCTCTAATCTGTTATACAAATATGCAGCATTTCTTTCAGTAATCTTTTGACTCTGTTCCAAGTTCAACACTCTTAATATATTGATGGGTTAATAATAAAAACTAAACATATTCTTTCAAATAACATTATTTGAAAGATGTGGTGGTGAGTAGATAAGTCAGGAAGAGTCAGAAATTTAAGAAGCAAGAGGGACAAGCTTTCTCTGTGAAAGGCTAGATACTAAATCTTTCTAGATTTGTGGGCTTATAGAATACCAGAAAAGCTCATGTTTGACATCTGGACCCAAAGCCAGGTCTAACCTCCTTTTTAGGTCAACTTTAATTTGTAGGTGAGGAATCCAAGGCCCACCCAGAAATATCAGCCAGACCACATTATTTAATAAGAAATTAATTAAGACAGATGATGAGTTCACATTCTTATATTTCAATATA
The DNA here is from genome assembly GCA_009823505.1 of Rhizomys pruinosus. Taxonomy (NCBI): domain Eukaryota; kingdom Metazoa; phylum Chordata; class Mammalia; order Rodentia; family Spalacidae; genus Rhizomys; species Rhizomys pruinosus. Next base: position 724,923 of record VZQC01010507.1, read on the forward strand.
TTTTGGTATATGTTAGAGTCTTAGAATAAAACCTTGCAAAACCATTCTTACACATCATCTAGTTAAGCAATGAGAGATGAGTCCTAGAACAATATGGATTTCCAGCTCCTTATTGCCAAGGGTTGAATTACAGGTCTCAAAGTAAGTGTCAGTCCCTTGGCCAGTATCATATGGTACTTTTGATGACAGAGATGGAAAAATCATATACTTATTATTGTGGTCATAAGCATCTATTATATGCTGTTTTGTGACATATCTATCTATCTATCTATCTATATAGATATTTTTGCATCTCTAATATAGTTTATGTCATATAGTTATATGTAATAGCTGTTAACTATAGAAAAAGAAAATTCAGAAAACTATAAATAAAATCTTACCATTCAAAACTTACTACTCTTGATTTAATCAAACTTTGGTGTATTTGCTTAGGCCATTCTGCTTAGATTATTTCTTGCTTTGTCTAGCCTTAGGAACAGCATTAGTAAACATAACTCAGACAAGTTCCCACAGACATAGACAGACACATAGAAACCAAGACACCGGGTAATTTCTCTTACAGCGTACCTGTAAGAAAAGCTTTTTTCTCCTCTTCAAGATAAAATAAGCTTCGAAATCAAAAGTGTCATGAACTAAAATGCATAACATGTAGATTAATGGTACTTGAATGAATTTGGCTTTGAAAGCCCATCAAACCACACTGACCTGTCACATCACACTGGCAATTTTCCATGAGTCTAATAATGGAGTTTCTAAGTATTCTAAGATCCTTACTGTGCTTAGATATTTAACTTGATTTTCAGTTTAATTTTATAAAGAATGCTGTGCATCAGACAACTTTTTTCACCTTTAGAAATATTTCCTTGAAGAGACATACAATAGGTGAATGACTGAATCAAAGGTTAAACATATTTTAAAATAATTTTCTAAGGGCTGGAGAGATGGCTCAGAGCTTAAGAGCAATGGTTGATCTTGCAGCAGATCTGTACCTACATGGTATCTAACAACCATCTGTAACTCCAGTTCCAGGGGAATTGGACACCCTCTTTTGACCTCTGTGGGCACTGCACCACATGGGTGCACTTACATACATGTAGGCAAAACATTCATTCACATAAAAGTAAATAAAATATTTAAATAAATAAAATATTTTTCTAGAACCATTATGCAGTTCACTCCCCAGTGACAATACATGAGAATGTATTGCACTGTACATAAGCTTTAAACTGAAATAGTTTTAAAGACACAACTGTGGGAAATCAGCCCAAGACATGAAATATATTACCATCCTGGAAGAGTTTGTTGGCAACTTTATTCTCTTATAATTGGTCCACAGAGCTTAGTTATTTATTGACAATTAAAGTTAGGAAGATGTGTGCATTGTTTACCAAAGGCCTCTTTGTCCTAGAGAAGAATAAATACATTTTTCCATCTTCAGGAAATGGAGAGGTGAGAGAAGAGTCAGGATGACCTGTGGAGTATCAGAAGTAAATAGTAAAAGTCAACAAAGTACTTGAAAAGAACAGACCAGAAGGAAGTGGAAATTATCTAAGTGTCTAACCTAAATAGGAGCCAGAAAAATACGATTTGCCAAGGTTCCATTTATTGATGATAGGTCATGTGATCAGTGGTAGGAAGGGAAGATTTCAGGAAAAGCTAATTCATGAATTTTTGAACATTAACATTTGATTTTTTTTTTGTTTCATTTCTATTTAGTGTGTGTTGGGGGCATATTTTGGCCATGGCTTGCATATCCTGGTCAAAGCATAACTTAACAGTTCGGTTTTCTTCTACTATATTGGTTCTGGGGAAGGTCATCAGACTTTTTGGCAGGCATCTTTACCCACTGATCTATCTGGCCAGCCCAATGCTTTAGTATTAATGCTCTCATATCTCAATCCTTGTAATAGCCCCATGGGAACCAATGCCATAAAACCAAACATTTCAGAAAGGGGGACAGAGGGTCAGAGAGGCCCAAGGGCTTGGACAAAGTCACCTAGCTGGACCAGAGTTCCAGGGATATCTGAGCTGAAGATCATGATCTGCCACCTGTACCCTCTTTAAGTCATTGCTTTTATAGAAACAAAATGCAAAGAAAGCTTGCTTATGTTAGGAATCTTTTTCAAAACAAGTAGAGTGGGAGACATCAGAGATGTATGACCAAGTGTGAGGAGTCTGAGTTCAGGTGTTGTTAGTAGCCGGACTGATAGTGAAAGCAGAAAAGGAAAGAGACTGCAACGGTAAATTCGATGGGCTCTGATAAAAAAGGAAGGTTCTTAGATAACGCCAAGATTTATGATCTGAATTGCTGCAACACATAGGCTAATTAGGGAGGTAGAAGACTGGGAGCAGGTTTGGATGGAGGATGGAGGATAGTATACACAGCTATGGGTGAGTATGAAGTGCATGCGGGATATGCACAGTTCCCTGAACAATGGCAGCAGTGTGGCTCTGGAGAGTTCAAGGACACAGTCAAGAGCCTGGGGATGGGAACTGAAGAAAAGAATGAAGGCTTGGTTTCAGAGGGATTGTAAAGAAACATTAATTACTGTACTGCACAAGAACTGGATTATAGTAAACATAAGACCCCATGGTATTATCTTCTAGTATTGTGGGCTTTGGTTAGCTACATAACCTCCCTGCACCTTGTTTTTTGTCTATTGTTGTCAACCAGGAGACTTTGGCAATGTCTGGAGATATTATGTTGTTGTTGCAGTGGATTTGCTGCTGGTGTCTTATAGGTAGAGGCCAGGGATGCCCCAAACTAAACATCCCACAATGCTTTGGGCAGGTCCCCACAAGTAAAATAATTATCTGGTTAAAGATGTCGATCAAATTGTGGCTGGGAAACCCTGGTGTAAGTTTCTCAGGAAGCAGGGTAACCATAGTTACCTCATAGACTTGTGAGGTTTCAGTGAGATAAAACATGTACAAATGAAGACTAACTGCATGCTAACAATGAATACTTAAGAAAACTCTCTCAACAGAGTAAAAAAAGAGGCAAAGACCCAATTTCAAAAACTTACATTAAAGAGATAGTAGAGGAAGTCTGTGTGATATCTATTGAAAAATATCAGAGAGAGAGAGAGAGAGAGAGAGAGAGAGAGAGAGAGAGAGAGAAGCCAAGTGAGGAAGTGTGCACCAGAGGAAACAGTTCAAGGCAGAGCTGTAAGTGCCTATCACACTGCTTCGTCTGGACAGTTTTATGTATGTGAAGCTCAGGGAGCTCGCTAAACAGAAGACCCAGAAAAGGGCCATTGGGCTGAGAGGGATGATCCCTTTAAAGAAAAGTCGTAATAGGGGCAAAAGAAAGATGAGAATAAAATGCCAACTTGTAATAGGTTGAGAAGTAAAATGAAAAGAGGAGTGAGGGACAGGAGAGCACTTTAATCAAGCTGGCTGTCTGACCGCAAAGGATAATTTGTTGTAGGACTGGAAAGACTGTTCTGCTTACAGACTAGAATAAGTCAGTAAGAAAGGTTGTCACTGATGGAGCAAGAGTAAAGCAGAGTTTGAGCATTTACAAGGGAATTTGACTTAGAAAGAGGTTGGAGTACTTTCTGTGAGAGAAGTATGATAATCCTCATTATGTTTTTCCCATGGAGGAAAATGGTGGAAACCAAGACCTTAACGTTTCATGAACCTTTAAAATTTGTGGATGAAAATGTTTTTAAAGTGTCTCGCTATGTGCAGCTTAATTGTAGAGCCTTTGCTTAGTGTGCAAATGGCTCTGGTTCTACCTCAGAAACAAATAAACAGACAATGAAACCTCACCTTCCTTTCCCCCCAAAAAAAACTTCTACAGAAAAATAAATAAGAAACAAGTAAACCTCCAGGGCATCATGGCACATGCCTTTTATCCCAACACCTGGGAAGCTGAAGCAGTGTTACAAGCTTGAGGTCAGTCTGGTCTACAAATTTTTCACACACACACACACACACACACACACACACGTGCGCGCGCACGCGCATGCACGCGCACACACACACGAAAAGGAACTCAGCAAATCTGAGGGTTGGGACAGATACGAGAGAGTAACTGGCAGGACATTTCAACTGAACAAAGAATAAGCAGAGAGAGAGACATCTGAATTAAATGACATCTTATATCAAGTAGAGCAAACAGACATCTATAGAATATTCCACCCAAGCACCAAAGAATGCACTTTCTACTCAACAGCCCATGCAAGTTTCTCTAAAATTGAACATATACTGGGGCACAAAAAAACTCAACAAATACAGAAAAATTGAAAAATGTCATGCATTCTATCAGATGACAGTCCAATAAAGCTGATAATCAAAAGCAAGAAAAGCTCTAGTAACTACAGGAACTCATGGAAATTAAACAACATACTCCTGGATGATGACTTGGTCAGAGAAGAAATTAAGACATAAAACCTTTGAGACACTTCAAAAGCACTCCTAAGAGGTAAGTTTATAGCTCTAAGTGCCTACATTAAAAATCAGAAAGATAACATGTAAATAATTTAACATTACAACTTAAGACTAGGAATGGCAAGAACAAACCAAACCCAAACCTAGTAGATGTTAAGAAATAACAAAAATCAGAGCAGAAACTAATAAAATAGAAATAAAGGAAATAATACAAAGATTCAATGAATCTAAGAGCTGGTTCTTTGAAAAGTTAAATAAGACAGACATACCCTTAGCCTACTTAACCAAAAGAAAGAAAGAAAGAAAGAGAGAGAGAGAGAGAGAGAGAGAGAGAGAGAGAGAGAGAGAGAGGAAGGAATCAATCTAAATCAACAAATTCACAGATGAAAGAAGAAATGACAACAAACACCAAAAATCCAGAACATTATAAGGAAATACTTTAAAAGCCTATATTACATTTGAAAATATAAAAGAAATGGATGGATTTATAAATTCATGGAAACCAAGAAGAAATAAATAGGCTAAAAAGACCCATGCCAAATAAGGAAATTGAAACAGGAATATAAAATATCACAACTAAAAAAAGCCCTGGCTGAGATGGATTCACAGCAGAATTCTATCAGGTATTCAAAGTAGATCTACAGCTGCTACTTCTTAAATTACTCAAAAAGATAAAACAGAGGGAGAACTCCCAAACTCCTCTATCAAGCCAGTTTCACTCACCAAGACCAGGCAAAGGCACAACAGAAGAAGAAAACTATAGGCCTATTCCCTAACAATCATAGATGCAAACATTCTCATTCAGACACACATTAAGAAGATCCTCCAGCATGATCAAGTCAGCTTTATTCCACAGATGAAGAGTTGTTCAATATACATAAGTCCATAACTGTAATAAATCATGTAAATGGACTTAAAGACAAAATTCACATGATCATTTCAATAGATGCAGAAAAGGCCTTTTACAAAATCCAACATGCATTAATGTTAAAAGTCCTGGAAGGAATTGGTCTGGAGGGAACATCCCTCAACATAATTAAAACTACATACAACAAACCCACAGCCAACATCATTCCAAATGGAGAAAAACTGGAAGCATTTCCATTAAAATCAGGAACCAGACAAAGCTGTCTAAAGACTCCTTTTCAATATGGTACTTGAAACTCTTTCTAGAGCAATTAAAGCAATTCTAATTGCAAAAGAAGTCGAATTATCACTATTCCCAGAAGATATTATACATAAGAGATCCCAAAAATTCCATCAGAAAATTGTTAAAAATGATTAATACTGGTTCTCCTCCCGGCCGGTATTAAAGGTGGGGTTGTGGGACTCTTGAGATCTCCTGAGGCCAGCGGAAGGTACAAGGGCGCCCCCCCCCGCACCCCCGCCAACTGGGATTATGAAGGCATCTGAAGGAGGCAAGCAAAACAAGCCTTCAACACAGTGAAGAGGCATTTAGGACTCACATTGGAATACAGGCAAGGAGAAGCCCATATGCCAGGATCACGAAGAAGAGACAACACTGGAAAGGGGCAGAATAATCCCACGCCAAGCTCTACCAACCCTATGGAAGACTCCTGCAGTGGGATCCCTCTGGGGATGCCCCAGGACACAGATATCAGAAACACAATTGGGAACATATTTAAAGAACTACAAGATTATAAAGAACAAATCAAAGAACTAAGAAAAGAGAATGAAGAACTCAAGAAGGAC